>WOXC01008524.1:600000-1166531 GCA_011680675.1 Gymnobelideus leadbeateri
GAGCCCATTTCCCCCTCCCTTCCCTTCCCTTCCCTCACCCACCTATTCCTTTAGAATAGATAGGCTGCATAAGTATAGAAGTAGTTGTGGGGTGTGTGGTTTTTTTTTCTTTTTTAAGGAAAACAAAAGCAAAACACCAAAAAAAAACCAAGTAAAGGAAACCACACTGCTATTTTGGTTTTTTACTATCTGAATCACCTATGTGCTTTTCGGCAGCCTCAGTAACCTGTTGACTTTGTACTCAACTGAAACTAATAAACTTTGAGCAGCCTTTTAAAAAAAAAAAATAATAATAATAAAAGGCCACTAATCAAGTTTTCTTCCCTGTGTGAATTTTTCAACTATTTTCCCAAGAACCTTGAAATTCTTCCCTACAATTGTCGAATTAAAGAATATTGATTAAGGTCTAGGTATGTCCCCATTTGAAGCACATCTAATAGGCATAAATATTGATTGTTATAAGGTAAACTAAGGGATAATTATAAAGAGATATGTGTGCTTCCTGTGTTTATTCCACATACCATGTAAGGATAATTGAAAGGAATTAGGGATTTTTAGCCAGAGAAGAGAAGACTTAGAGAGTACATAATTTTTATCTTCAAATATCTGAAGGACTATCATTTGAAAGATTCAAATATTTAAAGGGCTATCATCTGGAAGATTCATTGATTTTTTTTTTGGCCCCAGACAGCAGAAGTAGGAGAAATGGATGGAGTTTGTTAATAGGCAGAATGTTGGGGAAATTTCTTACAATCTATTCAAAAGTGCAGGGAGGTATCCCTGGGCAAATAATAAAATCTCTTTCTACCACAAAATGAATGAATATATCAGGGGGATGTAAGAGTCTATAATAATAAAAAGCTAGCCCCTCAAGAAAATTTAGAATATAATTCTTTATAAAAATTAAATTCCATGCAAATGTTTGGAAATACTGCTATTTCTTAAATTGTAGTATACATCGGATAGAATGGCAATGCCATTGGTGAAACAGCTTACAGGCACACTTTTGTTTTGGGGTCTCTGTTTCATTTCCCATTATAGGGTTACATGCCTTAGAAGCAGCTAGGTGGCAGAGCAGAGAGAATGGTGAGCCTACAGGCTAAGTTTAATCTGAACTCAGACCCTCACTAGTTGTATGGCTTTGGGCAAAGGCCCTTAACTTCTGTATGGCAAAATGGAGATAATTATATAATAGCACCTATCTCACAGGATTGTTCAGAGGATTCAATGATATATTTGTAAAGCATAGTGCAAGGCAGAATTGAAGTAGCTGAAAAGAAACCCGAGATGCACACATTGAGAGAATGCACCCCAAATGTTCACATGGACTATTTGTGCTTGACCTGTGGGAGAGCATTCTGAGCTCAAATTGGTCTTATCAGCCACAATTGGAGACACCATAACTTGACTCTAACACTGTGACATGATTTTGGTCCTCTTCGAGAGCAAAGGACAGCAACCAACCAACCAACCAACCAAGCCTGGAACATAATAGGCTTAAAAAATGCTATAAAAGGGGCAACTAGGTGGTGCAGTGAATAAAGCACGGGTCCTGGAGTCAGGATAACCTAATTTCAAATCCAGCCTCAGATACTTGACACTTACTAGCTGTGTGACCTTGGGCAAGTCACTTAACCTCAATTACTTTGCCTTACCACCTCCAAAAAAAATTTTAAAAAATAAATGCTATAAAAATGGATCAATATAGGTGAACACACACACACACACACACAGATTTTCTAAGCTTCAATGTAAGAAGTGTAATCTTGGGAGAAACCATAGGAAAAGAGAAAAACAGTTTTTTTTTTTAATTTCCTCCCATCACGTTTCTTCTGGATAAATTTAATTTGTGCTTCCATGAAAACATAGGCATCTGGGAATTTAAGGGCAGAAAAAAACATGTGTAGGGACTAAATATTAACAGTAGGGAATGGGTGTGTCTTTTCTTTATATCTGCCTTTCCTTTACCCTGCTACATGAGTTAACAGGAATTTGGCTCAGGACAACAATAGAAAGGGAGGAAAGAGATGCAGGGATGGCAGAAAGCAGCCCAGTCTAAACTCAGGTCAGAGAGAAAAGGAACAACAGGACAATAGCAGAACTGTTCCTTGCCGAACTAGCTGTTGAGCCCACTTATCCTGTCCCATAATGGACCAGTCCAAGACAAGATTCAGTCAAAGGTCCCCACCAGCAACCAGACATCCAGACTAAGGAAAGCATGACTCTCCTGAGCTCCAGAATGGGATGGATGCTGAGCTCCACAAATTAGTATGAAACAAAGACATTGAGTCCATAGTTTCTACCTGAGAACCAATTGTACAAAAGTGTGAATATCTTGTGTTGTTAGACTCTTTTTATTGATTGAAGGAGAACTTAACATATATTTTGCTGAGCATTCCTGAGTCTAAATCCGTTCTTTGCTGAGAGGTACTTCACAGAGTTTGGAAAATTGTGTAACAGCTGCTCATGAAATGATTTTGTTACCCAAGTTTCAAGCCTGGGAATTTGTTTAAGACTGTCTTCATTCATGGAAAGAATGAACACTCCCTGATTGTTGGGACAGAGATGGTGAAAGCTTAGAAGAGCTGTTTTGGGGTTTTGTTTGTTTGATTGTTTTTTTCTAAGAGAAAAAAATGGGTGAGAGAATGCCTGCAATTCTTTATGGAGAGGTCCCTGGAGAGGTAGAGAAAGATTTCAGGAAGAACCCAACATGTAAAGGAGCAGATAACTCCAATATATGCCTATATCCAGCTTATCATACTAGAGACTTCTGGGAATTTCCCCTTGAATGTGATCTGGGACTCTCTTAGTTGAGCTTAGATATCTCTCTTCTAATGGGGGAACTAATTCCTTCTGTGATATAACTTCTCTGAGTTTTATTTGTTAATCAGCTTCTTTAAATAGACATATTTACTATTTGAAATTTTGGTGGTCTTTGGTTAACTGTATTTCAGGGGAAACAATTTAAATATAGATTGGGACACTCCTTTTCCCATTAAGAAAAAGTAACCAGGAAAAAGTTTGAACCTGAAGATTGTTTTTTTTTCTGGATTACCCCAAAACAATTATTGATCTTAAGGCATATAAGGAAGGCATATAAATATAATTATTATATTAGGAAGGCATATAAATATAATTCTAGTCTGATACCCACTCTCTGAGAAGAAAAGTGCAGCCAGCATCATGGCCCCAATCTCCTGCTCATCTCTAAGCAGAAAGTAAAGTCTCCTTGGTAAAGGGTGGGTGAAATTCCAGAAAAATCAATTGACTTTTTTTTTTAACCTATGAACAAGATTAAAACAAATCCATGAGGATATACACATAACCTACAAGGCAATATGGACCTCCTTCATTGCATTTTTTATTATGCATTGTATTTGCTATTATTATATACTTTTTATTTATTGATTGTATGCTAAAGAGGTAATGTATGTAATATCTATGCTAGTCCACTTTATAAAGTTGATATCATTAGGCCACTGTCATATGACTAGGGCTCACTGAAATGGAGGTGGGCTTCTAGCTAGTCACTATTACAAATGATGTTTGCTGATGATTTGAGATAAATACTTTTTTTATCAATTTAAGGAAAAATCAATTTATACTAATATTTTCAAGTGTTTTTAATAGAAATGAGTGTTTTACTCTATCAAAAATTCTTTCTACATTGATATAATCAGATGATTTAAAAATTTTATTATTGATATAATCAATTATGCTAATAGTTTTATTTATGTTAAACCATCTCTACATTCCTGGTATAAATCCTGCTTGGTCATAACCATATGAAGGAAGATGATATCAGAATCTAGAGAAATAACTGATACACAGAAATATGTATAGAATAGTTTTACATACATATAAATGTTACACATATATATGTATATATACACATATATATACATATATACATACACATATTTGTGTCTAATGGTAGCTATCTCTAGGCCAGAAGGGGGAGGAAAGAAAAAAATGAAAAAAGTTAAATGATAACTTTATTACATATTTAAAAGAATAGCATAGTTACACATAACAGATTTGCATGTTTCATGTTTTCATATACAATCATCTTTTTTCCATCATACTATATTTTGGAAATGCTTGTTTTATTTCTTAAGTTCAGAATAAAATAAATAAAATTTAAAAAAAAGAAATAAAGTTAGGTCCAGGTTATCGCAAATAACCAATCTAATGAAAGGGTCGAAATATCCAAATTCGCCATGCATATTTCTGTTGTGCTGGAATCAATTACCATATTTTAAATAAATCTAACTTTAAATAGCAGGAATTCAAACAGATATGACCAGCTCACAAGAATTCGTTATTTGCATTAACTGGGATCTAGCAAATTGTAAAAAGGGTCAAAATTAAGTGTAGTCAAGATGGCCAAGTGATAGAAAGTAATTCAATGAGTTCCCTTTCACTCTCTCTTCAAACACCTAAAAAATCTACTGGACAGAATCCTGGGAAGTCTAAAAACAAAACAAAACAAAACAAAACAAAAAAACCTGAAAAACTACAATGAGCTATATGTCCAGCACAATTCAGCCTAGAGAGAGATGAGGTTTGTATACAATGAGGGCCCTCTCTAGCCAGGAGCATGCCACATGTAAACAATCCAGCTTTCAGTCAGAGGCTGTGCACTAGAACAAAATGACCTCCCAGACCCACATCAGCACACCACCCCTGATCACTATGACAAAAGTAGATATGAATTGGCAGCTCTGTTACTCATCTCCCAGTTCTGGGTCACAGACCAAGAAGAGGACCTGTGCCCAGGTATGGTGTACTTGGGTAGAGAGGCCCTGAGTACAGAAATAAAGGGACAAAGAAGAAAGAAAAGGAGGAAGGAAATTCAGAATCTAGCAGAAGCAGTGGAATAGCTCAGACCTCAAGCACAGAGTAAGGTTTCACTTCCAGTATTGAGTCTAGTCAGAAGAGGAATAACCAAGGCAGCAGAGCAAACCAGAACAAATAACTCCAGACCAAAGGAGTCCTACAGTTCTGATCTAAACCAACGGAGCTTTCCAGATGGCTGATAGAGATATTCAGCATATCTACTTTTCTTCACACCTGAATCCAGGTTAGGAATTTTCAGAGCTCAGACCAGGAGAGCAGCAATCAGACTCTTGATCAGAACAATCAGACTTGATCAAAACACTTTGAAAGCACTAAAAGCTTGTAGATTCCCCAGACTGTTGCTGAGATCCTGGAATAATGCAATCTCAACAGCCCCCAAAAGTAACAGCAATATCAGTCTAGTCCCTTCCTCTTGAAGTACCACAGATCTAGGCTAGAGTAGGCTAGAAAAATGAAAACACACACACGCACACACACACACACACACACACACACACACACACACAACTCCCACCATAAAGAGTTATTATGGCGGTAGGGCAATTCAAGAAACAAACCCAGAAGAGAATAATTCCAAAATATCTATAAGCAAAGCCTCAGAAAAAAATATATCTTAGGCAAAAATTTAACCAAAATTCCTAGAAGAGATGAAGCAAGAATTTATTTTTTTTTAAAGTCTGAAAGAGTTTTCATTTTATTTTATTTTGCTTTTTGGAGGACAATTGGGGTTAAGTGACTTGCTCAAGGTCACAAGGCTAGTTTTTTTGTGTGTGTTAAGTGTCTGAGGCTGGATTTGAATTCAGGTCCTCCTGACTCTAGGGCCGGTGCTCACTGCTCCACCTAGCCACCCCAGAAAGAGTTTTTATAAATGAAATAAGAGCACTTGAAGAAAAAAATGGAAAATAAATGAGAGCTATGGAAGAAAGAATGTGAAAGGGTATGAACACCTTGGTATAAGAGGTACAAAATGTTGCCCAAGCAACAAACTCCCTGAAAATTAGAATGGATCAAATAATTATCAATTTGCTTGTCTTCTCAATGGGGGAGTGGGCTGGGAAGGGAGGAAAGAAGGAAATTTGGAACTCAAAGTTTTAAAAACAAATGTCAAAAAAAAAATTTTTACATGTAACTGGGGAAAAATAAAATACTAAAAAAAAAAAGAATATATAAAATATTTAAAGTCTGTATTGAGGTAGCAAATAATGTGAATTTGAGGGGCTGCCCATAAACTGAGAAATAGATGAATAAGTTATAGTATATAAATATGATGAAATAAATACTGTTGTGCTGACCTCTCATCAGCATAAGGATCAACAACAATGATTCCCAAAGAAATAGTGGTGAAACATGCTACCCACTTTTTGATGGAGAAATGAAGGATTCAGAACACAGAATAAGAATTTATTTATTATTTATTTATTGCAGAGGAACATGACTAATATGGAAAATTGTTTGGATAAACAATACATGGATTTTGTTTTCCTTGTGCTCCCAAATGGATGTGGGGAGGCTAGAGAAAGAAACAATGAGAAGGTGGGTTTTACCTGATTAAAATAAAGGGGAAAAAATATTTAAAGGAGTTAGGGTTAGCCAGTGGGTAGGGGGCTTAAATAAAGAACAGAACACCACACACGTCTTGACAATAAGTTAGTGATACCCCTTAGAGAATATTGCACTTAATCAATACTTCTATCAGAATAGGTCACTCACAAGTCGCTACAGAAAATATGGTATTCTCCATTCTCTGAATGACTACCAATTTTACCTGTTGATTAAGCAAGTTTTGATGATCACTATACAACTCCTCTAAATTCAGGGCCACTGACTTCAAATCCAGAACTCTTCTATATTCTATTCTCATAGTGATACTGGCATTATTTCTATTCCTTGCACAAAGCAGCCAATCTCTAGATTCTGGGCATTTTCATTAGTTGTCTCCATTCCCAAAATGTCTCTCCTACCTCATATGCACCTCCTGATTAACCAGGCTTCTTCCAAACCCAATTAAAATCCCACCCTCTGCAAGAAGTCTTTCCCAACCTCCCCATATAGGTAGTGCCTCCACTCTGCTGATGATCTCCATTTTGAACAATATAGCTCTTTTTTGTATATAATTATTTGCATGTTGTTTCCTGCATTTTTCTATGAGATTCTTAAAAGCAGAAGCTGTGCTTCATATCCTGCCTTCCCCCTTTCCCTCCATTTTTCCCCTTTTCTTTTTATCCCCAGAACTTAACACAGTCCCTGGCACATAATAGGCACTTAAGTCCATGCCAGTATCACTGGATCATATCGACACTATGAGTTAATGGGGCAGTGAGGTATAAGAAGACAGGGAGGGGCGGCTAGGTGGCGCAGTGAATAGAGTGCCGGCCCTGGAGTCAGGACCTGAGTTGAAATCCAGCCTCAGATACTTAACACAAAACTAGCCATGAGACCTTGGGCAAATCACTTAACCCCAATTGCCCTACCTTCCCCCTTCCAAAAAGAAAAAGAAAAAAAGGGGCGGCTAGGTGGCGCAGTGAATAGAGCGCCGGCCCTGGAGTCAGAAGGACCTGAGTTCAGAGCCGGCCTCAGACACTTAATCCACACAAAAACCTAGCCGTGTAACCTTGAGCAAGTTACTTAACCCCAATTGCTTTGAAAAAAAAAAAAGAAGACAGGGAAGGTGTATAAGTTGGGAGGGGGGAGGCTTACTATAAAAGATTTAAATTCTAAAAGGAAGATCTATGTGTTTGATCATGGAAGGAGTCATTAGATTTTGTTGAATGGGTTTTGGGAATCATCAGAACTTCACATTAGGAAAATCAGATAGATAACTGAGTGGAAGATGGATTGGAATGCATAGATTTGAGGTACTGAAACTAGTCCAGGCAGGAGATAACACGGGCTTGTCCCAGAGTTATAGCAATGTCAGAGTAGAGAAGGGGATATATTCAAGAGATGTTGTGAAGGTTGAATCAATAGAACTTGATAACAGATTGGCTATAGGTGACAGAGAGTGAAGAGACAAGGATGCCATTTAGATTGTGAATCTAAGTGAGTGGGAAGATAGTGGTGCCCTTGACAGTAATAGGAAACTGGACTTCAGAGAAAACTTAATTTTCTTGACCTTGATAAATGAATCCAAACCAGCAAAGCATCCTATATTAATGTAGCTTAATTTCATGTAAAACACAGAGAAAGAGAAACTGACAATACCCATCACCATTAGCATAGGATAAATCTAGAGAAAGTGAAAGGAATGGATAACTTAAGTTCAAGGCTTATTTGTTTTTGAATGACAAAGAATATAAGCAGTTAGAAGAATAAAGAATATTTAGTAAATTTAATAAAGAGTAAAGAATATTAGTTGACATTAATCAGGCAACTAGGTGGTACAATGGTGCAGTGCATAAAGCCCTGGCCTGAAGTTACAAAGATGCACTTTCCTGAGCTCAAATCTGGCCTCAGACACTTACTAGATATGTGACCCTGGGCAAATCACTTAACCCTGCTTGCCTCAGTTTCCTCATTTGTAAAATGAGCTGGAAAAGGAAATGGCAAACCACTCCAGTATCTTTGCAAAAAAAAAAAAAAGAATAAACAAAAATGGAGTCACAAAGTCAGACACAAATGAAATAAATGAACAACAAAAACAACTATATAATTCAAAACATAACTTCTAAAGATGCTCTGTTTATCTATGATTGCCTCTGGCCTTGCTTCAGTTCTGCTCTTTTTAGGAGTTGGGTGGACAGGGCTATCCCGAGCCTCCCTCTCCCACTTCAATATCTAGCTATAATTATATTTATGATAATATGGTTCAATCATAGAAGTCATTATCTACAACTAATAAAGGAGTACCTCAGCACAGCCATTGGTGCTCTGTATATCTAGGGGAAATTAAATTCTTCTGACTCCCACTACAAGGATCTCTTGATGCAGAGGTATCAAAATCTGCCTATAAAACTTGACAGGGGTTGAACAAGATTAAAATGTAATTGGGAAATGCTTAACAAAATAAATAAAATTACGATTACAACATAGAACACATTACTTTGTGGTTTTCTAAGTCAATATGCAGCCCTAAGGATCAGTTTCTATTTAAGTTTGACAAGGTGCTTAGAGAATTAGTCTGGAATGCAGCCACTAAAAATTACAAAAGAGGAACTCTTATTTCAGCTCTCTGGGATAGTGGAGACCCATCAAGTTTTTCTGCATTTTCATAGGATCAATAAAGGGATTCCCTCAGGACCACAATATTGTGCTTGACTTAAAAAGGTTCCCCATATCAATGGTGACCTTTCCAAGAAACAAATATCTCCTACACTCTGTCTTCCTGTTTTTACATTTACATTGATTTCCATATCTAGAATGAATTCCCTTCTCAGCTCCACCTCTTAGAATCTTAGTCCACCTTCTCCGGTGTGAAGACTTTCTTGATACCCTTACTTTATAGTCCTTCAGCTCAAATTTTCCCATAAGTACTTTTATGTATAATATATTGTAAAACCTCAGGAGAATGTAAGCTCCTTAAGGTCAACACCATTTTTTGTTTTATCTTGGTATCCCCAGCACCATGAACATATTTTCTTTCATACAGTGCTTAATAAATGACTAATAGATTGGTGCAGGATTCTCTTGATAGATCCCTACATAGTCTTTAGTTTTAACTCTTTAGCTTTCAGGACTAAATGCTTTCAAATTATAGACTTGTATTCCTGATTCCTTAAACATATTTTTTCTCCAAAATTTTCTACACAGAATTTCAGAGAATTAGATTTTATTCTGAATAGATATATATGCACCATGAAATAATTTAAAATTTAAGGAAGTCTTCAAAATACCAATGCTTAATTTATAACTCTTCTCTATATATAGTGTTCTTTTTAATATTTTATTTTTCCAACTACATGTAAGAATAATTTTTAACATTCATTTTTAAAAATTTTGAGTTCCAAATTCTCTCCTTTCTTTCCTGTCCTCCCCACTCCCTGAGATGGCAAGCAACTTGATATAGGTTATACGTGTGCAATCACGCAAAGCAAATTTCCATATCAGTCATGTTGTGAAAGAAAACTTAGCAATCCCCCCCCAAAAAAAATTAAGTTAAAAAAATAGTGTGCTTTGATCTGCATTTAGACTCTATTCTATCAGTTCTTTCTCTGGAAGTGGATAAGATTTTTCATCATGAGTCCTTTGGAATTGTCTTGGAGAACAGTTGTCATTCATAGTTGATCATTGTACAATATTGCTATTACTGCGTGCAATGTTCTACCAGTTCTCCTCACTTCACTTTTCATTAGTTCATGTAAGTCTTTCCAGGTTTTCTTGAAGTGTCCTGATCATCATTTCTTGTAGTACAATAGTATTCTACCACAACTTGTTCAACCACTTCCCAATGGGTGGAGATCCCCTCAATTTCCAATACTTTGCCACCACAAAAAAAAGCTGCTATAAATATTTTTATACTTATAGGTCCATTCCCTTTTTTAAAAATCTCTTTGGGATACAAACCTAGTAGTAATGTTGCTGGTTCAAAGGGTATGCACAGTTATATAGCCCTTTGGGCATAGTTGCTAATTGCTCTTCAGGATGGTTAGATCAGTTCACAACTCTACCAACAATGCATTAGTGTCCTGATTTTCCCATGTTGCCTCCAACATTTGTCTTTTTCCTTTTCTGTCATATTAGCCAATTTGATAGGTTTGAAGTTGTAACTTAGAGCTTTTAAATTTTGTATTTCTCTAATGAATAGTGATTTAGAGCATTATTTCATATGACTAAAAATGGCTTTAATTACTTCATCTGAAAACTACCTGTTCATATCCTTTAACCATTTATCAATTGAGGAGTGATAGGCATTCTCATAAATTTGACTCAGTTCTCTATATAATTGAGTAATGAGGCCTTTATCAGAGAAACTTGCAGGGTGGGTAAGCGGTACAGTGAGTAGAGCACCAGCCCTGGACTCAGGAGGACCTGAGTTCAAATCTGACCTTAGACACTAAACATTTACTAGCCATGTGACCTTGGGAAAGTCACTTAACCCTAATTTCCCTGCCTTCCCCCCTACCAAAAAAACTTGCCTCAAATTTTCCCGTTTTCTGCTTTCTTCTCATCTTAACTTCATTGATTTTACTTGTACAAAACCTTTTTAATTTAATGCCATAAATCTATATATAGTATTGACTACCATGTCCCATGTTTCACTCTATGCCTATCTATACCCAGTCAGGGTTCTTTCCTTGCTGCCAGTCAGTAACTATATAATTTGCTTCTTAAATTTTTCATACAAATCAGAGAGCTTCCTTTTTTAAAAAGTCCTTCATAACCTGGTCTCAAGCTATCTCTCCAGATTCCTTGTATGTTATTTTCTCCTGCACTCTTTAGATCCCAATAAATTAGTCTTATCTATATACTTCACACACAACAGTTCCTCTTCTATCTCTGTGCTTTCATACTAGTAGTCCCTTTTGCCTTCCTCACCTCTGCCTCCCAGAGTCCTTCTCTTCCATCAAAATACAGCTAAAGCACCACTTTTCTACATGAAACCTTACCTGATTACCCCAACAACTGTGCTTCTTCCCCACCCACCCCCAATTTGTACTCATTCTCTTTGTGTTTATTCTATATGTTTGTCGGGGGGAGGGGGGTTGTGTCAAGAACATGTATTTTTTCCCCTTTGTGTTTTTAGTCCCACTGCCTAGTACAGTGGTATATAACAGGTTCTTAATACCTCTACGTATTTGTCAATTGATTGACTGACTACCCACCCCAATAAAGCAATCCAAAAAGCTAAGTCAACTAAACCTACAGTGCCTGTAGCCCTCTTACCAGGAGGAGCTAAAAAAAAATCTTTGTTTGATGCATGGCATGGTGGGTAAAAATGCAAAAGACTAGGAATCAGGATGTCTGGATTCTAGTTTTGGCTATATCACTTAAGTAGATATGTGATCCTGGATAATTTGTACAACGTCTCTAGGAGCTGGCTACCTCATGTGGAAAATGAAATGGTTGGATTAAGTGATCTTTCAGGTCCTTGCCAGTTCTATCTTTCTTTGAATTCAGACATAGTTCTGAACCTCAGTAATTTGATAAGTTATCATCTACTGTAATTGAGAGATTACCCAATATTGTACAAAAGTCTTAAACACTAATGAAGTCTGCTCTGTGGAAAATTCACACAGAGTATCTAGTTCAGTTCTCTGTGTGGAATGAAATATTCTGTTGACATAAAGCAAGCAGGTGTTGTTTGGCTTTTTTATCAAAACTATTTGTAGTTATCTCCGGTGCCTGCCACTGTTTGTATTTTGGAATACTCCTGCTGTACAGTTGCTTCAGGTTTCATATTCAGTCCATTTTGATGCTACAAAAATGGCTTTTTGTATCTCATGAACATTGTTTAACTTATAGACTGAAATCCCCGAATCTTTCAAAATATCTACAAATTTTTCTACATCACATTTTCTATAATTAGACTTGGCTATGAATGATCACATACCTGAACAATGAAATAATCCAAAAATTAAAGAAGTCTTCAGAATATGAATGTTTAACTTATAAATATCTTGTCTATATCTAGAATTGGATACCATGACATAAGTCTTGCTTCAAGTCACTCTCCACCTTCCTTGCTGCCAATCAATGAATATAGCTTTGTTTTTTTTTTTAATAATTGCCACTCGAAGTCAGATAATTTCCTTTTTCACTCTCCAAGATGCCTGAGAAAGCTAGAGTAGATATGTGCTATTATGACTATAACAAAAAGGAGAGATGTTCTGAGCATTCAGAGTTAGAACTTAGAACACTTGTCCCCATGGACACAATATGATTAAATAGAGTTGGTTTAGATTGTATAATTCTATTGCTACTATAAATCTAATGTATTGTGGATGAAATAGGTTGTTGTGGGCCAGCCCAGGAAACTTACATCACATAAGACAGTTTTTTTTTTTACTATGGAAAAGACATATTTTAAGTTCCAAATATCTCACTTTGGATCAATCCAAAAAGTATTTATTAAATTTCTATTTTGTAAAAAAACACTGTACTTTCCTCACAACAACCTTGTGAGGTAAACAATGCAAATAGTGCCATCGCCATTTTAGTGATGAGGAAACTAAGGCTCAAAGACGTGAAGTATCATGCCAAGGGTCCCATAGCTAGGAAGTACAATATCTGAGCCTGAGAATCATGACTCCAAATCTAGCATTCTCCATTATACCATACCATTGTTAAAAACTGGTTGGTTACAGGGTTAGTTTTTTGTTTATTATTTGTTTTTTGGGGGGAAGGTTGTTACTTATCTAAGAGACTTGGAGAATATAATATAATGCCATGAAAAGGGGTGTACACAATTTATATATATTCAAGAAGTGAAAAGTACTCTAATTTCCTAAAAAGAAGTTTGATCCGCACTTTTTTTTTTCCTCAGTAAGTCTTAGGATCTTGCTGATGTCCTTTACTGGTTTCTCTTTGTCTTATTCCTCAAGTCCTTTTGACACATTATTGTTTGTGGCTTCTCTCTAGCTTTTCTACCTCTCCATGACTACTACACTTCCCCCTCCATGGTCATTCACTTCATCCCAGGCCATCACCAGTCATTCTGCCTTTTTTTTCCACTGAACTTCAATGATTCAAGAAGAGAGAGTGAAGCTGTCAACGTCATGCAATGTCTCACTTAAATCCAATTCCTACATGAATCAAGACATCACCCCCATGATGTCATCAGTCCTCTTTGAAAACAAAGACTATAACAACAACAACAACAACAACAGCAGCAGCAGCAGCAGCAGCAATATCAAAATGTGGAAGAACCTCTTCATTGGTATCTTATAAGATTCCTGAATTTCTAAAATTATAAACTACAGAGCCAGTGATAATCTCCATGGGTAAAGGAAGTTCATGCTCCCTGTGCCCACAAAAGTAGGATCTCTTTTTAACTTACTATTCAAAGACATCAAGTCATTTCATTCAAATTTGCCCTGTTAAAGAGTTTATGTGTACATGTGGATATGTATATATTCATATTTATGAATATGTGTATGTATTTATGTATATATATATATATATGATTACTTTGATTTTAAACTAGTAAAGATGTTCTTGGGGCGGCTAGGTGGCACAGTGAATAGAGCACCGGCCCTGGAGTCGGGAGGACCTGAGTTCAAATCTGGCCTCAGACACTTAACACACACACACACACACACACACACACACACACACACACACACACAAAACTAGCCGTGTGACCTTGGGCAAGTCACTTAACCCCAATTGCCCTACCTTCCCCCCTCCAAAAAGCAAGAAAAAAAAATCTTAAAAAAAAAAAGATGTTCTTAGAGAATGCAAAAGGAATTTTAGTTTCATAGTAGATATCTCACTAGAAAAGTAACCTCCAAGTTATTAGAATCAAGAATTTGTTGTTTTATTGTCTATGCTGGCCCAATAATAAGAACATTTCTAACACCTAGCTCTTTATTTAAAATATCGGCATGTTTACTTATCTATGTCATATTACCAGCTATAGTTTCTAGGAATTAGGTGGCACAGAGGATCAAGCACTAGGCCTAGAGGCAGGAAAACTTGAGTCCAAATCCAGCCTCAGATACTTGCTAGCTATGTAATGCTGGGCAAGTCTCTTAACCTTTGTGTGCCTCAGTTTCATCAACTATAAAATGAGGAAAATAAGAGATACATCAGGGTTGTCATGAGCTTCAAATGAGATCATCTTTGTAAAGTGCCCTGCACAGAGCCTGGCCTGTAATAGATACTTAATAAATGTTTATCACTTCCCTCCTTCCCTCTCCATTTCTACTCCTTAATTATGTTCTACATCTTTTCTTCAAAAGGAAGATGCCAACTCCAACCCCACCAAAAAAAAAAAAAAAGCCTAGTCCAGTGAATTTGGAATCAGATGACTAGAACTCAAATCCTAACTCTGCCAGATACTACCCAGGTGACTTCACCTATCTGGACCTCAGTTTACCCACCTACAAAATGAGGTGTTTAGACCAGGTGATTTCTAAGGTTCCTACCAGTTCTAAATCTATGATTAGCTACATAAAAATCAGAGACTAAGCTCTCAGACACACAGAAAAATCCCAAACTTACTTTGGGAAGATAAATATAATACATACTTGTAGTGAGTTTTTTTTTTCTTTTCAGTGGATGGGGATAGAGTGAGGAAGAGAATTTGAAAATAAAAATTAAAATGGGAAGGATAAGATAGTTGAAAGATTTCAGTGACATTATCCTGATACATCTATGACACATAGTTTTAGTTTTGCTATGCTATGATTATGGTAAAATTCTAATTTTATTTATTTATTTTTAGTTTTCAACATTTATTTCCACAAGATTTTGAGTTATAAATTTTCTCCCCATCTCTTTTCTATCCCCCGCCCCCAGAAGGTAAGCATATTGATTACTCCTTCCTTAGTCGGCCCTCTCATATTCCCCCCCACCCCTCCCCTTCCTCCCTTCCTCCATATTTTCTTGTAGGGCAAGATGGATTTGTATACCCCATTGCCTGTGTATCTTATTTCCCAGGTGCACTGATTATGGTAAAATTCTAAGCAAACAAGTGAAAGGCAGTTTTTAACATTCAAATCACTACTAAGCCAAGACCTTGATTAACCAGAAGGTACAGAAAATGACCTTGTCTGATTAATTGGATTTCTGATTAATAGAGGGTTATTTAGACTACTGTTTTGCTTTCAGCAAGCATTTTAAAATTTTGTAAACTAGATTAGCCTATTTAATGACCCTAGTTATAACAATATACTGGAGATAAGCAACTAATTAACAAGTATTTATTGTGTTCATCCTCAGTAGGATCCACAGTTCTAGATGTTTGGGATACATAGACAAAGGTGAAAAATCCTTGTTTTCAATAAACTAACATGTTCTCAATGGATGAATCTTTTTTTTTTTGGCTTTTTGGGGGGCAACTGGAGTTGAGTGACTTGCCCAAGGTTACATGGCTAGTTTTTGTGTTAAGTGTCTGAGGCCAGATTTGAACTCAGGTCCTCATGAATCCAGGGCTGGTGCTCTATTCACTGCACCACCTATCCACCCCCTAAAACAACCTTTAAGTGACAGGTTTGATGTTCGTTTTTTTTTTCTTTTTCTTTTTCTTTTTTTCTTTTTTTTTTTTTTTAAAGCAATTGGGGTTAAGTAACTTGCTCAAGGTTACACGGTTAGTCGTTATTTATGCGTGGGTGCTCATTTTCTGAGGCCGGATATGATCTCGAGTCATCCCAACTCCGAGGCCAGCGCTCTTACTCACTGCGCCACCTAGCCGCCCCTTTAGGGCAATTGGGGTTAAGTAACTTGCCCAAGGTTACACGGCTAGGTTTTTGTTTGTGTGGATTAAGTGTCGGAGGCTGGCTCTGAACTCAGGTCCTTCTGACTCCAGGGCCGGCGCTCTATTCACTGCGCCACCTAGCCGCCCCTTTTTTTTCTTTTTCTTTTTGGAAGGGGGAAGGTAGGGCAATTGGGGTTAAGTGACTTGCCCAAGGTCACATGGCTAGTTTTGTGTTAAGTATCTGAGGCTGGATTTGAACTCAGGTCCTCCTGACTCCACGGCCTGTGCTCTATTCACTACACCACATAGCTACCCTCCAATGGATGAATCTTGAAGATGAAACATAGTGCAGTGGTTCACTGATACTCTTCTATGTAAACTAATTATACAATATGCCATGAATATAATACCTATGTCAAATACATCTCTGATACCTTATAATCTTGTTGTGAATTTGCTCCTCTGAAGAAACAAAAAAAATAATAAAATTTGGTTAACTGAAGGTTCCTATGAATTTCCAGATAATTGGGGTTTTTATAATTTGCATCTTTCTTCCTTGTACATTGAGGTCAGTTATGCAGAACTCCCAGAGTCATGGTTATGCAACTATGTGTCCTTGGCTAATTTGAAGAACTGAAGAGTCCCAGATAAAGAAGCTGAGATTAATCCAGAGCCATCAGGAGGTCATTAACATCTTACTTGGAAAGAACAAACTAATGAATACTAACAGAATTCAATGAACCTGTGGGCAAAACGGTGTTGCTAAACTGGAAGATTGCCCCCAGGACCCCAGAGTTTAGATTTAAAAGTAAGATCATCCAACCAAAACCACTTGTCCACTCCACAGAAACCTCTATAGTTGTCCACAGAGGCTGTAATAGCAAAATACAAATTAGATGTTAATATGATATATTAATACAATATTAGAACATAATAATGTGAGGATATATTAATAAATCCTTAATACTGATAAATGTTTTAACAAACTTAAAGCATTTTTTTTACTTTTTGCTTTTTGGAGGGCAATTGAGGTTAAGTAACTTGCCCAAGGTCACACAGATAGCTTTTTTGTGTTAAGTGTCTGAGGCCAGATCCGAACTCAGGTCCTCCTGACTCCAGGGCCGGCACTCTACTCACTGCACCACCTAGCCACCCCCAACTTAAAGCATTTTTAAATGCTCTCATCATCGTCGTCATCGTCATCATCGTCGTCATCGTCATCATCGTCGTCATCGTCGTCATCATCATTGTATTTTAGAGTCTGAAAGTTCTCAAAGGGTTATGCATCAGGAATTTCAGAAGTCATAAAAGTAGACAATGTCCTTGTCCTGAAAGACATTAAATTTAAAAGGTATGAGAATATAATTATGGAAGCTATGCATACAGAATATTTTTCAAATAAATATTCTTTATTTTTTTCAACAAAAATCTCTTTATTCTCTCTATATTGAAAATATTTTACCTCAAGTTGAGAGGAAAAAAGAGAAGTCCTTTTGTAAGGATACATCTATTACTCCAGTTCTCCTGTTCTCTTGGACTGTGACCAGGGCACAGCTGTAGTCACAGTTTGCTTACCTTCTGTGCACATACCTATCAGTCCTGAAAGTCATCAAGGTAGAAAAAGGTACCTAAGGAGATATGTACTTGAGACCTCAGAGCAAACAGTTTCTGTGCTAGGATCAAACTGACTTCAAAGAATTACAGAATATCAAGGTTTGAAAGGGCCCAAGAAGGACATCTACTCTGACTAAATGGACAAGAATCCCAATCAATAACAGGCCTGATGATTGGTCATACAGATTTTGATTCAAGATCTCCAGTGAGGGGAGGCAGAGTCAAGATGGCAGAGTAGAAACAGGACTTCAACAATGCTGTGTCTTCCACCTCCTCCAATTCATGTAAAAAGTGACCCTGAAGAAATATTGGAGCTACAAAACCCACAAAATGACACAGAGAAACTAACCTCCCACTGAGGACAGCCAGGCAGGCCAGCAGGAAGGGGCCAGCACAGCATGCTGGGAGCTGAGCACAGCCCCCAGAGGTTTTAGCTTCAGGGTGGGCCTGACTAGCCAGTGGCTGGAGGGACTTCAGATCATTAGCAGCTGTGGCAGTTCCCAGAATTATCAACACATAGATGCTAAGGACAAAGTGAGAGGTCAGTGCAGTGTGAACTTTGGGATCTGGTAGTTTGGGAGTGTGGTGGGCCTTTGTCCCCTGGGCGAGAAGTGGATGAGCGGCCATGCAGCTGCCACAACATGGCAGCTTCAGTTCCTGGCCTGCAGATTGTAGGGGGACCAAGTGACCAGTCTGAGGGGTAATTGCTCTTGCTTTAACCTGCTTGGATCTGGATTGAGGTCTATGGTGGAGGTCCTGGGGTATGCAACCAGCTTGTCAGAGCATGTGGAGGCTTCAGAGAGGGCACCAAACTAATACTTTCAGCAGTTGAGAAAACCCCATCGACTGGGACGAAACTCACCTGTCTGGTAGCAGAGTCCTACTGTGTCAAAAAGCCCAAAAGTCAAGTAATTCAGTGGCAACAAGAGCAAATAAGGGAATCAAAGCAAGCACAGCAACCCAACTTTACACTCCTATTTTGGGGATAATAAGGATCAAAGCATGGAACAGGAGGAGGACAACAAAGTCAGAACTCCTGCACCAAAAGCTTCCAAGAAAAATATGAGCTGGTTACAAGCCATAGAGGACCTTAAAAAGAATTTTGAAAACCAAATAAGAGAAGTGGAGGAAAAAATGGAATGAGAAATGAGAATAATTCAAGAAAATTATGAAATGAGAGTCAACAACCTGACTGAAGAAAATAACACCTTAAAAAATAGACTAACTCAAATGGCAAAAGAGGCTCAAAAAGCCAATGAGGAGAAGAATGCCTTAAACAGCCGAGTTTGTCAAATGGAAAAAGAATCTCAAAAGCTCACTGAAGAGAATCATTCTTTCAGAATTAGATTGGAACAAATGGAAGCTAGTAACTTTATGAGAAATCAAGGTATTATTAAACATATCCAGACAAATGAAGAAATAGAAGGCAGTGTGAAATATCTCACTGGAAAAACCACTCACCTGGAAAATAGATCCAGGAGAGAGAATTTAAAAATTGTTGGACTACCTGAAAGCCATGATCAAAAAAAGAGCGTAGAAATCATCCTTCAAGAAATTTTCAAAGAAAAGTGCCCTGATGTTTTAGAACCAGAGGGCAAAATAGAGGTTGAAAGAATCCACCAATCATCTCCTGAAAAAAGACCCCAAAAAGAAAACTCCTAGGAATATTACAGCCAGCTTCTGGAGTTCCCAGGTCAAGGAGAAAATATTACAAGCAGCCAGGAAGAAACAATTTGAATATTGTGGAAATACAATCAGAATAACACAGGATCTGGCAGCTTCTACACTGAGAGATCAAAGGGCTTGGAATGTGATATTCTAGAGGTCAGAGTAGCTAGGATTAAAACCAAGAATCACCTACCCAGCAAAACTGAGTATCATGTTTCAGGGGGAAATATGGTCATTCAATGGAACAGAGGTCTTTCAAGCATTCTTGATGAAAAAACCAGTGTTGAATAGAAAATTTGACATTTAGATACAAGAAGCAAGAGAAGTATGAGAAGGAAAACAGGGAAAAGAAACCATAAGGAACTTATCAAAGTTGAACTATTTACATCCCTACATGGAAAAATGACAATTGTAACTCATGAAACTTTTCTCAGTATGAGAATAGTTGAAGAGAATAGAAATGTGTGTTTGTGTGTGTATACACACATATATGTATACGTGTAGATGTAGATGTAGATACATATATATATGTGTCTATATAGGAGGGTATATGGGCATATGAGAACATACGGGAATGTGTGTATATATGTGTATAGGTATACATAGATAGAGGGCACAGGACCAATTGAATAGGAAGGGATAATACTTAAAAGGTGAAATTAAGAGGTGAGAGAGGAATATAATGAGAGGAGATGGGGAGAGACAGAATGGGGTAAATTATCTCATATAGGAGAGGCAAGGGAAAATGGTTACAATGGAGAAGAAGAACAGGAAGGCAAAAGGGAATGGGTCAACCTTATTCTCATTGAATTTGGATTAGGCAGGGAATGATATACACATTAAATAGGGTATCTCACCCTACAGGAGAGTATGGGGGAAGGGGATGAGAGGGGGGGATGATGGAGGGGAAAACAGCCTGGGGGACAGGGAAGGGAAGTTGGAAGCACCCACTTTTGAAAAGGGACAGGATCAAAGTAAAGAATAGAACAAGTGGGAGGGGATATGGGAGGGAGGAAAATATAGTCAGTCTTCTAAATATATCCACTATGGAAATGTTTTGCATAGCCAGACATGTACAACCTATACTGAATCACTTATCTTCCCAGTAAGGGTGAATGACAAGAGAGGAGGGGAATGAATCTGGAATTCAAAGTTTTAAAATCAAATGTTTAAAAAATATGCATATATGTGTATATATATTATCATTAATATTATTTTCCATGTAACTGGAAAATAAGACATACAGGCACTGGGGCATAGAGATCCACTGTGCCCTACTGGAAAGTCAGAGGGGGTACAGGAGAAGATATGGGAGAGAGCAGGTTGGAGGAGGGGTTATCCAGTGGGATCACTATTTTGGGGTGGTGGGTAGGGGAAAAATGGGGAGAAAATTTGTAACTCAAAGTCTTGTGGAAATGAATGGTGTAAACTAGAAGTTAATAAAGCATTTGATAAAAAAAAAAAAAGATCTTTGGTTAGCAAGAACCCTCAACTTCTCATGGAATACTATTCTACTTGGATTAGTTTTAATATTTAGCAATTAGTTCTATCAAGCCTCAGTGTTTTTGCTGTTCATAAGACAGAAAAGTTTAAAAAAATAAAAGGGAGGTATTAAATGTTGTAGAAGATGTGGGAAAATTGGAACACTGATGCATTGCTGGTGGAGTTGTGAACTGATCCAACCATTGTAGAGAGCAATTTGGAGCTATACCTAAAAGCCTATAAAATTGTGTGTAACCTTTGATCCAGTAGTAGGTCTGTATCCCAGAGAGACTGTAAAAAAGGGAAAAGGACCCATATGTATAAAATATTTATAGCAGTTCTTATTGTGGTGACCAAGAACTGAAAATTGAGGGGATGCCCATCATTTGGGAATGACTCAACAAGCTGTGGTATATGAATATAATGGAATATTATTGTGCTATAAGAAATGATGAGCAGGCTGATTTCAGAAAAACCTGGACTTACACGAACTGATGCTGAGTGAAGTGAGCAAACCAGGAGAACATTGTATACAGTAACAGCCACATTGCATGATGACCAACTTGGACAGACTTAGCTCTTCTCAGCAATACAATGATCTAAGAAAACTCCAAAAGACTCATAATAGAAAGTGTTTTCTTCATTTGGAGAGAGAACTGTAGGTTCTGAATGCAGATTGGAATATACTATTTTCGTTTTGTTTTGTTTTTTCTTTTTTGTGTTTTTTTTCCTTTTATTTTGATTCTTCTTTCATAACATAACTAATGCAGAAATATATTTAATATGACTGTACATGTATAACCTATATCAGATTGCTTGCCATCTTGGGGAGGGGGAAGAGTAGTGAAATAAAGAGAAAAAAAAATGGAACCTCAGAATCTTATAAAAGTGAATACTGAAAACTATCTTTCCATGTAATTAGAAACAACAAAATAATATTAAGTGGTGGGGAAACAAATAGAAAAGTCAAGTCACCAACCCCAGATGTATCCCAAAGTATGGGAAGAACATAATTATCTGTTGCTAGCACCATATTTCATAAATAACTTCAACAAATGTCTGTTAAATAGCTACTTTGTACAAGCTCTATAGTAGACATAAGCTCACAAAGAAAATATGCCACATCTTTTACTCTTAAGGGGTAAGATGTACAAAGAAGAATTATGATGCAAAATAGAAGGGAATCAACATGCATAATAGAATTGGAACAAAGTATATTTTTCCCACCTGGTCATATGAGATTCTGGACCATTCCCTGACTTGATACCCAGAACCTGATTACTCTTTTCTAATTGCTGACCTTCTGAGTACCATGCCTTCAGCTTCCATGTGACAATGCTCTATGAGTAATTCTCTGGCCCTTGCCAACTAAACTCATGACTTTGGGTTTATTTATTCTGACCTCCAACCCTGCTGAGGCATTGACCCTGACCAGCCTCCATATCTTAGGTCTAGATACTGCTCAGCTCCCTTCTGGCCTTTGTCACTCTCCTTTGTCCTTTAATGGTATACCCCCTCTGTCACTGAACCATCTATATCCTACTTCTGCTTATACTCTACAAGATCGTGTAGAGCAGCAGTGTCAAACTTAAATTAAAAAATGAGCACCACCAAACCATACAGAAGGAGCCCTGTGGGCAGCAAATTAACTTTGAAAATCACATTTTAAACAATATCTATGGTTTATTGTATTTTTATTTATTTTATGAACTATTTCCCAATTACATTTTCATCTGGTTTGGCCTGGACTGGAGAGCGTTGTGATCCATGCATTCTCCTGGACTTCGTCCAACACCTCTAATCTAGAGGATGAAGTTAGGATTGATTTGGGTTGGGGGACTAGGAATAGAGGAAACGATCATATTCTTTTTTTTTTGGAGGGCAATTGGGGCTAAGTAATTTGCCCAAGGTCACATGGCTAGGTTTATTTGTTTATTTGTTTGTGTGTGAGTTAAGTATCTGAGGCCAGATCCAAACTCAGGTCTTTCTGACTCCAAGGCTGACGCTCTACTCACTGCACCACCTAGCCGCCCGAAACAATCATATTCTTAAATTTCTTCTTATAACTTTTTCTATATTTAGTTGTAAATATCATTAAAATGTAGAGAATATCCATTGTATAACTGGCAACATCATACAATAGAACTGTGACAATATAATGTTTGTAGAACAGTCATATGTACCATATACTATGCTATATTAATTAACTTATTCATTCAACAAGCTTTTATAAAATACTTCTTATGTATCAGTCACTGATGGGGATACAAAGAAGACAAAAATGAAAGCATCCCTGCCATCAAAGAGTCAGCAAGTCATTCAAGTATAAAGGGGACATGACCAACAGCTAAATACACAGTTTTATAGCTGAGTTATTTACTCTGGATTATTAATTAATTTTTCTAAGATTATTTAGTTTTCACACAATCCCTATATGAAAGAATACCATAATCAAACAGAAAATGCAAACATTAAAATGACACTCCTATCTCCAGAATGTAAGCACTTTGAATTGAGGACAAGGACTATTTGCTTGTCATTACAGTACTATTATCTAGTAGAGTACCTGGGATCTAATAAGCACTTTAAAAAGGTTGATTAATTAAATGTATTTTAATACTATTTTGTCTTTTTTTCTACTTAACAACAGCAACAAAAACATACAAATGTACAAAATGAGCTTGGAGGTGAAACCCACATTCAACAGGCAAGAGGAACTGAATAGTTGACAAACCAGAAGACTGAGGGGACAAAATATTCTCAATTTTGAAAAAAGGAATTAGGGTAATTGGCAATAGGGTATGTTGAGAGAAAGGACATGATAGATGGGAAGGAAAAAAACAGAAATGGAGTAAGTTTTATATTCTCTAGCTTTTTGTACTTCACTTCCTCTACTCTCACCCCATACTTGTGAATTTTCTTTTGAAGGAATGGCAGACAATTCAGGCTGTCAGGATAAGAGAATGTTTGAGTTGTATGGGACCATAAAGTTTTCCTCATGAGGAAGATACAGGTCCACACAATTAAGTGCTCAAGGTAAACAGGTATTTCACTCTGCCCCTGCCCCAGGGCTGTTCTGAAGCTAACTTAGACCAGAGAGTTGATTGTTAAATTTTCAGCGTGAGCATTTACACTTTAAAACTAAGCAAGGGCTACAATTCAAAGTTTGTTTTATTGTTTTGTTGATTGTCTAGACTTAAGAAAGTAATAGAGAAAATTTAATGATGCCGATTAAATTTAAAAGTGTGGGGGCGGCTAGGTGGCGCAGTAAGAGCGCCGGCCTCGGAGTTGGGATGACCCGAGATCAAATCCGGCCTCAGAAAATGAGCACCCACACATAAATAATGACTAGCCGTGTAACCTTGAGCAAGTTACTTAACTCCAATTGCTTAAAAAAAAAAAATTTAAAAGTGTGTCATGTACACAGATTTGGAGGGAGTTGTGGCATGTGGAGAGATGGTTGTTAAACATGAACCAACACATCCCTACTGGCCTGCCCCTACAGAAAGGAAAGCTTTATTTATAGGCAATACTCCAAAATCTTTATGTATACAAAGTCACAGATCCATTGTTATATATGTATATATATATAACAATGGATCTGTGACTTTGACTATGTGGATACTGTTGATCATAATCCATCCATTTCTTCTCATTCTGTCCTATGCTTTTTCATATTCTCTCATTGATCCTCCACAGGAGGGCTACCCAATGTGCTGCATGAGAGTTGTTCCAATGGATCTCTTGACCTTTTACAGATACCAACAAATCACACAAATAGTCCATTGGTTATCCCATATTATCACTAAATGATCAGTCTACTTCCCTTTTTTAGGCCTCTGTGATACCCTCCTCTACCAAAACTTCCTTGGTAATATATTGCAGCCCATTCACACTCACCATTCACCACACTGCCCTTTGAGTGACCAACAACTTCAGACACCCATTTCTCTTCAGAGACTATGGTATTCCATGACTCATAACCACAAGGCATCACTGGAAGAAGATTATTCTTAAAAGTATGGTTCTTTGTTTCAACAACAGCTTGTAATCATTAAAAGCATTGTAGAGTCTCCCAAAGGCAATGCTGTCTGCTCCTCTCCTGCTGCTTAATTTGGGCTGAGTTCAGTATCCAGACAAGATATATATACTGATGGATGGGCCCTGTGATTGTTCATCCAACTCTGCACCATCATGTGATCACAAAGCATTCTTCCACTTTACATTTTTCCAGCAGACCATGGGAAAAGAATCTTTGAATATGCTAAGCCACCTCAGATTCTAAGCCAGTGTATATGGATTTTGTAGCAAGGGAGAATTCCTCAAAATATATGGAACACAAAATTATAGGGAAAGGAATGGGACAGGTGGTGCCCTCCCTTCTATCAATGTCACTGAATGGCTGAACCATGTTAACATAAAGAGAACCAATGATGATTCTAATCATATGGATGCTGATCAATAGAGAGACAGCCATAGGACATAAAAGAATGCTGCTTCGGATCTTTCTCCTTCCCGTCATCTCCATAAATTTGGAAAAGAAAAAAGTCACTAACAGCATTTGAACATTGAAGTAAATGCTCCAGAAATACTGGAGTAATTAGCGCATATAACCAAATCCTCAGACGAAAGTTCGTTTCCCCTTCACTGCTACTGATGGTGATAAGGAACTCCCCAACATGCCCTAGACCTAGTCAAGTGAGCCAGTGTCCCCCAAAGCATGAATGAGATCACAGGCACAATTCTTACCTTACCATGTGTAATGGAAATGCAGATTTAAAGATCTTCCCTGCCCCTAGATTAAGTGCACCTGGAGCCTGTGGGGGGAGGCTTGTTTTTCAGGGAAGCCCACACCTTGATACTTTGTGATTGGGCAGTGGGTCAAGGAGGTTGTTACAATCTCTGAGCTAGGAGAAGACTATATAAACCCTGAGAGAGGTTGCTTTGGGGCTCACTTTGAGAAGTGTTGTGATTTGACCAGATGAGACTCTGGGAAGCCGTTGTTGAGAGCCCCCCGCTTTGAAAACCCAGATGTGATGCTTCCCTCTCTGTAACTGTGATTTGGTATTGATTAATGTGGACATTTGGAAGCCTGTCTGTTTGATTGTAAGTTCTGTAACTGAAGTTTGGGGCACCCCCCAACAAAAAAAAACAACCCAACCCAAAACAACAAAACCCACACCCAACCCACACCATGTCAGAGACTTAAGCTAAAAAATTTACCACTAAAAAAATGAATTTAATGTGCTCAATGGAAAAGTTCAAAGTTAACATCCAATTAGCAAAAATTAACAAGATTGAAATTATTTTTCAAAATCTCTTACACACTAATCACATTTTACAGCACGTTATAATCACTTGAGCAATATAAATATGATAATGTTTCCATTATTTGCTATTATATGCAACAGAAAATTTGATTATGTGGCAGAACAATTAAATTCCCCATGTTGCTTATGTACCCAGTTTCTGAAATTTGCATGCCATTTCTGTCAGTTGGCTCTCATTTCTCAGAATCAGTCTGTAAATATTTCCATTGTTTTCTGTGAAATTAACCCTACAGAGCAGATGGGAGGTTTCTATACCAGCTGATAATGATTACTTAGTACTTTTCTTGGTGATACACAGTTTATGTTGAGCAATCCAACAGACATCTCTCATTAAGTGAAATGCCTGCTGGTCTAATGCCTAGGCTAACATTAGAATGGAGCTGGACTAATCTATATCTTAAAAGACTCTCTTTATTGCTCTCTATTTGAAAAATTCATAATGACTCCCTACTCTTGCATCAGGTTTTCCTCAGTATTTGATATATTAGTTATTGCTATTGATAACAAAGTCATATCCATTCACTGATTTTCATTAGATTAAACTGTTCTTTAAATCAACAATACTTACTACACCATCATCATCACCACCATCATCATCATAGCTAACTTTTATATGTTGCTTACTATGTACCAGTCACTGTGCTAAGAGCTTTATAATTATTATCTCATTTGATCTTCACAGCAACTCTGGGGGATGGGTGCTTTTGTTGTCACCATATTACAGATAAGGAAACTGAGTCAGACAAAGGTTTAGTGATTTGTCAAGGGTAATATAGTTTGTCTAATGCCAGGTTTGAACTCAAGAAGATGAGTCTCCCTCATTCCAGACCCAGAACTCTAAGCATTATGCCACTTTGAGGTCCCCTACATACATTAAATTTTTTTAATATAATTTTTTAAAAATTTTAAATTTTTTAACTTGAAATTTAAATTTAAATTTTAAATTTTAAATTAAACATTTTTAATTTTTTTAATTTAATGTTTGAAAAAAACTTTTCAGAGTAAACAAAATGGATTTCAGTAAACATTCGTAGAATATAGTCTCAGTCCTTCATGACCACATGATGCCTATAGGTAGGGTCTGCCATTGCCTAGGTAACAGAAAGTATTACTGCCACCCACACTTTCTCTTCTGCTACCTCTCCCCATATGCTCCTCTTCATATAGTTCTTCCCTCCTACTCCTCAGTCTCGATCCTCTACTTCTCTCCATTTTCATCATGCCCTCTGATTCCGCCATTACCATAGTTAAAATTCCCAGTTATCCTAGACCTTTTCCATTCCAACTCTTCTTATCTTATCAATCCCTGAAACCCAGCTTTCTCCTATAGCTTTTATAAGCTCTAAAAGTCCTTCCCAGTTCCTATCTCTCACAGAT
This sequence comes from Gymnobelideus leadbeateri, assembly GCA_011680675.1. NCBI lineage: Eukaryota > Metazoa > Chordata > Mammalia > Diprotodontia > Petauridae > Gymnobelideus > Gymnobelideus leadbeateri. The sequence goes on from WOXC01008524.1 coordinate 627,625, forward strand.
AAATTAGGTCCCTAAACAAGAGAATATCTATCCCCTAGGGTTCTAAACTATACCATGGATAAATGACTTTCTCTAACATTCTTGACTTAAGCCCCCATTCCATTCTGTTCTGCCCAATGTAAATCACCAGTTACAGTTATTATCTCCTTTATATCATTTAACCAATTAATATAAATTGGGCTATACAAATGTATATATACTGAGAAGTATTTATAGCAAGAACAGGAAACAAAAAGCATTTTCCTCAACAACTACAGCCACATTCTCCCCTTTACTAACTTAGTCCTTGGCATAGTTTTCATGAAGTCTCCACCTCACAAAGTTAACTTCTGAATTAGTCATAGCCAATGAGTAAATTGCCGTGCCTCTCTCTTGACAGCTGTCTACTTCTATGTTCAGTCAAGTAGGTGGATTGGGACTTCCCTCTTCACTGACTTCAGGTTTCTACAAATTGCAACAAGGACTCCAGCTCTTGAAGCTCTAATACTTGTCATCCTGACCTTTAAAAGCCTCCAGTGTTTCAGTGGGCTTGAATATCCTCTCATCTAAAAACAGTAAAAAAATAAAGAGGCAGGAAACAGAGATGAATATTCACAGGCCACATGTTAGTCTGGGTAGGCAAACAGCTAGCCAGCATAAGGAGGATGCTTTCAGAAACAACAGTCTATGATTTCTCAACTTCCTAACAGCTTCAAGGCTACATGTAACCCTTCAGGTCCTCAAATGTGGCCCTTTGACTGAATCCAAATTTCACAGAACAAAGTTCTATAAAACTTGAACTCACTTAAAAGACTGCACCCAAGGACCTAGAAGGCCTCATGTGGCCTCAAGGCCATTCCTGTACCTAGTAGCTTTGGATAAGTGATGGACCAATGTTTCTCAACCACTTGGAGGAGGTCCATAGAAGATCATCCTCCTTATTTATCATAAGAAGGAAAGAGAGAGAGAGGGGGAAGGGGGAAAATTATCTGCTTAGGGCTTTATGGAAGCATTCTCAATCCTGGCTCAGCAGCCAGTTGAAAGTCTCCTCTCCTTCCTGTTTTAAAGGAACTGAAAAAAAGTCAAAATACCTGAGTGTCTCTGAATCAGGGAGTAGTTCCCTTACCTCTTTCTGAAAGCAGAGTTTCCAGTGTCTTCCATATGGGCATCAAATCAGGCAAGTATGCTGGATTGTCCAGTGCTCCATTCAATTTCCTGTAAGATACCTCAACTCCTGCCACCCTCTCTAGAGCTAGCTGTTCCTTCTTTCAGGCCCTATATGCACAGGACCAGGAGGAAGAGCTAGAAAACTCCCTTATACCTATGGGTGTCTACAGACACTCTTCCTAATTCCATCAGTAACCAGTTCAACATCTTTGAGGATCCCTCCATTTATCTGTAGTTCCCTCTCTAGAGCTTAATCACTATGATCTACTGGCTTCCAGATCTTTCTCTGTCTTTAGGACCTGTGTCACAGTCTTCCCATCTATCCCAATGCCAGGCCCTCACTGCTTGTTCTCAGTATTCACAGTGATGTCTCTGACATACTAGCCTCCCAGTTCTTTAACCTTTTCAACCCCCGACCTACATTTCTGTGATACTTCTGCCAAATATAGGGTTGCTCACACCATAAACTTAACCATCAACCAAAACTGTGCCAGCTCAGTGATCTTGAATTTTTTAATCTCTCTCTCAGTACAATCTGTTATCCTTCCAACTCTCCTTCTGCTTCATCCCTAAACCTGTTTGTCTTCTCTCTCCAATAACTAGGTCCTTTATTCATCCCATTTCTACCCAGTCCATTAGTCTTTGTTCTCACATTCTTCCTTTTATAGACTTAATCCTATAGATTCGGAGTGTACTGTCCTTTTAAATCTTTTGTCCTATAAAGGGTGATACCATAAGCAAATAGGACTTCAAGGAATAGTCTGCCTGTTAGATCTATGGAGAAAGGAAGAATTTGTGACCAAACAAAAGAAAGCATTGAAAAATATAAAATAGATAATTTGGATTATATTAAATTTTCTTTTTTTTTTTTTTTGGAGGGCAGTTGGGGTAAGTAACTTGCCCAAGGTCACATGGCTAGGTTTTCTGTTTGTGTGTGCGTTAAGTGTCTGAGGTCGGATCCGAACTCAGGTCCTTCTGACTCCAGGGCCGGCACTCTACTCACTGCGCCACCTAGCCACCCCTGGATTATATTAAATTTAAAAGGTTTTGCACAAGCAAAACAAATGCAACCAAGATTAAAAGGAAAGCAGAAAGCTGGAAAACAGGGGAGGCTAGGTGGCGCAGTGAGTAGAGTGCTGGCCCTGGAGTCAGAAGGACCTGAGTTCTGATCCGGCCTCAGACACTTAATGCACACAAAACAAAAACCTAGCCGTGTGACCTTGGGCAAGTTACTTAACCCCAATTGCCCTCCAAAAAACAAAAAACAAAAAAAGCTGGAAAGCAATCTTTACAGTAAGTGTCTCTGATAAAGGCTTCTCAAATATGTAGAGAACTGAGTCAAATTTATAAATACAAGCTATTCCCCAATTGATAAATGGTCAAAGGATACAAACAGGAACTTTTGAAATACAGAAATCAAGGCTATCTGGAGTAAATGTTCTAAATCACTTTTGATCAGAGAAACCTTTGTTCTTTTCATCTTCTGCTCTATACATACTGTTGTCTTCAACCTAGAAACATACCCTTTATAGGCCTACTTTGCTCCTATTCCCAAACTGAGAAATAGTATGTGTCATCCCAACTGGGTTTAACTTGTAAGGTCATGAGAACAAAGTCTCAATCAAGCTCTCACTGCTGCACAGCAACAATTTTATACTTCTTGAGCTAGCACATTTTCCAGAACAGGTGCTATTAATTTTCTCTTCTCTCTTAAAGTCTTTAATGCCAAATCTGTTCTGCCTATCCTAGCTATCAATAGATAAACTTACTTGCTACTTTCCTGAATAATCAAGATCATCTGAAAGGAAATTCTATATTTCTGGTATTTCTAAACTCAAATCATCCACTCCACTTCAGGGTATCATCCCTTGACTTGTGTGGTATTATTCTCCCTTGGCTCTCCTAATGGTTTGAATGCCTCTCAGTTTCTCTCATTTTTTAAAGCATAAAACATTTTCTAGAGCAAAGCATTTTTTAAAACCTAGGAAGAATAAATAAGAAAACTTTGAGAGAAAGAACATAAATTAATTCTAATTGCAAATCCCATCTTATGTAAATTCACAGTAAAATCCAGCAAAATAAAATATTCTAGGCAATATATATATTAAACCAAGTTTATAAATTGTATATGAATTACTATATTTCCTAGTTTAGTAAGAAAAATTGAGTCCCTTATTTTATTTTTTTTAAACAGAGACTTAAAAAAATTTTTTTTAGTCCCAAAATCTTTCCCTCCTCCTCCTCCCCCAATGACAAGGGAAGAAAAATATAAACTATTACAAATATATATAGTAATGGGGAGGGAAAGTCTTCATTATCCATGTTCCCCATATCCCTGCCAAAAGAAAGAAGAAAAAATAAGGTATGTGTCAATCTACACTCTGAGTTCATCAGTTTTCTGTCCAGAGCATGCTTCAACACAAATCCTCTGGAATTGTAGTGAGTCTTTGAGTTGATCAGAGTTACTAAGACTTTCACAGCTGATTATCTTTATAGTATTATTGTTACTATATAGATTTTTTTCTAGTATTGGTCACTTCATACTGCATTAGTTCATCTAGGGCTTTGCAAGTTTTTCTAAAATTATGCCCTTTCTCATTTCTTATAGTACAGTAGTATGTCATCACATTCATATGCCAAAACTTGTTCAACCATTCCTAAATTTATAGACCTCCCTGATGTATTTATCATTGTAAAAAGAGCTGCTATAAGTATTTTGGCACATATAGTAGCACTATCACTAGGTCAAAGGGTATGCATAGTTTAATAGCCTTTTGGGCATAGTTCTAAATTGCTTTGCAAAATGTTTTGGCTAGTTCACAGCTCTACATTAATGTACATGTTTTCCCACATCCCATCCAGCATTTGTCATTTTCTTCTCTTAGCCATTCTGATGGTTGTGAGGTGGTACCTCAGAGTTGTTAAAATTTGCATTTCTCCAATTACTGATGATTTAGAGCATTTTTTCTTATGTCTAGTGATAGTTTTAATTTCTTTCCCTAAAAATTATCTATTCATAGTCTTTGACCATTTATCAATTGGGAATGACACTGTTTCTTGTAAATTTGACTCCATAACATATTATAAATGAGATCTTTTATCAGAGAAACTAACTACAGAGATTTTTTCCCAGTTTCCTCTTTTTCTTCTAATTTTAGCTGCATTTTGGTGTGTTTATACAAATTTTATTTTATCTTATATAATCTATTTCCTGTTTGGTCACAAACTCTTCCCCCTCTGTGGATCAGAGAGGTATTTTCTTCCTTGTTCCTCTTTTTTGCTTATAGTATCTATCTCCTTTTATGTCTAAATCATGTATCCATATTGAACTTATCTTGACATATGATATGAAACACTGCTATTTGTGTAGTTTCTGTTAGACTGCTTTCCAATTTTCCCAGCTTTTTTTTTTTTAATCAAAAAGTGAGTTCCTGCCCCAGTAGTTGGGATCTTTGGGTTATCAAACACTACGTAACTGTACTAATTTGCTTCTGTATATTACGTGCTTTATATTTCTTACCCAGTACTAAATTGTTTTGATAATTACAGATTTTGGGGTGGCTAGGTGGCACAGTGAATAGAGTCAAGAGTCCTGGAATCAAGAGGACTTGAGTTCAAATCAGGCCTGACACTTACCACAAAAACTAGCCATGGGCAAGTCACTGAACCCCACTTGCCCTCCAAAAAAGCAAAATAAATAAATAGATAGATAGATAAATAGATAAATAAATAAATGAATGAATGAATAAATAATGAAGATAATTACAGATTTGTAGTATAATTAAAAATCTGGTGCTGTTAGGCTCCTTCCAACTTTTTTTTTATCCATAATCTTGATATTCTTGACCTTTCATTCCTCCAGATGAAATTTGTTAATTTTCCCAGCTCTATCACATAATTCTTTGGTAGTTTGATTGGTATGGCCCAAAATAAATAAAGTTAAGTTTTATTGTCACTTAAATTATGTTGGGTTGTCCCACCCACAAGTAATTAATGTTTCTCCAATTATTTATATCTCTGTATGAAGAAATATTTTATATTTCTTAATAAAGTATCTGTATAAAGAATGCATTTGAAATTGTGTGAAGAATATTCAGTAATTCTGCTCAGAAATGCTGATGATTTGCGTGGGTTTATATTATATCCTGCAAAATTTGCTGAAGTTATTAATTGTTTTGATATTTTAGTTGCCTCTATAGGGTTCTCTGGATAAAAAATCATCTGCAAAAAGAGATATCCTCATTGCCTATATTTATTTCAATTATTTTTTCTTGTTTTATTTCTATAGTTAGCATTTCTAATAAAATATTGAAAAGTAATGATGATAATGAACATCCTTCACTCATTATAGTATTGTAAAGGCTTAGAGCTTATCTTCATTTTAAACAATGCTTGCTCTTGATTTTAAAAAGATGGCATGTGCCATTTGATAAGTTTCATTTATTTCCATTCTTTCTAATGCTTTAATAGTTATATATTTTGTTAAAAATATTTTTCTGTATTTATTAAAATAAACATGATCCTTGTTGATTTTGTCATTAATATGGACAATTATAATAATAATTTTTCTAATATTAAACCAGTCCTTTGTGATATATTGCTATAGTCTCTTTGCTAGAAGGTTATTTAAAATTTTTCAACCAATATTCATTAGTGAAATTGATGTATAATTTTCTTTCTCTATTTTGACTTCTGTGGTTTAGTTATCAAAATCATATTTGTATCATAGAAAGAATTTGTCAGGATTCACAACAGTTTATATAGCATTGGAATTGTTTGTTTTTTAAATGTTTGATAGAATTTATTTGTAAATCTTGGAATTTTATTCCTAGCAAGCTTATTTATGACTTCTTCAATTTCTTTTTTTTAAGATAGTGTTATTTAGGCATTTTATTTCCTATTCTATTAATCTGGGCAATTTATATTTTTGTAAATATTCATTGATTTCATTTAGATTGTCCATTTCATTGGAATATAAATGAGAAAAATTACTTCTACTAATTTGCTTTTATTTCATTTTCATTGTTGTGAATTCATCCTTTTTTATTTTTGGTACTGGTAATTTGGTTTTCTTCTTTTAAAAAATCAAATTAGTCAATGGTTTATCTATTTTGCCCCGCCCACAAACCCCTAATTTTATTTCTTAGTTTGATTTTTTAACTTTAAATTTTGCTATTCTCCTTTGATTTTCAGAATTCTATTTTCATGCTTAATTGAGAGTTTTTAATTTCTTATTTTTTTCCTAGGTTATTTTTTAGTTGTATACCCAGTTTTGTTGATCTGTCCTTTCTCTTTTTTTGACAAGAAGTGTTTGGAAATGCAGACATTAGAAATAAGTATTCATTCTCCACCAATCAGTAGAGTCTTATAAGACTCTACTCTGTTTGAGCCCTGTTGGCTTGAGCCCTAGGCTACACTAGATCTTCACTTCCTATAAATTTTGCTATTTCTGTTGAGTGTACATACTGTTGAGGACATCCCAGTCAAATAGGTTTATAAAACTGTAGTCTTCTTTGACACTTCCCCTTCATCATTTCCTATATCCAATAAATGGTAAAGTGCATTCATTTTACCTCCATCAGTTTGATGATATCATTTCTTCTGCCCATTTTTTAAAAAAAATTATCTATCACCTCTAGGATGCAATGCAAACTCTTGGCTTGACATTAAATTCAAATCCCCTTCCATTTGGCTCCTTCCTTATCCTTGGTCTTCCAGTCAAAACTGGACTATTACAACCTGACATGCCAACTACTCCCTATTTTCATCTGTACAGGCTGAACTATGTCAGGAATGCATGTTATACTCATGTTTTAATTTCAGAATCTTTATTTTCCTTCAAGACTTAGATTAGGTTAAAAAAAAGATTTAGATTAGGTTTCACCTTTTCCATGACTCCTTTTCTGATCCCCACAATTCATAGGGATGGGCTCCTTCCTCAAATTTTCCTAGATCATTTTGTCTGATCTGTTCCTTCCCCTTTTCACTCTCTACCTTTTATTAGAATTATCTGGGGACTTCATATATTTAGCCCTAATACCACCCACAATTGAATGTAAGCTCTTAGAGGGCAGAGAATATTTGGGGTGAAAGAAAGCATTGTCTCTCTATACTGATGGTATTGTACTGTATCTCATATACAGTATTTCTTTTTTTAATTAATTAATTAATTTTTAGTTTTCAATATTCAGTTTCATGAGCTTTTGAGTTTTGAATTTTCTCCACCTTGAGAGGATTCTGGGAAGATTGTGGAGTAGGTCAGAAAATTGCAAGCTCTCAAGATTTCCCCCTACAAAAGAGTTAAAATAGCATTGTAGAGGGAACAAAGAATGGGTGTAGATAAATAAGATGGGCACAACCAGGGGGGTCTTCCTGTTACAATTTGAAAATACCAAGAAAAATCCCAGGATGAGGTTTGGTCCCTATGAAGAGTAAACACCTTCAGACTAGGTTCCATTTTTAACAATAAGTGGCAAGTCCTGGGGTTAGTTGGTTTGAAAGGTTTTCCTCTGCCCCAATCATGGGAACTTTTACCCTCAGAATAGTGAGAGGGATTGGGTGTCTCAGCCCAGAACATCAAGGGAACTTCTGCTGATCAGGAATGCCAGACCCAGCTGTGCTGCAAAGACACAGTGTGGGACAAGAAGGAACCAACACATTCCTGGTGAGTGCGGAAGCAGTGGGGCAGAAAACTACTAGCAGTGGGCACATAAAGGAGGTTGGAGGCTTGGCTTTGGCTCCAGGCTAGAGGGAAGAACTGAAGATCTGGGGCAAGAGGCACAATTTCTCATACCCCTAAAAATAATTTTTGATTGCAAAAATTAAGCTATTTCCAGTAAAAAATGCATAGGCTAGGGAGAAAGATTCCAACCATAGAAAGTTATTATGGGAATAGAGATGACCAGAATTCATCTTCAGAGGAGGATACTGAAGTAATGAAGCCCCCAAAAGAGTAATGTCAAATAGACACCTGCCAAAAAAGAATTCATAGAAGATCTTTAAAAAGATTTTAAAAATCAAATGACAGAGATGGAGGAAAAACTTTTTTAAAAAAGAATAATCCAAAAGAAACAAGAAGGGTTTGAAAGGAAAGCCAACCAATTATAAAAGGAGATCCAGAATCCTAAGGAAGAAAATGATACCTTGAAAATTAGAATTGGGCAAAGTGAAGCCACAGAAATTATGAGGATAAAAAAAACAAAATATGAATAATGAAAAAAAGAAAAGAAAGTGAAACATAAGAAAAACAACAGATTTGGAGAATAGATCAAGAAGAGAAAATATAAAAATAATTGGACTAACTGAAATTACAATCAAAAAGAGAATCTTGATACAATAATAAAAGAAATATTTTTTTAAAAAATGTCCTGAAGCATTAGAACAAGTGGGGAAAGTAGAAATAGAAAAAAATTAATTGATAACCACTTAAAAGAGATCTTATGAGGAAAACTCATAGGAATATCATAGTCAAATTCTGAAACCCCCAGCTCAAGAAAAATATATTAAAAGAATCAAGACTAAAACAATTTAAATATGATGGTGCCACAATTATAATTACACAAGACCTAGCAGCAGAGACATTAAAGGATCACAGGTCTTCGAACGCAACATATTGAAGAGCAAAAGAAGTGGAACTCTAGTCAAAAATATCTTACCCTGCAAAGTTAAGTATTATCCTGAACAGAAAAAAAAATGGATATTTGATATACTCTCAAACTTTCAAGACTTTTGTTTTAAAAAAAAACATGAACTTAATAGAAGATTTGACATACAAGAACCAAGAGAAATATAAGACACATGACAAATGCAGATTATAAGGGATCCATAAAGACAGACTGCCTACTTTTTATATATGCAAAATGTATGTCTAAGATTTTTATAAATAACTGGGTAGCTCATAAGAAAGATTGGGGTAAATCTGAGTATGATATGAATTTAAAAAGTAAAACCATTTAGGAACAGCTAAAAAAAGTAATTATTTTATACAAATGAGGTGCAAGAGGAAGAACTGATACAGAGGGGGGCAAAGCCAAGATGGTGGAGTAAAAGCAGAAACTTGCTTGAGCTCGTCCCTCAATTACCTCCAAAACCTGTAAAAAAAATGGCTAAACAAATTTTAGAGTTACTGAACCCACAAAATGAAAGAGTGAAACAAATCTCCCTCTGAAGGCAGCCTCGGAGGTCAACAGGGTCTATCACACTGGGCTAGGAGCAGAGTGCAGTCCTATGTGGGCCATGATGGCACAGACTGGTAGTACAGACCAGCTGGAGCAGACCTCAGGGGACTGAATCACTTGCAGCTGTGGTGGTTCCCAGACTTCTCAACCCACAAACTCCAAAGACAAAGTAAAAAAACTCTGCTGGACCTGGATGAGAAAAGAGTGCAGTCCAGCCCCTGCCCCTGGATGGCAGAGCTAGTGGCTGCTGTGGCAGCAACAGTAGTGGCAGCAGCAGCAACAGCAGCTGCTTCTGGAGCTCCAGGCCCACAAATGGTGGGGGGTACCAAGAGGTTAATCAGAGGGCAATTGCAGGAATCTCTTTGCTGCTGCTGAGGCAGGATTTTCTTGCTTTGCCCTGCTTGGATCTGGGTCTGGGGGTAGTGGTCCTGGGGTGAGGAGGAGTGCTGCCATGGCAGAGCCTGGGGTAGCTGTGGAGATGGAATCCTCCTCACAGTTCTGAGGCAGGTGCCTAGAAGTAGCTCTGACAACAGTTGTACAAAACACCAAAAATTTGGTACACAGAAATCTCTACTCCAGAAGTAGAGTTCTTCCATGGCAAAGAGCTTAAAAGTCAAGTAATTGACTGGGAAAATGAGCAAACAGAGGAAAAGAAATCAGTCTATAGAATCCTTCTTTGATGACAAAGAGGATCAAAACAAGAAAAGAAGAGAAGAAAGGTCAAAACTCCTGCATCAACAGCCTCCAAGAAAAATAAGAAATGATTGTAGGCCATGGAGGACTTGAAAAAGAACTTTGAAAATCAAGTAGGAGACGTAGAGGAAAAATTGGGAAGAGAAATTAGAGTGATGCAAGAAAATCATGAAAAACAAGTCAACAGCTTGCTAAAGGAGACCGAGAAAAATACTGAAGAAAATAACAACTTAAAAAATAGACTAACTCAGGGGCATCTACATGGCACAGTGCATACAGCACCAACCCTGGAGTCAGGAGGACCTGAGTTCAAATCCAGCCTCAGACACTTAACACAAAAATAGTTGTGTGACCTTGGGCAAGTCATTTAACCCCAATTGCCCTACCTTACCCCCTCCAAAAAGCAAAAAAAAAAAAAAGAGAAAGAAAAAGGTCCCCAAAAGAAAATACTTAGGAATATTATAACCAAATTCTAGAGTTCCAAGTCAAGGAGAAAATATTACAAGCAATCAGGAAGAAACAATTTGAGTATTGTGGAAACACAATCAGGATAACACAAGAACTAGATTCCATTAAGGGATTGAAGGGCTTTGAATATATTCCAGGTGTCAAAGGAGCTAGGATTAAAACCAAGAATCACCTACCTAGCAAAACTGAGTAAAATACTTCAGGAGATAATATGGATATTCAATGAAATAGAGGACTTTCAAGCATTCTTGATTTAAAAAAAACAGAGGTGAACATAAAATTTGACTTTCAAATACAACAATCAAGAGAAGTGTGAAAAGGTAAACAGGTGGGGTAACTAGGTGGTGCAATGAGTAAGAGCGCTGGCCCCGGAGTTGGGATGACCCGGGATCAGTTCTGGCCTCAGTACTTAGCACCTACACATAAATAACTAGCCATGTAACCTTGGGCAAGTTACTTAACCCCAACTGCTTTTAAAAAAAAAGAAAAGGTAAACAGGAAAGAAAAATCATAAGGAACTTATTAAAGTTGAACAATTTGCATTCCTATATGGAAAGATGATATTTGTAACTTATGAGACTTTTCTCAGTATTAAGATAGTTGAATGGAATATATAGGTATGTGTTCATGTGTGTGTGTACACACATATATGTATGCATGTATATGTGTTTATATGTATACATAGACAGAGGGTACAGGGTGAGTTGAACATGAAGGGATGATATCTAAAAAATGAAATTAAGAGGTGAGAGAGGTATATATTGCTAGAATGTTGAAGGGAGAGATAGAATAGGGTGAATTTTTTCACATAAAAGAGTCAAGAGAAAGCTGTTACAATGGAGGGGAAGAGCAGGGGGGTGAAAAGAATGAGTCAACCTTACACTCATTGGATTTGGCTTATAGAGGGAACAACATACACACTCAATTGGGTATCTTAACCTATAGGAAAGTAGGGGAGAAGGGGATAAGAGAGGTGGGTGATAGAAGGGAGGGTAGATTGGGGGTACAGGGCAGTCAAAAGCAAACACTTTTGAAAAGGAACAGGGTCAAAGAGAAAATAGAATAAATGGGGGGGGGGATAGGATGGAGTGAAATATAGTTAGTCTTTCAGAATATGACTACCATGGAAATGTTTTGTGTAACTATACATGTATAACTTTTATTGAATTGCTTGTCTTTTCAGTGGGGGTGGGTGAGGAGGGAAGAAGGGAGAGAATCTGGAACTCAAAGTTTTAAAAACAAATGTTAAAAAAATTGTTTTTATATGCAACCAGGAAATAAGATATACACTCAATAGGGTATAGAAATCCATCTTGCCCTACAAGAAAGTAAGGGTGAAGGGGGTAGGGGGAAAGATAGGGGGGATATAAGAGAGGGAATTCTGGGGGAAGGGGTTATCAATATGCTTTCCATCTTGGGGTGGGGGTAGGGGAGAGATGGGGAGAAAATTTGGAACTCAAAATCTTGTGGAAATGAATGTTGAAAACTAAAAATAAATAAATTCTAAAAAAAAAAAAAGAATTGACACAAAGGAATTAGATGGGGAGGAAGGGTGATAACCTATTTTCACTGGGAATGGGTTTGAGAGGAAACAATATATATTTAGAAGAGCATAAACGTCTTCTAAATTCAGAAGAAATAAAATGGTATGAGCATAGAGAGAGGGGAGGAAACAAGGGAGAGATTTTTAGAGGGGAGGGTGAGAGAAGAGGTTTAGATTCATGGGAATTAGAGGATAGGGGAGGGATCATTGGAGGGGGGTAGGCAAGTTTTAGAAGGGCAAGGTAGTGGGCAGAAGTAAAGTAGAGGAGACAGGAAGGATAGAAACAAGAGATATGCACAAACAAAAACAAAGATCAAGAGTAGAATTTGGGACAGTATATATCTATATGTGTGTGTGTGTATATATGTATATGTGCATTTATCTATAGCTAAAGAGAAACATATTTACATTTTATTGTAGCCTTCTGGGTTGGGGACAGGGAAAAAAAAAGTAATAAAGTGTATAACAGAGAGCAAAAGAAAACTTACCAGGAAGCAAAGAAAAGATAGATAATTCTAAACACAAGCAATACAAGCCTATATTTATCATAACAGGCTTTCTTGAACTGAAAATTTATTGTTACATGCTTTGAATCCCCTCTTATGTTCTGCTATACACATGACATACTTTTTTTCCTTTCTTTGTATTTAAGTTCCAACATTTAAGTCTATGGTATGTTTTTGTTTCTTTTCTCTATTCTGTATTTGTGTTCTGGTCCCTGAGTCTAAAATAAAATTAAAAAAAAAAAAGAATTTTCTCCACTACCCTCCCTTCCCCGCTACCCACGATGGCATGCAATCTCATATAGGCTCTACATAAACATTCATATTAAACACATTTTCACATTAGTCATATTGTAAAGAAGAATTATAACCAATGAGATGAACCATGAGAAAGAAGAAGCAAAACAAAACAAAAAAAGAGAGAGCAAATAGTATGCTTTGATCAGCATTCAGACTCTGTAGTTCTTTCTCTGGATGTGGATAGCATTTTCCATCATGAGCCTTTTGGAATTGTCTTACATCTTTGCATTGCTGAGAAGAGTTAAATCTATCAAAGTTAGTCATCACACAATGTAGCTGTAGCTGTGTACAAGTTTCTCCTGGTTCTGCTCACGTCACTCAGCATCAGTTCATGTAAGTCTTTCCATTTTTTTCTGAAGTCTGCCTCCTCATCATTTCTTATAATTTATTCATATATTCAATATAATATATTAATATATTCAATATAATATATTCATATTCATATTCATTTATTATATTCATATACCACAATCGATGGGGATCCCCTTCAATTTCCAATTCTTTGCTACAACAAAAAGAACTGCTAAAAATATTTCTGTACATGTGGGTCCTTTTCCCATTGTTATGATCTCTTCGGGATACAGAACTAGAAGTGGTATTACTTGGTCAGAGGTTATGCACATTTTTATAGCCCTTTGGGCATAGTTCCAAATTGCTCTCCAAAATGGTTGGATAATTTCCCAACACCATTGACAATGCATTAGTGTTCAAATTTTCCCATATCTTCTCCAAAATTTATCGGTTTCCTGTTTTGTCTTGTTAGCCAATCTGATACATGCAATGTGGTACCTCAGAGTCTGTTTTGAATTCCATTTCTCTAATCATCAGTGATTTAGAGCATTTTTTCCTATGACTATAAATAGCTTTAATTTTTTCCTCTGAAAACTGCCCATTAATATCCTTTGACCATTTATCATTTGGGGAATGACTTGTATTCTTAAAAATTTTATTCAGGGAGTGGCAAGGTGGTGGGGTGAATAGAGAACCAGCCCTGGAGTCAGGAGGCCCTGAGTTCAAATCCAGCCTCAGACACTTAACACTAGCCATGTGACCTTGGGCAAGTCACTTAACCCCAATTGCCCTGGCCTTCCCCCTCCAAAAAAAGCAAAAAAAAAAAAAAATTATTACTCAGTTCTCTATATGTTTTAGAAAGGAGGCCTTTATCAGAGACACTGGTTGAAAAATTCTTTCCCAGTTTTCTGCTTCCCTCCTAATCTTGGTTGCATCGGCTTTGTTTGTGCGAAACCTTTGCAATTTAATGCAATCAAAATTATCCATTTTGCATTTCATAATGTTTTCTATTTCTTGTTTGGTTATAATTTCCTCCAATCTCCATAAATCTGACAGGTAAACTATTCCTTGCTCCCCTGTTTTGTTTATAGTATCAGCCTTTATACCTACATCGCATACCCATTTGGACTTTTAGTCTGGTATACAGTGTCAGGCTTTTGGTCTACACCCAGTTTCTGCCATACTATTTTTCTAGTTTTCCCAGCTGTTTTTCAAATAATGAGTTCTTATCCCATAAGCAGGAGTCTTTGGGTTTATCCCACAGTAGATTACTCTATTCAATGACTGGTGTGTCTTGCATGCCTAACTTATTACACTGGTCTACCACTCTATTTCTTAGCCAATACCAAGTAGTTTTGATGATTGCTGCTTTATAATACATTTTAAGATCTGGTGTCTAGGCCACCTTCCCTAGTATTTCTTTTTATTAATTCCCTTTATATTCTGGACCTTTTGTTCTCCTAGATGAATTTTGTTATTGTTTTTTTCTAGCTCTCAAAAATAATTCTTTGGTAGTTTGATTGGTATGGCACCGAATAAGTAAAATAATTTAGGTAGTATTGTCATTTTTATTATATTAGCTTGGCCTATCCATGAGAAACTGATGCTTTTCCAATTATTTAGATCTAACTTTATTTGTGTGAAAAGTGTTTTGTAATTATGTTCCTAGGTTTGTTCTCATAGGTAGACTCCCAAATATTTTATAATGTCTACAGTAACTTTAAATGGAATTTATTTCTCTCTCTTGCTGTTGGGCTTAATAAGTAATATATAGAAATGTCAATGATTTATGTGAGTTTATTTTATATTCTACAACTTTGCTAGAGTTGTCACAGCATTTCTTAAGAAGGAATTTAAGATACATATACTGAATTGAATTGTTTAAATTATTGATCATTTCCAAAGAAGCTCATTTGTTTCTTTATAGTTATGTTTATAGTTAGTTAAATTCAAAATCCTTATTCCTTCTCCTATGACCTTAAAAAATTCCATATTTTACTGCTAATTTGCTAACTTTTACTCCATTATCTTTGTTAAACAGCCACCTACACCTTTAATGATTTTGAATGTACTTTGCTAGGTCTGGTACCTGATTCACTGATTCCATTGCCTTTAAGGCTCTTGCTCTGGGCTGCTCAGTGTCCAGCACTTAAGCATGATTCGGAGATGTGAATAAGAAATGAACAGGCCATGTGGGTAGTTCAAGGAAGAACCATGAACTCCATTTATTGATTCTTAGTACAAGGTTTTTATAGAGCAAAAGAGACAAAGGAAGGGGACTCAAGTATTCTTATCATTATCTGTCTGTCACATCCTGGAAGTAGCACAGAATAGATAATTTGATAAGGATTTGTTATCTAGGAGACTGAAGTCTTAGGGTAAGACCTTTGATCTAGGCCTCAGGTACCTGCTAATGCAGCCACAGTCATAAACGGATACAATTGAGAGCAAACTTCAAAGCCAAAGCTGCATTCCTCAAAAGACATCACATTTAGAGCTGACCACCCAAAGATACCTGAGTGCTGAATCAAATATTTTAGCTCTTAATAACTAAAACCTTGGGGTATAGCCTATTGATCTCATAACTCAAGTAACATCCTTATAAGTGTAACCCATAACAAAGAACTCAGGAGCTAACTTAACAAAAAAGTCACATCTCAAAGAGCTCTTGTTTTAAAGTCCACTATTATGATTTAATATCTGAGTCCTGAACCAGGCCTCTCTGGCTCTGCACAGGCTCTAATATAGTCTCATCTTCAGAGAAGTTATATTACAGGCACGTTTGAAAAGTGAAAACTGTTGCCATAGTATAACTCCGTTCTCATCCAAATGCATGGATCAACTCCAGTATTTTAGGACTCCATCCAACCTCATTTCTCTTTAAACTCCCTTGTCAATGTGCTATATTGTGCCAAGTGCTTGATCTGTGGAGTTGAAAAAATTGAAATAATTATGTAGGAAAAAATAAAATGAATGGAATAATAATAATAATAATAAAAAGGCTTTACAACACTTTACTGTGACTGCTCAATCATAGCAAAACCCACCAAGGCATAATTTTCTAAAAACTAAATCTTATAAATCTCCTACCCAATACAATCAAAACTGAAAGAACATAAGTACAAATATGTATGTTTATATGTATATATATGTGTGTGTGTGTGTTTATCCTTCCAAGCAAAAGAGAATGATGAACTATACTAGCAATTATTTATTTTTAAAATAGATTTATCTTTTTTGAAAGATGTATTGACTTGCCATGAGCTAGTAATATTAAGTTCATTTTCACCTTCATATCTCTATTGATTCTGGTATTGACTAGAGCCAGTTTTATATTCTAATCAAAATTTGACATTGGTTTCTAAAATATAACTAATTATGATTTTTAGGAGACAAAATGAAATAAGAGTTCTAGTAAAGTGTATAGAATTGATTATATGGAACAAATAGTTGCCTTTATAATAATTGCAGGTGTGATCATGTTATTATGACTCACAGTATTATACAAAGGAGACTATAAATTAGAAAAATCTTTAGGAGGAATCACTTTCAGTGTATAACAAAATAGTGCCACTTGCGTTTCATTTTATATTTTGGGAGCTTAGAAGGACCCTGCCTCTATTTTCAACCATATCATTGACTCTGTGATCCTTGAATTAGTTTAATGACTTGCATATAACTAGATAATCTGGTGGTTTGAGTTTCTCAGAGAAAGGATCTCAAAGCACAATTGAAATTGGTTGTATGCATTGGGTTGCCATCATAAATGATAATAAACTGAATCATCAGTAAGGGCTTCTTCCCTCTATAAAACACCATCTGGACCAGTTTGTTGGCAACTCTACATATGACATCTAAAAATTATGAATAATAGCAATACAATATAATAATTGATCCATTAAAATATCTTGAAAGTTTCACCCTAGATATATAATTAATTCAAATAATGCTTCTGAATGTATCATTCATCTTATTGAATCCTTCTGCAAAAAAGATTTTTCTCTCGTAACTTTTTATGATGGATTGGCTATCTTCAATTAAGATTTTCTCTTGATAAATTTAGAAAGCTTGTGGTTCAAAGAGCTCACCTGTGTTAAAGTACTGTGGTTGAGTTAACTATTGTACTCCCAGTGAGACAATGGGGAGAATTTAAATTTAAGGAGAGGGACAATTGATTATCTACGAATATATGCTAAATTCATTAACCATCCTTTGACTACCTACCTAAATTACTCAAGATGCAGAATAAGAAAGAGATTTTCAAATACAACTAATGTGGAAATTGGTTGTGCAAACATATTTAATATGTTTAGAAAGTAAAACAAGTTACACTATTAGAGATTCACAATTTCATATACAATTCTCTTGTTCTGATTTACTATCCATTTATATGGAAATGCCTTTTTTGAGGTGTTAAAGTTCTGATTTTTTTTTTTTGGAGGGTGGAAGGTAGGGCAATTGGGGTTAAGTGACTTGCCTGAGGTCACATGGGTTAAGTGTTAAGTGCCTGAGACCAGATTTGAACTCAGGTCCTCCTGACTCCAGGGCTGGTGCTCTAGTCACTGTGCCACCTAGCCACCCAAAAGTTCTGATTTTTTAAATAAAATTAAGTTCTACCTAAATTCAAAACATATAGCCCAAGTGAAAGAATACACAAAGAAGAGGAAAAAAAGTCTTAAATATGTATGTTATATACCTATATGTACATACATGGTACTGCATGAGTGTATATGGACATATTTGTAAGCATGTATATATCTGTAATACACATACATATATACATATAGGGTGATATATGACACATGTGTATATAGGAATAATAAAATAATTTTACACAAACATTTAAATCATTTTTATTACATATATCTTTCATTCCATTTTAAATTGCTATCAGCTAGGGCAAATTATTCAAGCTTCATATTTGGAGTAGATTCTAACTCTTTGATTGAAAGATAGCCTCATAATTCACAGGATTAAGGAAAAGACTTCATACTCAATATATTCTAAGTGTTCTGGAAAGTTAAATATATGTAGTACAGTGAGTGTTGGCAAACACAAAGCCATTATGTATTTGGTAATAACTCACAATATAGTTTTTAACACTGGACTTTTATTTTGCTTCCAGAAATTATGCCTACCATTATGAAGCTAATCTTAAAAAAAAAATCAAAGCTATTTGCCTGTAGGAAAACAATATGCCTCCATATAAATGAAAGTGCCTTTGAATTTCAAAGTAATTATCCTGGCATCTTGACAAATTATTTATCTTAGACTTATTAATTATTCTCAAGTAAGCCTTTGGAACTTTTTTACATGGTAAAATTATTTAAAGTTCTAGCTGAACCAATATAATTTAAAACAGTGTTATGTTTCTAAAGATTTGGACTGATTTTATATATAGTATGAGTTGTGATATTAAGCACCACAGAAGAAAAAGAACAGTTAGGTAAGCTTTGTCAATATTTCCCAGGAGGCTGCACTAGATTGCAATTGCTTTAAAAATTGAGCTCCTTTGTAAACACTTTCTATTTTGATGATATTCATGAGTGAATCACTAGAAAACAACATAGAATCTAGCAGGAAAAGGATTTTAGCTGTCACCTATTCAAACTCTTTCATTTGAAAGATGTGGAAATGAAGCCCAAAGAGGTTTTGTGATCCATCCAAGATCACACAGGTGACCAGAGTAAGTGGTAAAACTAGGACTTAACCCCAAGTCATGTGAAGCTAATCTCAGCATTCTTTCTACTTTTTCTCCTTACCTTCCACCAGCAATATGTTCTGAAGAATATATAGAATTCTCTTCCAAAAACCCACCCTCAATCCAGAGAGTTACTTCGGTTTTTCAGTGCTACTCAATGCAGACCTGAAAGGTCTGATAATTGCACAGGAAATTTGATGTAGAGTGTGGGCTACTTGAAGAAATTGAAAGAGGTGACTGAAAAAAAGAGTCCTTCAAACACAAAATCCTCTTTAACCCCACCACCACCTTTGCCAGTGGATAGTGGCAGTGACTGAAAGAACTGGTTGCTAGAGCTATAGTCCCTCTCTTGCAAGGTAGAGGTTTACTCACCACAGCATCCCTTCTATGACCCTGATGGGAAATGAATAGCTGAAGACCCACTGATGTGGAAACAGGAAGCCTAGTGGGAAGTCATAGAGAATCAAACTTCATGAATCAAAGTGGAAAGTAATGCCCTAAAGGAAGCAGGTCCAATAAAGAGTGTCTTTCATACCACCAGAAGATAGCAGCTTTGCATAATGTCTCCCCCTACCCATAAAAGTAGTGTGTCTAATGTAAGCTATACACAGGTTTACTCTTCTGCTTGAAGATTTATGTATTTGTGAAAAAATGAACAGTAGCTATTGAGGCAATAGTTTATTGTTCCTTTCATTACTATGTTATTTCATTTAAGGTCTTTGCTTTAAAAAAGAAAGAAAGAAAAGTAATAGAGTTAGAGAGAGACTAAAATCATTCTTCTGGAAATTTGTCATTTCTCTCCTAGGGATGTTTCTTTGCTTTTAAAATAACTTTATTCATCGCCAAAATAAGGATAGCTTACTTTTTATTTTTTTTAGATTATACCAATAGACAAAGTTGCTAAGACTGTGGACTAGCAGATAGCCCATAAGTGTAGGTTGCTATGAGTTAATGAAGCATTTTAAAAATAAATGAATTTTAATTGCTTCAGGATGCATTAGCATAAAGCCTGAATAACAAGCCAGTCAATCTAGCCAACAGAGGCAAAGGTGGAGTATTTATTAAAATAATAAAACCAATACATTAAAACATGTTGATTAAGCTGTTCCACATAGTTGAAAGCTACTAAGAAAAAGCAAATGAGTATAAATGGAAAATAAGCTAAACAAAGTGGAAAATGAAATACGCCAAAGTTGTCATCTTGACAACAGGAATGGTTTCATACACTATGGAAATCTGACATAAAGAATAGGGACCTATCATATTTTGAATATACTTGTAAAATTAATTCAGCTAGTGGGGGCAAAGCCAAGATGGTGAAGTAAAATTAATCCAGTGATCAAAAATGTTATCAATAATTTTTCCCATGCCCATTATATACCAGACACTATATCAGGAACTGGAGAATACAAGGTAAAAGTACTATTTCTAGATAGACCAACAGGAGGATTCCATGCCCCAAATGAATTGATTGTGAAGTGGTGACCTAAGGTTTATACCATTACAATGGTTCTACCCCAAAGTTACCTGTGAGAAATTGCTAGGAATATATGAAAAATTGTACAGAATGAACATGCATGGATGACTTTCTATCTATCATTGAAGGGAGTCCCTACATTGCTGAGGTCACATACCCATTGAAGTATCATGAATAAAAATAAAGTAGTATCAGAAGGAAGCCTCTAGCAAGAGAGGTGAATCTTCTAATTAGAATTTACAGAAAGACATGAGCAGTATCTAGATAGTAGCATGTGAAAGAATGATATCAATAAAAATTGTTCAATAAAAATTAACATGTAAAAAGGGATTAAAATCTAATTCAGTGGAAAGACTATCCATACCTACGAGTTCACAGATTCACTTAAGTGTCTAAGAAAAGATCATATTTAATAACAATGTATGAAATTTATGCTAATGTTTAGCCCAGTATCTAGCACTTAGCATAGTACTGACAGCACCTGGTATATATTAAGTGCTTAATAAATGTTGATTGATTTTTCTTCCAAAATGATCATAACACCACAGGAAAAAAAAAAGAAATGGAAGGTCATCATTGGAAGAAGAATGATGTAGAGGATATGATGGATTGCTTTTCAGTACTAAATTATATCTTCAGATAAAGAGTATTATTACTATTCTGATACCAAAGATTTAGAGAAACTCACTTAGAATAAAAATAAAATAGCCTTTCAACATCAAGCTAGAAGTCAGCAGAAAAATCAAAATAAGAACCCTATTGAAGCATTTATTAATCACCTACTATATACTAGACCCTGGATATACAAAGACAGTGAAATAGTCTCTGCTCTCAAAGTGCTTATATTCTTATCTCATAAAAACTCAGCATGCCCAGGGAGACTCCTCTGTATTTTTGTAAACCAAACCCAGCAAATAATAATTGAAGGAATCTATAGGAAGGACAAGGTGAAAGATAAAACAATGTCAAAAAATGCAGAAATGACCAATAATGAAAGAGTATGAAGGGGAGAGAGAATGAGGTGGACTGGGAGAGAAAAAGCAGGAAATGGTGACTAGTTTTCTTCAAGCTCTCCTAACTTCCACCTCTACCCAGCATGTTCAATATAAAACAAAGCAACCCTGTGTTCTTTTGCCCATCTCTTTTTTCCCCCTGGCTACACTTCTTCTGCTAAAGAAAATATGCCTTTGGACTCGATCTATTCAAACAAGGCAAAGTAAAAGGTGGTACAGTTAGTTTCCGGGAGAATGTGTAACTCCTCAGCCAGACAATTCACATATTCTTTTCCAGTGCTTCTTAAACTGTGGGTCATGAGCCCATATGGGGTCCTGAAAAATTTGGCAACAGTAAAAGGTTTCTGAACACACAGCAACCAAAAATTAATTAAAAATCAAACATGTAATGAATCCAAGGTGTTTCTGGCAGTGCTTGTCCCTGTTGCATTGAGCAACTTCATTGCAGACTTGGTTCTAAATACAAAGCATACATACTTTGCACTGCACGTGCCCTCAGGCCATGCAATACCAACAAATGCTGCTAAAATGCAGAAAAAGGAGTCAGAAGTGGAAAAAGTGTAAGAACCCCTGTTCGAAGCAACAGTGATTTGGAGTGGGCCTGAATTATTAAACTAAGACTGGAACCTTCTACTGTGGTTGAACTCTGTAGACTATTGTTTAAATGAATAGAAGTTCTACCACATGTGCTGCTGGGTAACCAAGACTTAAAGCATCATTAGCAGAGTTCCAAATAAAACAACAACAACAATAACAAAGGTATTTAAAAGAAGAAATGCCAGCTCTTTTTCTATATTAGATGGTTTTGTTAGAGCCTTTCCCACTGGCATTATATATTTCACTAATGACACAGCTAACTTTACTTATTAATTACACCCTGCAAAAATACAATGAAAGCATACCCTCCTCTCTCTCCTACACAGAAAGCTTTAGCCTCACTGTACCTGTGAGCAGACTGCTTTATAGACTATCTATCCTCAATTGGCATCATTCCAATCATTCCTTGTACTTTACCCTTGAATGCCAATGAGTAAATCATCATCCAACTCACCTACATTTATTATTCCTACCTTTTTCTGCTCTAATCTGTTAGCAAGAATAATAGTAAGTCTTTATATAAGACAGGTCATACACTACATGAAGACAGGGATCATATTTTCTCTAAACTTCATATTTCCTATAGCATCTACTACTGTACTTTAAAAAAGAATGCTTAATAAATATTTGTTGTTATTATTGGTTCAAACGAGACTGAAATAGATAGGGGCTATTTCCATCTTCTTATAACATTGAATGTGTTTATTTTGTGACTTCAGGGAATTTTGATCCACATAAATTGGGGTCTAAACACTTTTGCCTTTTAAAAATTTAGTTCCATAAATGAAGTGGGGAAGAAGGGAGCTTAGCAATACCATATCTCAAATTGTACTACAAAGCAGAAATCACCAAATTTGGAATTAGAGAAATAGAAAAGTTGAAGAATGGAATAGATTAAGTAAGTAAGATCTAGAAACAATTGAATATAATAGCATAGCAGTGAATAAAGTCAAGAAAAACACGTCTATGAAAAGGATTCACAGTGATTCATCATAAACTGTTCAAAGAATTGAAAACCAGCATGGAGGACATGAGCATCAGACAATTGTATCACAGAATATATTATGATAAGCTATAAATGTATACTTAACCTAAGTATAAAAGTTTTTAACATTAAAAAAAATAGGGGGCCATAAAAGGTAAAACCTGTAACAATTATGGCTATAGAAGAGTTCTTGACCAAAAAGGGGATAAAAACTAGCAGGAGTAAAATGGACAATTTTGAGAAGATAAAATGGAAAACCTTTTGAACAAACAAAACCAATGAAGTCAGAATTAGAAGGGAATATAGAGCTAGAAAAAAAGAACAACAAAATTCATCTGGAAGAACAAAAAGTCCAGAAAATCAAGGGAATTAATGAAAAGAAATGCAAGGGAAGGTGGCCTAGCTATACCAGATTTTAAATTGCATTATAAAGCAGGAATAATCAAAAATACTTGGTACTGGCTATGAAACAGAGTGGTTAATCAGGGGAATAGGTTAGGTATGAAGATACAACAGTCCAGTGACTATAGTAATCTACCATTAGATAAATCCAAAAACTCCAGCTTCTGGGATAAGAACTCACTATTTAACAAAAACTGCTATAAAAACTGGAAAAATAGTACAGCAGGAACTAGGCATAGACTAACATACCCTACACCAAGATAAAATCAAAATGGGCGCATGATTTAGATATAAAGACTGATGTAAGCAAACTAGGAGAACAAGGAATAGTTTACCTGTCAGATCTATGGAGAAGGGAAGAATTTATGACTAAACAAGAGATAGAGAACATTATGAAATGCAAAATTAATGATTTTGATTACATTAAATTGAAAATGTTTTACACAAAGTCAGTGCAACCAAGATTAGAAGGGAAGCAGAAAGCTGGGAAGCAATTTTCATAGCCAGAGTCCTGATAAAGGCCTGGTTTCTAAAATATATAGAGAACTGAGTCAATTTATAAAAATACAAGCCATCCCCCAATTGATAAATGGTCAAAGGATATGAACAGGCAGTTTTCAGAGGAAGAAATTAAAGCTATCTATAGTCATAGTGAAAAAATGCTCTAAATCACTATTGATTAGAGAAACAGAAATCAAAGCAACTATCAAATTGGTTAACATGACAGAACAGGAAAATGATAAATATTGGAGAATATGTGGGAGAATTGGAATACTAATGCATTGTTGGTGGAGTTGTAAATTGATCCCACCATTTTGGAGAGCAATTTGGAGCTGTGCCCAAAGGGGTATAAAAACGTACATTCCTTTAGACCCAACAATATCTCTTCTAGATCTGTATTCCAAAGAGTCATAAAATTTGAAAATGACCTACATGTACAAATATATTTATAGTATATTTTTTTGTGGTGGCCAAGAATTGGAAATTGAAGGGATACTCAACAATTGGGGAATGGCTATACAAATTGTGGTATCTAAATGTAATGGAATAATATTGTGCTATTAGAAATGATGAGCAATCTTTCAGAAAAAACTGGAAAGACTTATATGACTGATACAGAGTAAAATGAGCAGAACCAGGAGAATACTTGTACACAGTTAGTCACATTATGCACTGATTGACTTTGACAGACGTAGCTCTTCTTGGCAATGCAAGGATCTAAGACAACTGTAAAAGAATCATGATGGAAAATGCTATCCACATCCAAAGAAAGAAATATAGAGTGTGAATGCAGATAGAAGCATACATTTGCTCTCCTTTTCTTTTGTTTTTTTGTTTTGTTTTGTTTCTTCTTTCTTGTGGTTCCTCCCATTAGTTCTAATTCTTTTTTGCATCACGACTAATGTGAAAATATTGTTTAATAAGAATGTATAAGTAGAGTCTGTATCAGATTACATGCTATCTTGTAAAGGAGGGAGGAAAGAGAAGGAGAGAAAATTTTAGGTTCAAAATCTTATGTAAGTCAATAGTAAAAACTAAAAATAAACAAATTAATTATATTTTTTTAAAAAAAGAATTAGAAGAGAAACACTAAGGTGGGGAAATAAATCTTTGCCACATACTTATCTGATAAAGGTCTGATATCCAAAGGTCCAATACTCAAAGGCCTGAAACTGATACAAATATATAAGAACTATAGCCATTCCTCAGTAGATAAATGGTGAAAAGATATGAACAGGTAACCTCCAAAGGAAGTACAAACTATCAACAACCATATAAAAATGCTCCAAATCACTAATAAGAGAAGTAAAGAATTGAACATCACACCACTTCATACAAATCAAGTTGGCAAAGAGGACCTGAAAAGGAAATTACTGTCATTATAGTGGCTGTAGGAGGACAAGCATACTGATGCATTTTTGTTCGAACTGTGAAATGGTCTAATGATTCTTGAAAGCAACTTGTAATGTGGCCCTAGGCTCTTAAAGGCTATACCAGTAAAACAGAAGCTCCATTAGTTTCCACCTTCCTGGAAAGGCTACAAATATGGTTCTGGCTATAGACTATGTCTGCTGTCCAAACATGGAGAAGCTCATCATCAGCAAACTGGCGACTTTGTGACTGATTCTTTCACTCTAGAAAAAACAATAGAAAGATAGAAAATGGCCCTCTATTCTTTGTGACTCTCTCAAAATGAAAGAATTACAGAATTTTAGAGTTGAAATGGACCATTTATCTAGTCTAAACAGTACCTGAAAAAGAATGACCAGTACAAGATACCTGACAAGTGATCATCCATCTTGAAGATTTCCAATTGGAGAAACTCACTACCTCATGAGGCAACTCCATTTCACTTTTGGATTGTTTTAATTTAGAGACATTTTTTCCTGACCACCTAAATCTATTTGCCACCCCTCCTCATTACTTCTGGTTCTGCCTTAGAGGCCAAACAAAATGATCATAATCCTTGTTCCACACAAAAGCCCTTCAAACATTGTATACATTTCCTATGTTTCCCCAAATCTTCTAACATTCCAAGGCTAAACATACCAGATTGCTTCAATCATTACTCATGAAATGGACTCAATCCCCATTTGCCATCTTGGTTGCCTTCTTCTGGATGCTCTCTTGCTTGTCAATTTCTTTCCTAAACTGTTGGAACCACACCTGAACACAATATTCCCAGTCTGGTTTGATCACAGCACACTATTACTATAGGATTATCACATCCTCATTCCCACAAATTATGATTCTGTATTAAGTGTAGTATAATATTACATTAGTTTTTATGCCTGCCATATCACCATTCAGGTTGAACTTGCTGTCCACTAAAAACCCAGGTTTATTTATTTTTTTTTCAGATAAACTGCTGTCTGACCAGCCCCTCTACGGCTTATACTATTGAGATATTTTTTCTGAGGCAAAGTCTATGACTTTACACTTATCTCCATCAAATATTATATTCTTAGATTGCCTAGCATTTTACCTAGTCAAAATATTTTTGAGTTCTGACTTTGTTCCTCCATTGCCAAAAAAAGAAATAAAGTTAATCTGACATGACCTGATTTTGAAGAACATACTGACTCTTTGTTATTACCACTTCTTCTTTTTTTTTTTGACATTTACTAAACATGTCTTTAATTATCCATCCCAGAATTTGATCAAGAATGGAAGTCTTGGAATGGAAGTGGGGCAGCTAGGTGGCGCAGTGAGTAGAGCACCAGCCCTGGAGTCAGAAGGACCTGAGTTTGAATCCCACCTCAGATACTTAACACACAAACAAAAACCTAGCCATGTGACCTTGAGTAGGTTACTTAACCCTAATTGCCCTCCAAAAAGCAAAAAAAAAAAAAGAATGGAAGTCAAGTTCAGTGATTATGACATATATCATAACTAGAATAACCTACATCAGTAATTGATTCATTCAAGCACTGAATTGTTTCCTCACGTGGAACTGGCCGGTGATGCCCTTAAAAACAGATGGATTCTTTAGTGAAATAGAAATTCCAAAAAGTTTTTTAGATTTCATAAATACCGTACATACAAATGAATGATGCACATAAAAATTGTCTTTGTGTCATTAGCTTCAAGTAGAAGTCTAATGAAGTAGGGAAATGCTCAATGAATATTAATATTCATATTAAAGACAGCAATGAAACTTTTAGTATGTCAAATTTCCACCAAGTGTCTTAGAGTATTACTCTTAATAAGAAATGAATGATAATAAAGATACATAAAACATACCCACTTAAGCCAGTCATGCCTGATTTATTCTGAGTGATGCTACCTTAGTTATGTTAATAGTATTATTTCTTACAATGATGATTATTTGGTTGCCAAAAAATCAATGAAGTATAGTTTCAGCAGCTGCTGTTAATCCTGATGTTTTTCTAAATTGGATGGCTTAAAGGATTACTAATGATGTCATTCATCTCTGTATCAGGAGTCCATAAAGTCTCTGCCACCAAATGGTACCCTTCATATGTACTTTCCATCCAAGAACTGCTTAGTAAAACATATTGATTTCAATAGGTATTGTGCTGTGCACAATCACTGGTAACCAACTATAGTGAAGGAAATGGAAACAATTTTTTATGTAAGAACACTATTTTTCAAAATACACATCACATTTCTTTTTAGCCCATAAAACATATAGATCTGACAAATCATGGAGGACTTTTTTTCTTGCTTGAAACATTCTATGAAAAGTTTTGAATATTGTTTCAAGTGGGGTTTCAACATGTGTACAAATACATGTAAAACAAGTAGAATGTGATAGGAACAAAGGGGCAATTCAAAGAATCTGAGGAATAGTGAGGAAGAAAAGAATACTTTTGTCCAGAAGGGGGTGGGGAGAAGGAGACATCAGAGAAAGCCTGAGCCACCTTAGTGAGCCTTAACAGAAGCGAAGGATGTCAACAGGCAGAGATGAGGCAGGAATGAACTCCAGTTATGGAGAATGATGAACTTGCATGAACCAAGGAGGGAGATTACAACTACTGGGTACAACTACTAGTCTATTTTTGCTCAGTGAAGCTAGATAATGTGACATAAAGCTGGCAAGGTAGGTTGGAAACTGACAAGTGCACAGCTAAGTAGTTTGTATTTTATTACTGTGCCTGGATGTTTTTGAACAAAAGAGTGACATAATTGGACTATTGAATTAAGAAACTGTATAAGGGATAGAGTGGAGAAGAGAGAAACTAGAATCAGGAAGACCGGTGCTGAGGTTGTTATGAGAGAAGAATTGAGTGGTGATGAAAGTTTAAATAAGGTGTTGCCAATATAAATGGAGAAAATGGATCTGGGAAATGCTGTGCAGATAGACTTAAGGTCTTAAATACTGGCTGAATATGGGGTATAAGGGAGAGGGAATAATCAAATTCAAGTGTCAAGCCTGGGTATTTGGAAGATTGTAGTGACATCAATAGAAAGAAGAAAAAGCTGGGAGGAGGGGGTTTGTGAGGAGAGAATGATGAAGTCAGTTTTGGACATAGTGAGTTTGAGCTGCAAACAGAACCTCTGGATGAAAGTGTTCAGCAGCAGTTGGTGATATGGTATTGGAGCTCAGAAGAGGGATTGGAGTTAGAAATGCCTAATGGGGAATTGTCTGCATAAAGGTAACTATCTAATCAATCTGAATAGATAAGATGACTATAAGAGTGAACATACAGAGAGAAGTAATAAAAGTTGAGTACAGAACCTCAAAGAGCATCCATGCTTAGAACACCAAAACTATCCCGCAAAGGAAAACAAGAAGGAGCAATGAGCCACACAGAGAACTAAGAAAGAGCAATACCATGGTAGGTGAGTGTAATTCGAATGGAAATTTGAAGACCTTCCCTGCTTTGAAAATATCCTCTGCCCCCTAATAGGAAGACCTTCTCTGCTTTGAAGATAAACTCTGCTGCCTAATAGGCTGAATATAATCACATGGAGCCTGTGGTGGGAGGAGTTTGCTGAAGGGGGAAGCAGAGCCCACAGGAAGCTGGGAGTCAGAGCCTGCTAGACAGTTGGGAGGAAAGTTTGTTTCCAAGGGACAGATAGGCTTGTGAGTAAATATTGGTCAAATATTGGTTTGGGGAAGGTTTAAAGAATGGTGTGTCTCTCTGCTATGCTGTGGTACATTAACTTCTCTGTTGCTATGATGGATTTGGTTTCTGGAATCTGAATTAATGTTTTGTTTCTGTCTTCTATATGGAGAGTCCCTTATATTTTGTGATTGAGCACCATGCAGGTATATTTATAGTGACTGTGGGCACTGTGCATGTTGCATTGATGCTACAGTGAGGAGAAGAGAATGTTCTACAGTGACAAGTGGGTCATTAAGATCCAGGAGGCTTAGGGTTAAGAAAAAAAAGTCAGATTTAGTAATTAGGAAATCATTGGTGACCTTTGATGTGGAAATTTCAGTAGAGTGGGTTCAGGAAATTATATTACAAGGGATTGGGGAGTGACTAGAAAGTGGAGAAATAGAAGTGCAGTACAGACTGCTCTTACTAGGAATTCAGCAGGGGGAAGAGAGACATAAGTATGATAGATGGCAGGGACTGCAGAATCTAGGAAAAGAAGATTTTTCTTTGTTTTGTTTTAGCTTAGGGGAGCCTGAGAATGTAATTAGATAGGATAACACATTTAAAGATAAAAGAGAAGGAAATAATGATTGATAAAACAACTCTCAGGCAGTGATTGAGAAGAGATTAGAGCTGTATGTTAGCATTGAAAAGGAAGGTCCACCTTCCCTTGAGAATGGAACAAAGGAGAAGATGGGTGAATATGTAGAAAGATTTTGAGGTACAGAAAAGGGAATACAGAGGAGCTTATGGTGGAAAGCCTCAATCTTAGAAATTATGAGGTGAGGTTATCTGCTGAAATAGTGAAGTGATCAGAAGCTTAAAGAGACAGGTGAAAGTTTGGTTGTGGAGACTTCTTTCAATGTCTTATCTACAATCAGTAAAAGGCTAGGGAAAATCTGCTCTTCCACACTTGAAGCTATGCAGCAAAACTGGCAGGAAAACAAACAAACAAAAACCTGACTATGGCCCAAGAAATACTTTCCAATTGCTGGGAAAACAGATGACACTTCAGTCTGGGAGCTACAGCTTCAAGCAGAGAAGAAAAAGCAAATGCTACTCCATTTGAAGCTGGATCTCCTTATCAAAAGGCAGACATATGAGAAGAGTATGAATGTGTGAAATTTAACATCAATCAATCAATCAATCACTATACATTTATTAGGCACCTACTATGTGTCAAGCACTGTGCTAAGCCCTGGGGATACATAAAAAAGGCAAAAGACAGTCTCTACCTTCAAGGAATTTATCAACTAAAGGGAAGACAACATAGAAACAAATATATACAAAGTAAGCTATGTGCAGGATAAATAAGAAATAATTAACAGAAGGTTTTGGGGAAAAGGCTTACAGTAAAAGTTGGGATTTTAATTGGTATTTAAAAGTAGCCCAAGACAGTGTAGCACCAATGCAATACCGTAACTATTGCATGGCAATTGGATTGCAAAATATGCCAGACTCTCCGCATAAAGGATGAAGCTGAAGGATTTATTTAGATACCTGAAAAATGAATCCCAATACCAGTAAGCCATTTCCATCATAGTACCAAAGATATTTGGAAACTATAATAATACTGAGAGCCACAGCATCCTTCAGCCTTCTCACAAAACAATACAAGATCAATATTTACTCACAAAACTCTCTATTTCCTTGCCTAAGCTACTCTGTCCCCTACTGTCTCCAAATGTCAGACTCACTCTGACCCAGCTTCCTGTGGGCTCTAGGGGGCAGAGTTTACTTCACAACAGGGGAGGTCTTCAAACTTCCCCCTAGGTCTATTAAGGGTAAGGGAAGATCTTCAAATTCCCATTCCCATTACAGACAGCACAGTGACTAGAGCACCAGCCCCAAAGTCAGGAGGACCTGAGATCAAATATGACTTCAGACACTTGGCACTTAATAATTGTGTAACCTTGGGCAGGTCACTTGACCCCAATTGCCTTTCCTTCCCCCCCCTCGAAAAAGGAAAGTAGACTGAGAAGTCAGTATTCAGAGTAGAGGAGAGAGAATATTACAAGTATAGGAGATAACCAGAGAGAATGCTCTGAGTGAGAAAAAGCAACGTCTTATTTGTGCAACAGCCAGGAGGCTGGTGTCACTGGATGGAAGAACACCTGAAATACCCAAGAGCAAGGGATAAGAAGACTAGAGAGGTAGGAGCCTAGGTTATGAAGGGCTTTGAATGCCACAAAGTATTTTGTATCTCATATTATGGTCCCAGGAGGTCTTTACTTGTGTGGAATTAAATTCAAATCTCTCTAAATTCTGAAAAGGAGCTCCTAATTTTAATGAGATAATAGCCCTTATTCCAGCCCCTGTATTATACAGGCAGGCAGTCTCCAACCTTCCAGGCTGGGGGCCGAATGCAGCAGGAGAAGCCCCTCTCTCCCCTGGGGGTCCGACTCTCCTACCTGGCTCCAATGACCTCTCCCGTCCATTCATGAAATGAAGGGGAGATGACTGCTATTCGTCCTTGATATTGGACATCCTGAACTGACAGGACTTCTTGGATTCTTTTCATGAGCTCGTTATCTGGGGTGGAGCCAAGATGGCGGAGTAGAAACAGCTTGTCCAAGCCACTCTCCCCCCCAGACTACCTCCAAACTACATAAAAGGAGACTCTGAACAACTTCTGGAGCCCCAGCACCCACAGAACGACACAGAGAAGCTAACCTCCCGCTGAGGACAGCCCAGCAGCCCTGCAGGAAGGACCAGTGCCGGCAGCGCAGCGTGCAGAGCGTGGGGAGCCAAGCACAGGTCTGCCTGAGTCGCGGTTTTAGCCCCAGGGCGGCAGGGCCAGCAGCTGGCTGGAGGGACCCCAGAACACCAGCAGCTGTGGCAATTCCAGAATTATCGACATAGACATGCCTAGGACAAAGTGAGAGGTTAGTGCCCTATGGACTTTGGGACCAGTATTTGGGGAATGCATCAGCTTCCTCCCCTGGGGGCTAGAAGCCACTGAGGAGACACGCCATTTTGTAGTTTTCAGAGGCAGCTCCAGCTCCTGGCCTGCAAACTGTAGGGAGATCCAGCAATCAGTCTTGGGGGGTAATCGCTCTTGCTTTAGCCTCCCTGGATCTGGATTGTGATCTGGGGTGGAGGTCGTGGGTGGGTTTCCAGCTTGCCAGAAACAGAAGTTGCCCCCACACACACATTCGGGACGAAAGTTCCAGTCTGGTGCCAGAGCCATACTGTGGCAACAAGCCCAAAAGTCAAGTAATTAAGTGGCAACATGCCAAGGCAAAGGAAACAAATTAAACAGAAAAATGCAACCTTAGACTCCTACTTTGGGGGCAAAGAGGATCAAAGCATAGAGCGAGAGGAGGGCTGTGAGGTCAGAAGTCCTGCTCCAAAAGCCCCAGGGGAAAACATGAGCGGGTTGCAGGCCATAGAGGACCTTAAGAAGGACTTTAAAAATCAAATAAGAGAAGTGGAGGAAAAATTGGAAAGAGAAATGAGAAGGATGCAGGAAAAGTATGAAATGAGGGTCAACAGCCTGACTGAGGAAAACAACACCTTAAAAAATAGACTAACTCAAATGGCAAAGGAGGCCCAAAAGGGCAATGAGGAGAAGAATGCCTTAAAAAGTCGAATTTGCCAGATGGAAAAAGAATCTCAAAAGTTCACTGAGGAGATTCATTCCTTCAGAGTTAGACTGGAGCAAATGGAAGCTAATGACTTTATGAGAAATCAAGATGCTGTTAAGCAGATCCAAACAAATGAAAGATTAGAAGGCAATGTGAAATATCTCATGGGAAAAACCACTGACCTGGAAAATAGATCCAGGAGAGACAATTTAAAAATTATTGGACTACCTGAAAGCCATGATCAAAGAAAGAACCTAGAAATCACCCTTCAAGAAATTCTCAAGGAAAATTGCCCTGATGTTTTAGATCCAGAGGGCAAAATAGAGGTTGAAAGAATCCACAGATCACCTCCTGAAAAAGATCCCAAAAAGAAAACTCCCAGGAATATTATAGCCAGGTTCCAGAATCCCCAGATCAAGGAGAAAATACTACAAGCAGCCAGGAAGAAATAATTTCAATACTGTGGAAACACAATCAGAATAGCCCAGGACCTGGCAGCTTCTACACTGAGGGATCGATGGGCATGGAATACGATATTCCAGAGGGCAAAAGAGCTGGGAATGAACCTAAGGGTCACCTACCCAGCAAAACTGAGTATTTTGTTTCAGGGGAAAATATGGTCATTCAGTGGAATAGAAGACTTTCAAGCATTCTTGAGGAAAAAACCAGAATTGAATAGAAAATTTGATATCCAGACACAAGAAGCAAGAGATGCCTGAGAAGGTAATCAGGGAAAAGAAATCAAAAGGAACTTATCAAAGTTGAACTATTTACATTCTTATATGGAAAAACAATAACTGTGTCTGATGAAACCTCTCTCAGTATGAAAATAATGGAAGAAGGGTGTATGGTCATTTGAATACATATGTGAATGTGTGTATATATGTTTACAATTATGCATGGATAGAGGGCATAGGTTGAATTTGTTGGGAAGGGATGATATGCAAGGGGTGAAATTATGAGGTGAGAGAGGAAAGTGGCAAGAGGAGATGAGGAGAGACAGGGTAGGGTAAACTCTCTGTAGCAGCAAGCACCCCAATATCCCCAGGGTGACTGCCAACACAGGTTCTTAGATCTGCTTTTCAAAAGGAAAGCAACTCAAAATGGGTTAACAAGCTTACTTTAATCAAACAAACACACATTACCTAGTTCAGGGGAAAAAGGTCAGCACCCCAAACTTCAGAGTTACAGAACTTCAGAGTTACAGACAGGCTTCCAAACTGTCCCAACATTACATACATCAATACCAAATCACAGTTACCAGAGAGGGAAGCATCAACATCTGGGTTTTCAAAGCTGGGGGGCTCTCAACAACGGCTTCCCAAAGTCTCATCTGGTCAAATCACACAACACTTCTCAAAGTGAGCCCCAAAGCAAAGTCTCTCCTCAGGGCTTATATAGCCTTCTCTTGGCTCAGAGAATGTAACAACCTCCTTGACCCACTGCCCAATCACAAAGTATCAAGGTGTGGGCTTTCTTGAAAAACAAGCCTCCCACCACAGGCTCCAGGTGCACTTAAGCTAGGGGCAGGGAAGATCTTTAAATTTGCATTTCCATTACACTCTCTCATGTAGAAGAAGCAAGGGGAAGTGGTTGCAAGGGAGGGGAAGAATAGGAAGGCAAAAAGGCAAAACCACATTCTCATTGAATTTGGTTCAGGGAGAGAATGACATACATACTAAATGGGATATCTCAACCTGCAGCAGAATAGGGGGAAGGGAGATGAGAGGAGGGATGATGGATGGGAGGGCATCCTTGGGGGGAGGGGAGGTTGGAAGTACCCACTATAGAAGAGGGACAGGATCAAGTAGGGAATGGATCAGGTGGGGGGTGGGATGAGTGGGAGGGAATTATAAGCAGCCTTGTACAATATATCTACTATGGTAATGTTTTGCATAGCTAGACATGTACAACATATACTGAATTACTTATCTTCCCAGAGGGAATGGGTGACAAGGGAGGAAGGAAATGGATCTGAAATTCAAGGTCTTAAGTTTAAATGTTTCAAATATATATAAATACTGTTATTAATACTCTTTTGCTTGTAATTGGGAGATAAGATGTGCAGGCATTGGGCCACAAAGATTCACCTTCCTCTAATGGAAAAGTCGAAGGGGGTATGGGAGAAGATATGGGAGAGAGCAGATTGGAGGAAGCGATATCTTGTGGTACTGCTATTCTGGGAGGGTGGGTAGGGGAAAAACAGGGGGGAAAAATAATAGTAACTCAAAATCTGAAGGAAATGATGTAAAACAGAAGTTAATAAAGCATTTGTTTAAAAAAAAAGGTTAAAAAAAAGATAATAGACCTTCTTTTATTCCAAAAATTGTTAAGGAATAAGATGTTCATCCTAACTAAATTTTCTATTCACCAACTGATAAATGTTCAAAGGCAGTTCTCAAGGGAAACAAACAGAAGTATCATCAGCCATAAGAAAAATATGCTCCAAATCACTAATAATTAGAGAAATGCAAATGCAAATTCTGAAGCTTAACTTCACACCTAGCAGATTGGCAAAAATAAAAATGACAAATGTTTCAGGGGCAGCAGGAAAATATGGACATTGAAGAGCTATTGGTAGAGCCATTAATTTATCCAGCCATTTTGAGAAGCAATCTGCATCTATGCCCAAAGAGCAATGAACTGTGCTATCTGAGAGATACCACTGGATTTTTACTCCGAGGAGATCAAAAGGGGAGGAAAAGGATATGTACAAAAATATTTATAGCAGATTTTTTGAGGTGAAAAAGAATGGAAAACTAAAGGGGGAGGGACATCATTTTGAGAACGATTGAATAAGTTATGCTGTGTGAAATGTATTACAGCATTATTGTGCCATAATAAAAATGAAAGAGGAACTTGGTGAAATTGATTGGAACTGATACAGAGCAAAGAGGGCAGAAACAAAAGAATAAATTGTACAATAATAAGAACTTTTAAACATACACAACTCTGAAACACTTAAAAATTTTTCTTTGATCAATAAGATGATTCACTACAATTCCAAAAGATAAGAGCATTCTACCCATCAATTGACAGAGAGGTACTAGACTCAAATTGCAAGAGACACATTTTTGGACTCAGTCAACAGAGAAATCTGTTTTGCTCACCTATCCTTATGTTTAGTTTTAGGGTTTACGGGTGCACAAGACCCCAAAATACCAACACTCTGCGTCCTGCTGAATAAATTTGGCTCAAGCCTTCTCTCAGTCAAAGTAAAACAAAGTTTATCTAAGATTTTCCCTAATGGGTAGACTCTTAAGGAACCTGAGCATTTGTGACACTTGTATTGACAAGTGGGTCAGAACAATCTGACACAGAATGAGTCTGAGCTAGATTGAATCCCCACTGCTTCATGGAGGCAAGAGGGATCTTATATACAGAAAGATTGTGGGAGGGATCTAGGGCTGGTCTAGCAGTCTGGGAGGAAGGATCTAGGGAGGGTCTTTAGGAAGAGTCTAAGGAGGATCTTGATGGGACTGAGGTCAGACTCCAGGGACCAAGAGAATGGGGTTTTGATAGGATCAAGGGTGGGGAAACAATCTGAGGCAATTGGAGATAACAGACAATGGAGGACTAGACTAGTTTAAGGGTAACAGATTTGGTCATAGATATTTTGATAAGATCCAGGGTGGGAGGTAAATGTAGGCTACCTGGAGATAACAGAAAATGGAGGGCTAGGCTAGGTTAAGGGTAACAGAGATTCACTCATATTGATAATGAAAGGCTTTTGGGCTCTGAGGAACACTAGATCAAGTAGGAAGATTCAAGGGGGTTCCCAGAGCCTAAACCCCATCACATATATATCACAACACTGTTTTTTGCCAAGAAGAGAAAAGAAATCCTTGCTTAAAGGATATTTTTAAAATTCCTTGGGAAAAAGTTCAAAAAACTAATTTTCCAGCTAAATAAAACTCACCTTACCCAAGCACCAAAATTTTTTGACAACCATTTTAAATGGATTTTTTTTATAAAACATGTTGCCTTCCTAAATACTGAACATAATTTAACCTTTGCTTATGACACACCTTTAGATGCATGATCCATTGAATAAGTCCATTAATACTCATAATTTGAAAAAACACTAAAGCTGAGGTGTTAATGAAACAGGGACCAGATTTGATGGAGTTTAGGCTCTGGGAAACCTCTTGAATCTTCCCACTTGATGAGGCATTTGCCTAAGACCATAGGCCTTTCCTTATCACTGGGTCCAAAACTCTGTTTGCTCTTGACCTAGCCTAGCCCTCCATTGGCTAACCCTTGATACTATCAAAATACTTATACCCAAATCTGTTACCCTTAAACTATCCTAATCTTCCAGTCTGTCATCTCCAGGTAGCCTAGGCTATTTCCCAACCTTAATTCAGTTCCTGGAGTCTGACCTCAGTTCCATCAAGATCCTCCTTAAACTCCTCCTCAAGACCCTCCCTAAGCCCCTCCTGTAGTCACTGCAGACTACTTGACCACCCCTACTACCATCCCATAGTCTTTCTGTATATAAGATCCATCTTGCCTCCATGAAGGTGCTCAGATTCTATCTAGAGGAGATTCAATCTGGTCCTTTGTCAACATAAGCTTTACACATACTTAGATTCCTTAAGGCTCCTTACCCATTATGGCTAATCTTTAATACACCTTGTTTTACTTTGGCTGAGAGAAATCTTGAGTTGAATTTATTTGGGCAGAACCCGGTGTGTTACTGTTTTGGGGTCTGGAGCACCCCTAAAATGCAAACTTCAACAAATTGACTTATTACTTTAGAGATAACTCCCAACTCTATGTATCCATTCCCAATCATTATGCTAAACTTAGCCACATATTGTCAATTACCTGTTAAATATTTCCACTTAAATGTCCTGTCAATATCTTGAATTTACCCCTAAAAGTATTCATTCTTCTGACTTCCTTTTTTTCTTTTGATGACACATCCATCAAACTAGTCACCCAGGCTTAAATTCTTGAACTTCCAAAGGAGAATGGTGCTTTTCCCTCTGCTTTTCCTTTTTTGCTTCAGCTTCCATGAAGGAGATCCAAGGATCCACTGGGCACAGCGATGGAAACACAAGCAGAGGGGACCCCCCCTCTTCCCCACACTTCCATTCTCTTCTTCTTTCCTGACCCAGGCTGCCCAGAACCCTTCCAAGATTTGAACTCAGGTTCTCCTGACTCCAGTGCTGGGGCTCTATTCACTGCGCTAACTAGCCACACCCACCTCCCTCCCCCCAAACCCCCCGAATATTGTTACTTCTTAATCTACAACATTTCTCATAGCTATCTCCTCTTCACTTACACTTACCTTATACTCCCTAATATAGGCTCTTATCACCTCTCATATGGATTATTATAGTAACTTCATAATTGGTCTCCCTTCTGTCCAGTTATCCTTCCCCTCTCTCTAGCTTATCCTTCATACATCTTAAAAAATAATCTTCCTAAAGCACCAACCTGATCATGACACTTTCCTGCTCAAAAATCTTCGGTAACTCCCTTATATGGCATGATATTTTAAGTTCTCCACAATTTGCCTCCACTCTACCTCTCCTGCCTTATTTTATATTATGACATTTCATAAGCTATGTGCCTGTGCATCTTGTTAAAAAAATCCAACTTCCAAATGCAACTCCCCACATCCATGTCTTTCTTTTCTTCCTTCCTTCTCTCTTTCCTTTCTTTTTCCTTCCTTCTTTATTTCTTTCTTCATTTTTGTCTTCCCTTAGTTTTTTCTGGCCATCTCTCACATTCCTGACATGTATTCTTTATGCATGCCCACTTTTCAGAATCCTTCACTTCCTTAAATGCTCACATAAGTTGCCAATTTCACCATGAAATCTCTATTAATTTACCAACTCAAAGAAAGTGTTCTATTCCTCTTTGAATTCTTAGTATATTTTTCTGGATATTTTCTTTGTTCCCTTAATATTCTGCCTTTTATTAGGTTTTTCCATGAATATTTCATCCCCAGATACAAAGGTACACACATTCAGATACTACAGACTCAAGAGTGAAGATTCACTAATGGAGGGAGTATGGATGAAAATAGGATCACTGATGCATTGAAGTACTGAAATATTAATGATCGATTCAAGGTCAGAATTATGAATATTCATTGTTGTTCTCTGTACTATAGTTTTACATATAATTTTAGAATATTTTTTCCTCTTCCTTCAGTGTTAAATTGTCAACTCTCACTTCTTCCAACACTTGTTCCTTCTGCTTCTAATCTGAAATGTGATGAGGAACCAGAAAGACAAGTTTTTAAAGGGATTTTTGTTTCTTGGTTAAAGAAGAGTCAGAACCTCTGGAGGACACCCTAAGTAAAAGATAATAGCAATAACAATAATGAAGACAGTGATGACAGCTAACATTGATAGCAATTTTAAAGTGTTTGACATGCCTTACACATAGGAGGGAGTCTATGTCATATGGAGTAGGGAAGTACTGAAAACAGTTTACTTTCAAGTTTCCAAATATGTCTGGGAGAGTTGAGGTTCATGAAAATATATCCTTCATACAAGTGTGGTGGTTCTTCAGGGCATTAAGTATGACTTTAAAATAAAAAACAAAACACCTAACCAACACTGAGCTTTGCACATAGTAGGGCACTTGAATGCAGAGAATTTATTTTAATTGAAATGAAATGGGTTTGGCTTTCATCTGAAATGTGCTCCATCTTTAGCTCCCATATTAAGACATGGGTGAAACAACTAACTAAAGGTCAAAATAGCAATTATCTTACTGTATCGGATACCAAAGTATGTTGAAATTCTGTGCAGATGTTTCATTTGAAATGGTAATTTGAATGCTGACTGTGATATTCCTGCACAGAATGGCTCTTAAAGGACCTTAAATCTGAGAAGCTTTAGAAATTTAGCAGACTAGAGATTTCCTCCCATTATAATTTTAGGATTTAGGATTTTGTTTCTGATTACATTTTAAAACTATGCTATGATGTGGAAAGAGTCATGAAGATTATAGTGTATCAGGCACAAATGTCTTTCCAGGTCAGATTAAAGATTGTAGTGAATGTTTTGCTGAAAGATTAAGAATGGTTGACAATATCTGAGCATCAGAAGCATAGCAAATGGAGTAGTCACATTCCGGAGTAGTTCCCCAGCTTACAAAATAGCACAGAGGTGCAAGACATGTTGAAAGCTGGTGAACACACCTTTGGGGAATTGTACCAGAGGGAGTAGTAATTAATTACATGGATTAATGTATGAAATGATTGGGTTTCTTTTATTAATTATTAATTACTTATTAATGATACAGCTGGATCTTCAGTAGCAGGTGATTGTAATAATCTGGCAAAATTCAGTTCTGTTAAAGTAAAATAAGCACTGTATCAGCAGCCATGCAACTAAGAAAGAGAGACATGGCATGTTGATATAGCACAAGTAGTCATCAAGGAAGGAGTCCTAGATAGGTAGCATATAAATATATGTATCTTTCTGGATCTAACCTTCACAGTAATATCAAAATACTCTGTCTAATGTGAGGATCTAACCATTCTCCTCTGCTACCAGAAAACTTGCCTACAGGAGAAAATACAAGTTTTTTAACTAGGCATGCAAAACCCTCCACTATCAGACTAGAATCAACCTATCCAGACTTATTTTGAACTGTTTCTCTTTTCTAACTCTTCTTTTGGTTTTTATTATTTTCTTGTTTGTTATGAATTTAAAAATCATTAACAAGAACAAATATTCCAATATAGTGAACAAAAGATATTATATATGTAAATATGAACTTTGTTCATATAAATAAATGTTTTTGAAATACATATTAAATTTTAAAAGGAAGAAATCTTTTAGAACAAGGTTTGCTACATTATCTCCTAAAGGTCCTAGAGGTACTACTGAGGGGATAGGATGTCTCTTCTCCCTCCCTCCCCCCCACTTGTTTTCTCTTCCAATTAACCCTACCCCATCCCTCTCTTGAAATAGATAAGAATAATCAAGCAAAACAAATCAAAACATTGGTCTTATCTGAAAAGGTATGCTTCGTTGTGTACCTCTAGTCCATCACATGTCTGCCAAAAGATGGATGGCATGTTTTCATTATCTTCTGAAGTCAACTGTTTATTTCATTGATTAGAGGTTCTAAAGTCTTTCAAAGTTAATGTCCTTTGCATGTTTGTGATCTATGAGTAAATTGTTCATTTGGTATCAATTTATACAATTCTTTCTGAGTTTTTCTGCTTTCTTCTTATTCATACTTTCTTATTCTGCTGCATAGTTTCCAATTTTATCAGAGGGAGACCTTACTTAAGTAGTTGCTATCCTTGTTTTATTTTGAACATTTGTATCTTCTGTTTCCCATCCACATGATAAATTCTTTTAATCCACGTTTCTATATTTGAACCATAACCATGTAGTTTTTATGATTACTGATTTATTTTATAACTTGAATATCAATTAATTTTAGGTTCCCTTCATTTCTTTTTTTCTTTCATTGTTTCTCTTGAGATTCTTCAACATGTGTTCTCATAGATTAATTTTGTCATTATTTTTTCTACTTCCATTAAGTTTCCCCTTGGTATCTGTAAGATAATAAAGATATTGGCATCATTTTAATTATATCAGCATGTCTCAAACATGAGCAGTGAATGTATTTTCAGGTTTTAATTTCTTTAAAGTGTTTTGTAGTT
Organism: Gymnobelideus leadbeateri; assembly: GCA_011680675.1. NCBI lineage: Eukaryota > Metazoa > Chordata > Mammalia > Diprotodontia > Petauridae > Gymnobelideus > Gymnobelideus leadbeateri. The sequence goes on from WOXC01008524.1 coordinate 668,728, forward strand.
ATGGTCATATAAGTCCTGAGAGTGTTTTTTGTAGATTGACAGCCAAATTTATATTTTATGTAACTATTTTGAATGGACTTTTTTTTCTCTCTCCTCCTGCTGGGTTTTGTTGATAATATACAGAAATGCTAATTATAATTGTGGGTTATTTTATATCCTGCTACTTTACTGAAATTAATTGTTTCAATTATTTTTTTAGTTAAAGTGCGAGGATTATTTAAGTACCATCATATCATCTGCAAATTGAGATAATTTTTTTCCCTTTGAATATACACATTCTCTCAAGTTCTTTTTCTTGTCATATTGCTATAGCTAGCATTTCTAGAACTATATAATAGTGGTGACAATGAGCATTTTTATGTCTGACCATTTTGGAAAGTCCTATTGTTCCTCTAGTAACTCTTAACTTCTGCCCTTTGTTTTAATTTTATATACTCTTCTTTCCAATTAAACTGGTCTACTATTCATTCCCCAGTCTCTTCTTACTGTCAACTACCTTCAAACATTTTTGTAGCATGTGGACCATAACTGGAATTGACTACTCCATATCTCTATGTATTGAAAACTTTCTCTTTTTTCAAGGTTTACTTCAAATATCACCTCTCCCATGAAGTTTGCCCTGATGCTATAGCTATAAATGATCTTGCTCAATGCCAGCAACATAGAAAGTAGGAAGACAGAGTAATGAACTACATCCTGGTGCAGCAAAGGGAATAGTAGCACAAAAACAATTGCTAATTTATCATCCTTCCCTGCTTGATCACATCTACCATTTGTCATAATGTAACTTATACAATTGTCATTTCTGAATGCCTAAACCCTCTATTGACTGTAATATCTCTGAAGATAGGGACTGAGTACATTTTTTTTCAACTTTATATTCTTAACACCTCCCATGGTGTATTGTACCTTGGAAGCAGTTAAAAACCTTTTCTTGAATTAAATTGAATTCTAGATGTGGCCCCTCCTACATACCTAAAACAAGACATTTGCCCCCACCTGGAGCAGTAACTATTATAGAACGACCAAGCCTGGAACACCTGGTTGAATAAATTGGAAAAACCTGTCAATCAAATTTGTTTCACAAACTAAACAACCCAAAAGAGGGAAGATTAACTACCATGAAATTTTCCTCCTGGATTTTTAATGAGAATATTTAATGGTAGTTTGCTATTAATTTACATAATTGTTTTGAAATTAATCAACAGTAATAATTTTCAACTGAGAAATCTCTAAGAAAAGATAAAAACTTCATATAAAAGATTTTAGAAATTGTTTGCACACATAATCATTGAGTGTTTAAGGTTTTTTTATGAGAGTTGAAAAATACCGTGTTTTTTCATGACCCCAATAAAACCAAATATGTGGTGGTTTCAGAGCTTATCAAAAGCTCTATGATAATTGAATCAAATGAAACAATATTGTAAAACACTTAGCACAATGTATGGCATGTAGTAAATACTATATAAATGCTAGCTACTGTGATTATTATTTACATAACTATTATTATGATCACTTTTAATATAGAATTGCTAATCTCTGTATTGGCATATGTGCTAACTATATTCAATCAGAAATCCTTACTGAGTTTCTACTTTATGTCAGTTGATATTCCAGGAATAGATGCAAAGATATAAAATATAATTCTTCTTTCACATACCTTGCAACACTCATAATCTAGTTGAAGAGATAGACATGAATAAGTGAAAAAAATAATATTACATTTAATTAACAGCCCAATACAAGAGACAACATGGAGCAAAATGTCATAAATTTACCAAACGCTTGACAGATAATGCATGAGGTAGGGCTCCAGAGAAACCATGGCATTGAAGAGGGAAGGGTGATAAGGAGGGGGGGAGGGTAAGTGGTTCTGCCAGGGATACCTCTCCTGGCATCCAGTCTGGAAGGAATTCACCAGGCTCAAGCAAACTTTGAAGCCGAAATTGTAAAGTTTATTGTTACGCTGTAGATAACAGCGGGCTAGATTCTTATGGAACCTGCAAACTCGCAGAGGCTGCAGGCATAGTTTTAAGGGGTCAATTATGCTAACTAGGTGAGTAAGGGTGGGATCAGGGAGGAGTTAAGGAGTGGTCAGTGCTCAAAGGACCATACACTTTTAATATCAACTGCGCAGGTGTATTGCCCATGATTCACTGGGAAATAGCTCAAGCAGGGCTAGCTGGAGGTGTGGTTCTAGGCCTGATACGTCACTAAAGAGTGCCCAGTCTGCCACCCACCAAGGTCATCAGAGACAGTGTGGGTATATAATTGACTAAGGAGTTACCCTATAGATAAGGTATTGAAGAATTCATGGTGGGGCTGGCCACTCTAACTAAGGGAGATAACATTTACATAACTTATTGTCTCAAGCAGAGATAAACAGGTCATGAGTTGTTGCTGGGCAGAGTGCTGGAAGGGGGAAGGGGCAGAGTCAATGCTCTGAGGCTGGGGCGGGGGGTGGAAATGTGATCTTACAGACTGCTTTTACAAATTGATTTTACAGACGTAGATCCCAAAGCACCCCACTTACAAACTGATGTTACAGGTTGATACTACAGACATATATACATCACAAGGACCCCATCAGCATGAATGGTTTCCCTTGGATATGTTAAAATCCTAAAAGGTGCATTGAAAAAATGAAACAATAGCATTATCTTTGTTCAATAGTCATCTGATTATTCATTTCAAGGAAGGCATAAAACAAGGATATATATCCTTACCAAAAGTGTTTGTCACTGTTTTAGAGGTGTTCAGAACAGAATCCAGATGAAAGATTTCTCTATGATTATTTGTCCTCAAAATTTAACTATTTGTGGATGATATTATGATGGGATGAGATCATTAGGATCAAGATGGGTCTCCTAAATAATATACATCTAAGACAGGTCTCCACAAAGGAAAAAGAAAAAAAGTGGATCTGAGTTGAGTCAATGAACCATTGTAATGGAAATGCAGATTTGAAGATCTTCCCTGCCCCTAGGCCCTTTGATTGGCTTAAGTGACTCTGAGAACCTTCTTTAATTTGAAAATATACTCTGCCCCCCTAATAGGCTGAATGTGATCACATGGAGCCTGTGGTAGGAGGCTTGGTTTTCAGGAATGACCACACCTTGATGCTGTGTGATTGGGCAATGGGTCAAGAAGGTTGTTACATTCTCTGAGCCAGGAGAAGGCTATATAAAACCTGGTGAGAGGCTTTGCTTTGGGGCTCACTTTGAGAAGTGTTGTGTGATTTGACCAGATGAGACTCTGGGCAGCCGTTGAGAGCCCCCCAGCTTTGAAAACCCAGGTGTTAATATTTCCCTCTCTGGTAACTGTGATTTTGGTATTGATAATGGTTGGACAGTTTGGGAACCTGTCTGTTTGATCTGTCTGTATACTCTGAAATTCGGGGTGCTGACCTTTCCCCCTAAACTAGGTAAATGATATGTTTGTTTGATTAAAGTAAGCTTGTTAACCAATTTTGAGTTGCTTTCCTTTTAAAAAGCAGATCTAAGAACCTGTGTTGGCAGCCACCCTGGGAATGTTGGGGTACTTGATGCTACAACCATAAAAGTCAGGCATCCAAAATGTGTCTTGGCCCTTTGTGTCAGGCAGAAGCCCCTGCCAAAAGGGTTATGATGGATTAGAACCAGTTTGGGGGTAGCCAGCCATTCATCCTATAATCCTTTGGCTAAGGATAAACAGATGTCCTAATTTCAAAATAAGGCTAAGTATTGAGTCTTCCAATAACAGACATGTAAGTTTTACTTCAATTTCCACAAAATTCTAAAATACATAATGTAGGAATGGTTTTTGCAGATATCAATAGGAGCCAGTTCTCATTAAAAGCAGGTCATTGCCAACTAATCACACTCCTGTCTTTGATGGGCTAGTATATAAAGAAAATAGAATAGACAGATAGATAGATAGATAAATAGATGGATGGATGGATAGATAGAGATAATACAGAAAAAAATGGAGATAATATAGAGAAAATAGAGATAATATATACATATATACACATGCATATACATATATACATGCATGCATGCATGCATGCATGCCTACTAAGACTGTGTATATATATAAAAGGAATGCTGCCAAGATCCCATATCTGGATTTTCAGAGAATACTTTAGGTGTATGTATTGCAGTAGAAAGAATGTTGCATGCTGAATCAGAGGACCTGGTTCTACCACTTACAACCTCTGTATGTCATCTTGGACAAGTCACTAAACTTTCTTGAATATAAATTTCTCCAAATAAAAATAACACTAACAACAATGATGATTACTATAGCTACCATTTGTACAGATATTTAAGGTTTATAAAAATCTTTACAAATATAATCACATTTTAACCCTCATAACAACCCTACAAAGTTGGTGCTATTATTTTTACCACTTTATAGGTGAGGAAACTGAGACAGATTTAAGTGAATTGCCCATGATCACATAGTTTTGTCAAGCTTCTGAGGCCACATCTCAAATCAGTTATTTCTGACTTGAAGCCTAGTACTTAATCTGCTATACTACCTACCTGCTTCTTATTTGTAAAATTTTCAAAATCAAAGACTAGATAAGATCTAGTCTGTGACATATGTATTCAATTAATAAAGGGAATGAGGGAGAGGACTTTTTTTAAGCTTTTGCTCAGGGCTCAGAATTTCTAGCTTTACTGTTGGTGTAGGACAAATATTGAAGTACACAAGGATGGAATGAGTACATCTTGAAAGACAGCACCATGTAGGAAATCAGAACAACTGGGATGGAAAATCCTTCAGGGCTAAAGTCCCAGTTCTACCACTGTATTTCTAGGTAAACTTAGGGAAGCTACTTAACCATTGTAATGGTAAAGGGAATCTGAAGGTCTTCCCTGCCCTTTAATTGGCCTAAGGGCATCTGGAGATTTTTTTCCTACTTTGAAGATCTTCCCTGGCCCCTAATAGAACAAATGTAACCACATGGAGCCTGTGGTAGGAGGAGTTTGCTGAAGGGTAGAGCAGAGCCCACAGGAATCTGGGAGTCAGACCAATTAAAGCTGGAGGAAGGAAAGGACTCAGTCAAGGAGACAGGTAGGCATGTGAGTGTTTGTTTGTGGGAAGGCTAAAGGATGGTGTGGCTCCCTGCTGTATTATGGTTTATTAAGTTCTTTGTTGCTATGATGGATTTGACTTTCTGGTGTTGAGATTTGGTTTTCTAGTATCTGAATAAATGCTTTGCTTCTGTCTTCTGTATGGAAAGTCTGTTATATTTTGCGGTTTAGAAATGTGCCGGCATACTCATAGTAGTTCTTGGTGCTGTGAATATTGTGTTGATGCTATAACCATTCATTTTCTGAGCTGTTCATCAAATTGGGATAGTGTCAACCATACCATATCACAGTTAATGTTTTGGTGAGAATGAAATGACAATATCTATAAAAAAAATGTTAAATGCTACATGAATATTTGTTATTAGTGCAAGAATTATTCATTGGTGAATTTGGGACACATTCTTCTCTACCAGCCTTCATCATGAAATAAAATTTGAGTAGGTATTAGGAGTCCTTAGTGTCATACACCCATTGGATGCACCATAAAGTATCAGACATTTGAGAATGATAAAGAATGTCTAAAAGAACTGATTATTTTCTCTATTGAAATACTTCTTTTGTAGACAGAGTTCTTAAAGAGATGGAAGGCATCAGGATGGGAAGGAAGAAGATAAATTCTCTACATAGTGCTTAGACCAGAAATAGTTATCTTTTGATTTAAAGTGCAGTCACTTAACACCAAAGAGAAATTTTACTGCCTTCCAAGCAAAAAGAGAAAATTCAGTCTTTACAGTTACTGAATTCCCTAGGGAAATCTGAGCTCAATTGTATATGGCTCCTGGGATTTGTGAGAGAAAAGCTGCTTGACAGTGCTTTAAGAAAGATCTGTGGTATCACCCCTGAGATGTCCTGATAACTGTTTCAGATAGTTTTAACAAGATTGTCCTTATTATCTAAAGCTTTTTTTCATAAAAACTTTTGCAAATAGATCTTTGCCATTAATTGTCATTTCAAAAGATACCTGTGTTTAAAGATAATGGCATCTCCCTCTCCAAACAAGGTTGAATGTAAGAAGGGGACAGCTAAACTTCCCCTTACCACAAGGAGAGGGATCAAGGTGGGTGCCTGTCACCTAGACTTACAAATAGTACTGATACAGAAAGGGGAGGAGCAACAAGGGGGAACAAGCATTTATTAAACACCTACTACATGCCAGATACTATGATAAGCACTTTTTTAAAAGTTTATTTTTCATTTTCAACATTTACTTCCATAAATTTTTAATTTTCTCCCCTTCCTTCCCCTCCCCCCTCCGCAAGACAGCATGCAATCTGATATAGGCTCTGCATATACATTCACATTAAACATATTTTCACATTAGTCTTCCCTGCCCCTAGGCCCTTTGATTAGCTTAAGAGACTTTGATTGACTTAAGTGACTCTGAGAACCTTCCTTGATTTGAAAATATATTCTGCCTCCTAATAGGCTGAATGTGGTCACATGGAGCCTGTGGTAGGAGGCTTGGTTTTCAGGAATGACCACACCTTGATGCTGTGTGAGGGTGGTTACATTCTCTGAGCTAGGAGAAGACTATATAATCCCTGCTTTGAGGCTTTGCTTTGGGGCTCACTTTGAGAAGTGTTGTGTGATTTGACCAGATGAGACTCTGGGCAGCCGTTGAGAGCCCCCGGCTTTGAAAACCCAGATGTTGATACTTCCCTCTCTGGTAACTGTGATTTGGTATTGATGTAATGGTTGGACAGTTTGGAAGCCTATCTGCTCGATCTGTTTGTTTCTCTGTTTTGAAACTACTGTCTGTATACTCTGAAGTTCTGGGTGCTGACCTTTTTCCCCTGAACTAGGTAAATGATATATGTTTGTTTGATTAAAGTAAGCTTGTTAACTGATTTTTGAGTTGCTTTCCTTTACAAAAGCAGATCTAAGAACCTGTGTTGGCAGCCACTCTGGGGATGCTGGGGTGCTTGCTGCTACAATTAGTCATGTTGCAAAGAAGAATTATAACAATGAAATGAATGAGAAAGAAGAAACAAAACAAAATAAAATAAAAAAGAGAGCAAATAGTCTGTTTCGATCTGCATTCAGACTGCATAGTTCTTTCTTTGGATGTGGAGGTCATTTTCCATCATGAATCCTTTGGAATTGTCTTAGGACCTTACATTGCTGAGAAGAGCTAAGTCAGTCAGTCATCTCATGCTGTGACTGGTTCTGCTCACTTCATTCAGCACATGATAAGCACTTTTAAAAACTATCTCATTGGGGGGCGGCTAGGTGGCACAGTGAGTAGAGCGTCGGCCCTGGAGTCAGAAGGACCTGAGTTCAGATCTGACCTCAGACACTTAACGCACACACAAATAAAAAAACCTAGCCGTGTGGCCTTGGGCAAGTTGCTTAACCCCAATTGCCCTCCAAAAAAAAAAAAAACAACAAACTATCTCATTGGATCCTCACAACAACCCTGGGAGGGAGGTGCTATTATTATCTATATTTTACAGTTGAGGAAACTGAGATAGAAGTTAAGTGTCTTGCCCAGAATCATACAGAGGCATCTGAGGACACACTTGAACTCAGATCTTCCTGATTAGAGACCCAATGTTCTATCTGCTGTAGCACCTAGCTACTTCTGGAAGGGGGTGGGGGAGGAGGAAGGGAGAAAACGGGTCAGTGCTCTTTTTCATGAAAATTAACGCCTCTGGGAAACTCAGACTGTGTCCTTGGCATGGACCACTCCCTGAATTTGGTCTGAGCTGGCCTATTCCAGCCTCTCTTAAACAATTGCATTTTTAGCTCCTCTACTTGTATTTTGCCAGTTATGTTGCCTCAGCCTTGTAATCTCTTAGTAGAGCATTGCTTTAATCTCTAGTGTACTCTTTTATGTTTTCCTGTTGGTTCAGTGGTCAATGTGGACGCCTAGAACTAGCCAAAACAGGCTGAGAGGAACCATTGTTAAATTTTCAGGGAAAGCATTTTTACCTCAGTAATTAGTAAATGCTACAAATCAGGGCTTAGTTTATTGTTTTGTTGATTGTCTAGAATTAATAAAGTAATGGAGAAAATTTTGATCATGTAGATTTAACTAGAAAAATATGTCCAAGGAACATCCCCTCCCCCCAGCCAGTTGTTAAACATTTACCAGCATTCCCCTGTGTTAGAATTGTGCTCTAATGGGGATCTCTTGATTCAGTGTGTGTGCTTTGAGCCCGTGCCCAAAGTGATGATATTAAAATATCACCCCAAAATCTCAGGTGTAGGCTTTTTCCAAGGACTTTAGTAGCCAGGAAGTGAATTGAATTTACTTCAGGTTCCACTGTAATCACTCCTTTAACTTTCTGTCCTCTCCAGATATACATTTAGGATCATAGGATTGGGGGCATTAGAGTTGGAAGATACCTTAGATCACATAAATTTAGTCAAATTCTCTCGTTTTGTAGATTTGAAAATAATCATACTAACTCAAACACATATCATGATTTCTATGATTCTTTAATGTTTCCCAAATTCTTTTCTCACAAGAATCCTGTGATGTAGGTACCGCAAGTATTTTTATCTTTATTTTACAGATGAAAAAACAAACCAAGGCTTTGAAAGTTTCAGCATCTAAAGCTGAGCCTTGAAGGAATTCAGCAGGTAGAGACTTGCCCATAGCTACAGTTATTAAGTGTTAGAAATAAAATTCAAACTTGATCTATTGAGTCTAATTCAAGCCTTCTTTACAGTGTGCCAAACTGCCCAGAGAGACTGAAGAGAACTGCTTGAGGTCGCATGGTCAATGTGAGCACTTTCACTCACATGTTGATGGTGTTTCCCCCATGTCTTCTCAACCTGAACAACTCTTGGCTACATCCTCCCACAATTCCTTCAAAGGAGAGCAATTCACAGTGCTAGGATCCTTCCCCTAGGTCTCCTGATATTGAGTGTCAGTTGAGTTTAGGACTATCTCCATGATATACTTGTTCTCTATATATTGTAATGTCATTATTCATATGTTGCTTCATCTATATAAGTATCACACTCCCTCCCCTCAATACACTCACTACAATACCTCTGAAAGCATGAACCAAGTCTGCAATATGACTTTTATATTTTCCATTTGAATCTTGTACAATTTTCTGCATGTAAGTAAGGAGCAAACTATCTATTTAAATAATTTCCTTTCTGCATCATAGGTCCATAGGGGCCATGATGACACAAACTATTCTGCCAACTCTTTCATCTACTTCAAAAACAAACCTGAAAGGCAGAGGTGGCACAGTGGATACAGCAATGGCCATGTAGTCAAGAGGACCTACATTCACATCCAGCCTCAGACACTTGACACTTACTAGCTGTGTGAATCAAGTCACTTAACCCCAATTGCCTATAAGGAGAGAAAGAGAGAGAGAGAGAGAGAGAGAGAAAAAAAAAAAAAAAAAAAAAGAGAGAGAGAGAGAGAGAGAACAAATCTGATCTCTAAATGGAGTTGACATTTGCAATTTTTTGAGGTATCCCTTTTTGAAAGAATCAATCCTTTTGCTGTGACTATTAGGAAAGAATAAACTATTTGCAAGTTATCACTTTTTTTATATCCCATTTCTTTTTTAACAGTGTTGGTATATTCTTTCATTAATCCTTATAGCATCCCTCTGGCACAGAAGCAAGAATGATTTTAAGTATAAAAAAACTGGATGAAAATGGTTTGGACTTGCCTTTTTTCTAGAGCTAAGCATTCAACCTTTAAGCACATTAGTCACAGATCTATTAACAAACTCTCCACTGCTTGCCTTCAAGATTGTGCTTAACCAATGAACCCAGATTGGACCTCCTCGGTGAAGCAGACTAGGAAAATTCCAGTGATGTCAGGTGCCCAGGCATCCATGTCTCTTCAAATTTTCAGGGGCAAGAGAATACTAGTGTTCCTCTTCCCAAAATGTTATGTTATTGTTTACATCAAGTTATCCCATATATGTAAACTATCATTGCCTAATAATATTTAACACTGGTTATATACATACATATACATTATATATACAATATGTATGTGTATATAAATACATATATATGCACTTATACATACACACATACATATATACATACATATAAATCTCACTGGCTAATAACAATTTAGCACTATCTCCTTTAAAGAAAATTTATAGATAATATTTCACTGGAATTTTGGTCATTTTAATTATAAAATCAATGAAGTTTTTTTCACTCATGATAATTTCATATTTATTTTACTTTTTCTTCACTATGTTTTCTCCTCTCCTTATGGTAATGTACACATTTATGGGTTTATGCAAATCTGCTATTACAGGGGTCTTTAATCTCCCCAAGTGTGATTGTGTGTTCTTTGTCTTTGATTTTCATTTTAGCTAGAAACCATTTTCATTGACTATAGTTCCATATCCTTTGTTTTTTCAGCTCCATAGTAGAAAATACTCTTCTTTCAGGCAGAGACTGCTTTCTCTTTGGAATCTGCTTCCTGGGTTAGACATACATTAAGCTCCTTAACAAATGCTTTTTACATTCATTCATCCAACCAGCCAGCTAATCATTCACTCACACATTTATCCATCCATCCATTCATGTATCCATTCATTCATTCTTATAGCCACTACCTAGCCCATCTTGGTGAACTGAATTCTAGTTTTTTAATGTGCAACATTCAGAGTCAAGAAGTAATTGATTTCCCCCCTCAGTTCACTCTTCTTTAGCATGGGTGTTCTCCATCCTCGAATGAAATAAAAAATTAGCTTTAAATAGAAGTATATTATGTAAGATATTTAACTTTTCCTAGATTCCCTATCCCACCCTCTCTAGGAGGCAGAGGCCTTGCCTGATTTCCTCAATTACTAATGTCTTTCCCTCTCATATTACATTCAATCTGCTCTGTATATCTCTCATGTGTACCTATTTACAATGCCCATTTTCTCTCCCATTAAAATGAGATCTCCATAAGGCTAAGGAAGTTTTGCCTTTCTTTTTATTACTGGTACATAGTATAGCCCTTCACACAAAAAAGTTTAATAATACTTGCTGCTTAATTGGTATATTGTCTCTTCCTTTTCCTATTTCTTTAGTCACTAAAAAAAGGGATTCTTAAATTTTTGTGTGTTATAAACCACTTTGCACTCTGGTGAGGTCTATGGACCCCTCAGATTAATGATATTAATGATTTTAAATGAATAAAATTAGACATAAAATTACAAATGAAAACAATTTCATTGAAATAGTTATCAATATTAAAAAGCCTATAAAATACAGTTTAAGAACTGCTTTAAATTTTTTTGAACATTCTCATACTCAAGTAAAAAAATTCTATTTTATAAGCATAGCCCTCCTTCAACATTTCTGATATATTATGTTACATATACATATATGTATAGATATAGACAATATGTATGGCTATACATAGATATGTATAGATACATCTATACAAAGATAGGTATAGATACATCTATACAAGGATATGTATAGATACATCTATACAAAGATATGTATAGATATACACAAATGTATATTGTAAAACTGAAAAATAAAGTTAGGTTTAAAAATTCACTTTTATATGGATCAAAAAGGTATGAAGGGGGTGGCTAGGTGGCACAGTGAGTAGAGTGCTGGCCCTGGAGTCAGAAGGACCTGAGTTCGGATCCAGCCTCAGACACTTAATACACACAAACAAAAAACCTAGCCATGTGACCTTGGGCAAAGTTACTTAACCCTAATTGCCCTCCAAAAAAAAAAGCAAAAAAAAAAAAAGGTATTAAGAAGAAGGAAAACTCACTGTACTCCCTCCATAATCACATCAAATACCTATAAAAAGTGACTCTAAACAAACGTTAGAGCTAAAGAACCCACAAAATGACAGAGAGAAACAAACCTCCTGCAGAAGGCAGCCCAACAGGTGGACAGGAAGAGTCCATCACAGCACTGGGAGCAGAGTCCAGCCCTGAGTGAGACCAAGGTTTTAGCTTCAGGGTGACCCCTGCCCAGGAGTGGATTTTGGAAGAATGGATCACCAGCAGCTGTGGCAGTTTCCAGAATTATCAACCCACAAATGACAAAGACAAAGTGAGATTTCAGTGTGGACTTTGGGAATAGGGGGTCCATGAGTGCAGTCCAGCCTCTGCCCCTGGAGGGAGAAGTGGCTGAGGCATGGCAGCCACTATAGCATGGCTGCTTCAGAGCTCCTGGCCTGCATATTTATTGTAGGGTGACAAAGTGACCAGTCTGAGGGGTAATCACTCTTGCTTTAACCTGCTTGGATCTGGATCGCTCTCTAGGGTGGAGGTTCTGGGGTGCATGACCAGGTGCCAAAGCAGGTAGTGGCTTCAGAGAGGTCACCCAACTAATAGCTCTGGCAGCTGTGAAAACCCCAGTGTTTTGGAAAAAGCTCTCCTCTCTGGAAGCAGACTTCTACTGTGGCAAAAATCTTAAAAGTCAAGTAATTGAGTGGCAACATGAGCAAGCAAAGGAAACAAAGCAAGCACAGCAGTCAAAGCTCAGATTCCTTTTTTGGGGACAAAAAGGATCAAAGCATGGAACAGGAGGAAGACAATGAAATCAGAACTCCTGTACCAAAAGCTTCTAAGAAAAATATGAATTGGTTACAGGCCATAGAGGAGCTTAAGAAGGATTTTGAAAACCAAATAAGAGAAGTGGAGAAAAAATTGGGAAGAGAAATGAGAATGATGCAAGAAAATCATGAAAAGCAAGTCAACAACCTGAATGAAGAAAATAACACCTTAAAAAACAGACTAACTCAAATGTCAAAAGAGGCTCAAAAAAGCAATGAGAAGAATGCCTTAAAAAGCCAAATTTGTCAGATGCAAAAAGAATCTCAAAAGCTCACTGAAGAGAATCATTCCTTCAGAACTAGATTGGAGCAAATGGAAGCTAGTGACTTTATGAGAAATCAAGATACTATTAAACAGATCCAAACAAATGAAAAAATAGAAGGCAATGTGAAATATCTCATTGGAAAAACCACTGACCTGGAAAATAGATCCAGGAGAGATAATTTAAAAATTATTAGACTACCTGAAAGCCATGATCAAAAATAGAACTTAGAAATTATCCTTCAAGAAATTCCCAAAGAAAATTGACCTGATGTTTTAGAACCAGAGGGCAAAGAGGTTGAAAGAATCCACCAATCTCCTCTTGAAAAAAGATCCCAAAAAGAAAACTAGGAATATTATGGCCAGGTTCTGGAGTTCCCAGGTTAAGGATAAAATATCACAAGCAGCCAAGAAGAAACAATTTGAATATTGTGGAAACACAATCAGGATAACACAAGATCTAGAAGCTTCTACATTGAGGGATCAAAGGGCTTAGAATATGATATTCTGGAGGTCAAAGGAGCTAGGATTAAAACCAAGAACCACCTACCCAGCAAAACTGAGTATAATATTTCAGGGGAACATATGGATCTTCAATGAAATAGAGGACTTTCAAGCATTCTTGATGAAAAAAAGAGTTGAATAGAAAATTTGACATTCAGATATAAGAAACAAGAGAATCATGAGAAGGTAAACAGGGAAAAGAAATCATAAGGAACTTATCAAAGTTGAACTATTTATATTCCTACATGGAAAAACAATAATTATAACTTTTGAACTTTTTCAAGTCCCCAAAGACTTGAAGAGAATAGAAATGTGTGTGTGTGTGTGTGTGTGTGTGTGTGTGTGTGTGTACACATATATCTATATACACATATATGTCTATAATGGGCATATGAATACATATATGAGTGTGTGTATAAATGTGTATAGGTATATATAGGCAGAGGGCACAAGACCAATTGAATAGGAAGGGATAATACTTAAAAGGTGAAATTGAGAGGTGAAAGAGAAATATAATAAGAGGAGATGGGGAGAGACAGAATGGGGTAAATTATCTCATATAGAGGAGGCAAGGAAAAACTGTTACAATGGAGGGGAGGAACAGGAAGGCAAAAGGGAATGGGTCAACCTTACTCTCATTGAATTTGGCTTAGGGAAGGAATGACATACACACTAAATAGGGTATCTCACCCTACAGGAGAGGAGGGGAAAGAGAATAAGGGAGGGATGATGGATGGGAGGGCAGGTTGGGGAGGAGGGAAGTTAGAAGCACACAATTTTGAAAAGGGATAGGGTCAAAGAAGAGAATAGAACAAGTTGGGGGAGGGATAGGATGGAGAAAATATATCCACTATGGAAATGTATTGCTTAGCTATACATGTACAACCAAATTGAATTTCCTTCTTTGCAGTAAAGTGACAAGGGAGGAAGGGAAAGAATCTGGAATTCAAAATTTTTAAATCAAATGTTTAAAAAATATATTATTATTATTTCTTTTTACATGCAACTGGGAAATAAGATATACAGGCACTGGGATGTATAGAGATCCATCTTGCCCTGTTGGAAAGTCAGAGGGGGAATGGGGGAGGAAATAGGAGAGAGAAGATTGGGGGAGGGGGTATACAGTAGGATCTCTGTTTAGGGATGGTGGGTAGGGGAAAGACGGGGAGAAAACTTGTTACTCAAAATCTTGTGGAAATGAATGATGTAAACTAAAAATAAACATAAAATTTAATTTTAAAAATATATTTAAAAAACAATATAGTGTTTATGAAAATAAATCTGGTACTTTCATAGACTATAAATTCAACAGGAGTCAACAGTGTGACAAGGCAGTAAAAAAAAATAAGGCAAATACCTAGGTTACACTGCATCATAATGTTCAGAATAATAAAGGTGATAATCCTCTCTGGGGTGATGTCCTGGTCAGGGCATCTTTGACCTTTTATGTTCAGTTCTCAGCACAACATTTTATAATTTATAAGTTAGAGTATCTCTAGAAGGTAACCAGGATGAATTGAGAAGACATGCCATAATGAGGACTGGCTAAAAAAAAAATGAGGATGCTTAGCCCAGAAAAGAGAACATATGTGACAACAGTCTAAGTATCTGAAAGGCTATCAAGGAAAACACAGGCGACTTCTGCCTGGCCTAAAGATAGAGCAACAGGAAGTTACTGAGAGGCAGACTCATGCTTCATGCAAGAAAAAAAAGACTTTCTAACCACGCGAGCTGTCTAAAAATGGAATATGCTACTTCAGGAGGTAGAGATTTTCTTCTCACTAGAAGTTCAATAAAAATTAAATGGAAATATTGTTAGAAGGGATTTCTAATTAAATACAGAATGGGAAAATATAACCAATATCATCATCATAATTTATAAAGTATTTTAAGATTTGCAAACTACTTTATAAATATCTCATTTCATCATAACAACAACTCTATGAGATAGGTAATATTATTATCCCCATTGGACAGATGAGGAAACTGAGGCAGAGGTTAAATAACTTGCTTAGGGTCACACAGATGGTAAACATCTGGGGCTGGGTATTGCTTACATCTTCCTGATCCCAGCTGGGTCCACTGCTCTATCCACTGTATCATCTAGCTGCAAGTAATCTAGTTGCAGAAACAGCTTGACTAACATTAGCAAATCTGATGATATTTGAAAGTTATTTTCCAGATAGTTAGAGTTTTTCATAGAAGTTACAGGAATTCAGAAGTTTCCAAGTAACATAAATTTGAGCCATCCATCCAGGCCAAACCTGGCTCCATTGCATGATATAAGCAGGACAATGTGGTATGAATTGTGCATCACCTTACTTATCAAACTGACATGTACAAAGACCAGAAAGACTGATTTGGGGGAAAAAAACCCAAAAGGGTTTTAACCTCTTGTTTAGAATTTGCAATGAACCCCTCTTTTTTTTTTTTTTAAAGCAATTGGGGTTAAGTAACTTGCTCAAGGTTACACGGCTAGTCATTATTTATGCGTGGGTGCTCATTTTCTGAGGCCGGATCTGATCTCGGGTCATCCCAACTCCGATGCTGGCGCTCTTACTCACTGCGCCACCTAGCGCCCCTTTAGGGCAATTGGGGTTAAGTAACTTGCCCAAGGTTACACGGCTAGGTTTTTGTTTGTATGGATTAAGTGTTGGAGGCCGGCTCCGAACTCAGGTCCTTCTGACTCCAGGGCCGGCGCTCTATTCACTGCGCCACCTAGCCGCCCCTGAACCTCTCTTTATAAAGGATAATAATTTAACTTCGTTTTTTTGGGTTTTTTTTTGCTTTTTGGAGGGCAATTGGGGTTAAGTAACTTGCCCAAGGTCACACGGCTAGGTTTTTGTTTGTGTGTGTTAAGTGGCTGAGGCCTGATCCGAACTCAGGTCCTTCTGACTCCAGGGCCAGCGCTCTACTCACTGTGCCACCTAGCTGCCCCAATAATTTAACTTTTTAAATGATATTCATTACTTACTAACATTATTATTGCTTACTAACAGGTTATATTTCTGTATTTTCAAAACATTTAACAGCCATTTACTTATATGAACTTTGTAATTTTTATCATAAAAGGTATTTAGATACATTATGGGGATGGAGCCAAGATGGTGGCCTAGAAGCAGGAAAACTCTGTGAGCTCCCCCCATAACCACCTCAAATACCTATAAAATATGACTCTAAACAAATTTTAGAGCTACAGAAGCCACAAAGTGACAGAAAGAAACAATTCTCCTGTTGAAGGCAGCCTGGCAGGCCTATAGTCCATGGCAATGTGTTGGGAGCAAAGCCCAGCCCTGAGATCTGCAGTTTTAGTCTCAAGGCAGCGTGGACCAGCAGCAGCCAGAGCAGACTTCAGGAGACTGAATCACCAGCAGCTGTAGTGGTTTACAGATTTATCAACCCATAGTAAAAGGTCAGTGTGGAACTCTGTTTGAACTGGGAGGGATGCAAGAACAGGCCCCTGCCCCTAGGGTGAGAAGAAGAGGAGGCTTGGTGGCTGTACAGCCACCACTTGGCTGCTTCCAGAGCTCCTGGCCTGCAGATTATAGGGGGACCAAGTGACCATTCAGAGGGTAATTGCTCTTGCTTTAACCTGCTTATATCTGGATCTCTGTCTTGGGTGGAAGTCCTGGGGTATGGGCCAGTGGGCCAAAGCTTGTAGGGGCTTTAGAGAGGGCACCCAATTAATAACTGGCAGCTGTGAAAACTCCAGTGATTTGGGACAAAGTTCTCCTCTCTGGAAGCACAGTTCTACTGTGGCAAAGAATTCAAAAGTCAAGTAATTGAGTGGCAACATGAGCAAGCAAAGGAAACAAAGCAAGCACAGCAATCAAACCTCAGGTTCCTTTCTGGGGACAAAAAGGATCAAAGCATGGAACAGGAGGAAGACAATGAAATCAGAACTCCTGTACCAAAAGCTTCCAAGAAAAATATGAACTGGTTACAGGCCATGGAACTCAAGAAGGATTTTGAAAATCAAGTAAGAGATGTGGAAGAAAAATTGGGAAGAGAAATAAGAATGATGCAAGAAAATTATGTAATGAGAGTCAACAACCTGATTGAAGAAAATAACACCTTAAAAAATAGACTAACTCAAATGGCAAAAGAGGCTCAAAAAGCCAATTAGGAGAAGAATGCCTTAAAAAGCCAAATTTGCCAGATGGAAAAAGAATCTCAAAAGCTCACTGAAGAGAATCATTCCTTTAGAACTAGATTGGAGCAAATGGAAGCTAGTGACTTTATGAGAAATCAAGATACTATTAAACAGATCCAAACAAATTAAAAAATTGAAGGTGATGTGAAATATCTCATTGGATAAACCACTGACCTGGAAAATAGATCCAGGAGAGATAATTTAAAAATTATTGGACTACCTGAAAGCCATGGTAAAAAAAAAAGAACCTAGAAATTATCCTTCAATAAATTATCAAGGAAAAATGCCCAGATATTTTAGAAGCAGAGGGCAAAATAGAAATGGAAAGAATTCACTGATCACCTCTTGAAAAAGATCCCAAAAAGAAAACTCTGAGGAATATTATAGCCAGCTTCTGGAGTTCCCAGGTCAAGGAGAAAATATCACAAACAGCCAAGAAGAAACAATTTGAATATTGTGGAAACACAATCAGGATAACACAAGATCTAGAAGCTTCTACATTGAGGGATCAAAGGGCTTAGAATATGATATTCTGGAGGTCAAAGGAGCTAGGATTAAAACCAAGAACCACCTACCCAGCAAAACTGAGTATAATATTTCAGGGGAAAATATGGATCTTCAATGAAATAGAGGACTTTCAAGCATTCTTGATGAAAAAATTAGAGTTGAATAGGAAATTTGACATTCAGATACAAGAAGCAAGAAAAGCATGAGAAGGTAAACAGGGAATAGAAATCATAAGGAACTTATCAAAGTTGAACTATTTACATGCCTACATGGAAAAATGATAATTGTAACTTATGAAACTTTTCTCAGTATGAGGATGGTTGAAGGTAATATAAATGTATATATATGTACATGTACATATATATGTCTATATAGGAGGTGATATATGTGTATGAATACATATGTGAGTGTATGTATATATGTATACATATATACATAGAAGGCACAGGATCAATTGAATAGGAAGCTATAGCTAAAAAAGTAAAATTAAGAGGTAAGAGAGGAATATAATGAGAAAAGATAGGTAGAGACAGAACAGGCTAAATTATCTCATATAAAAGAGGCAAGGAAATCCTGTTACAGTGGAGGGGAAGAACAGGAAGGCAAAAGGAAATGGGTCAACCTTACTCTCATTGAATTTGGCTTAAGGAGGGAATAACATACACATTAAATTGGATATCTTACCCTATAGGAAAGTGGGGGGGAAGAGGATAAGAGGGGGGAATGATAGATGGGAGGGCAGCTTGCGGGGAGGCTTAGTTAGAAGCACACACTTTTAAAAAGGGATAGGGTCAAAGTAGAAAATAGAACAAGTTGGGGTGGGGATAGGATGGGGGGAAATATAGTCAGTCTTTCACAATATATCCACTATGGAAATGTTTTGCATAACTAGACATGTACAACCTATATTGAATTGCTTCCCAGTAAGGGTGGGTGGTGAGGGAAGAGGGCAAAGAATCTGGAATTCAAAATTTTAAAATTAAATGTTTAAAAAATATATTATTATTATTTCTTTTTACATGCAACTGGGAAATAAGATATACAGGCACTAGGGTATAGAGATCCATCTTGCCCTACTGGAAAGTCGGAGGGGGCATGGAGGAGGATATGGGAGAGAGCAGATTGGGGGAAGTGGTATTCAGTGGGATTTCTGTTTAGGTGTGGTGGGTAGGGGAAAGATGGGGAGAAAATTTGTAACTCAAAATCTTGTGGAAATGAATTGTTGTAAACTAAAAACAAACAAAAAAATAGATACATTATGATTTAGATAGTCACATTTTTAAGTCTTACAGATCACATACACTCAAATTTCCCTTATTCTTCTACAGTTTCTTTTACCTATTCCTGTGATATATTTTACTCTTCAAGTCATTTTTCCCTAGATTCCTTAACATATTAAAGAATATTTTCTCTCTTCCACAAAGTCCCAAATCTATGTGCAATGCACTAAGATGGAATCTTTCTTAGTATTGAGTCATATTTGAGTCTGGACTTTTATGTGCCCAAGATTAAACCTCTCTTCATTCAGCAAGGGTAAGCCCCCATTTGGAGCAGAGGGCCTTGAGTTTGGGTTGGGAGAAAAGGTGTTGTTTGTTCTTCCCCCTAGAAGAAGATGAATGACACCATGAGGTGATGCCTTGACTTGCATGTGAATTGGATTTAAGTGAGGCAGAGCTGCACAAAGTCCTTAGCCTCATTCTCTCTTCCAGTCATCGAAGTCCAATGGCAAGAGAATAGTCTAGCAGACTGGTGATGGCCCAGGATGCAGTGGGTGACGTTAGCCTTTCTAATTTAAGGTCTTTCCCAGGTCTTGGTTTGACTAAGGCTAATTTCATTCAATGACTAAGAATTAAGATAAAAGATGGCCCAATATACGATCTCTTAAAATGTCAATCTGGGAGGGGAAGACCCTTAGAGGTTCTGTCCCAAACAGAAAACAGTTGCTATATACATTCATTCTAAGCCATCAAACCTAAACAATCAGTCACTGATATCTGGAGTGAAGCTATTATTGGTCATTAAGTGAAAGTAAGAATAATTTGGGTTTAAAAGTAGTCAAATAGCTCCATTTGAAATACAATGAGTTTTTTTAAAGTGTTTTTTTTTTCAGAGCTATATTTCAAGAAAGTATAAATGAAAACTGCACAGGACCAAAAAAAAATAAAATAAAATAAAAAGGAGGGAGAAAATCAAACTTAAGTGGAAAAGCCAGGTCATGTTAGTACTAGGTCTAAGAGGAGGAAAAATAACTGCCAAAACAAGACTAAAAAGCCATGAAGGTCAATATTAAATAAGGAAGTTAAATACAACAAGTCTCAGGAGGTTGATTATTTCTCTTAACAAGATTGCCCAAAGTTATAGTTAGTTGCTTTGTTTGTTTGGTGTCTTTTGTTTTGTTTTCAAATGAGTTTGCTTTCATTCTCCTGGTAGATATTAACTTGCTGGTATGCACATGACCAAAATTGAAAATTTTTCTTTCTGACTCAGAATCAGAATCAAGTTGAATTTCAGAGTTGAAGAAGACCTCAGAAAGCCAACCCAAATCTGGAAAGGATTTGTTAGAGCAAACTTATCAGGTGGTCATCCAACCTTTGCTTGATGGCATCTAGTGAAGATTAAACTGAGTGAAGGGCTTAAAAGCTGAGGCATTAAAAGGATCCTGGTGATAGGAACTCACTGTTTTCCTCTTTCTTTTCTTCTTTCCCTGTTTTCAAAATTGGGAAATTTGTGTCTTGTGTCTTAGTGGATGCCCCGGTCAGGGACTGACCACAACTCCTCATTGTCATGATATTCAGGAAAAAAACTTATGTGTATAAACTCCAGAGAAATCCTGGCATCAGAATGTGCAGCTTACATGACTTGGGATAGAATGCTGGCCTGGAGTCAGGAAGACCTGAGTTCAGATTTTGCCTCGGATACTTACTAGCTGTGTGACCCCTAGGAAGGTCATTTAACTTCTATTTGCCTCAGTTTCTTCATCTGTAAAATGAGGATAATATTAGCACCCAGGTTTATCATAAGAATCAAGTGAAATAATTGTAAAGCATTTAGCACAGTGAGTGACACATAGTAAGCACTATATAAATGTTAGTTATTATTATTACCAAGAGACTTAGAGGAAATCCCTATGAGAAAAGAGCCTGAGGAAGATAGGACTTCACAACATTGAATACAGTATAAACAAGCAGAGAGACTTAGAGACTAGCTAGTAATGACTTTGGCTATGACCAAGGATGAACTCATAGAGATGTTTATTGGCTGTAGATAACTGGAGGTATAACTGGAAGCTGGTGGTACAACATTTGTGAAATCCAAATCTGTGAAGGTTCCTAAAGCACCATCCTGGAGAGAACATGGCTGTATCACCCTTACCAAAGATCAGGGTGACCAAAGTTCTTATTGGTCTTTCAATGTTTCCCTTGCCAACACTTATACAAGACAGAGAAGCTGGGGTCCCTGAATGGGCTGAAACTGGTGGGCAATATCTAAAAACAAATCACAAGATTTGCCTTAATTCAGCTACTGGTAAGTCAAGGAGAATGGGAGCACTGACTTCAGAGTGAAGGGGGACTTCATTCCCTACACTACCAGGGACAAAGATTACTGTAAAGAAGGATTCTCTTCTGCTTGTAGCCTGGTTTTGCTACTGTTCTCTCTCATGTAATTTTAAAATCCTCAAAGATAGCCAAAGGATTACTGTGGGAGTCATTATTGTAGGCACCAATGCTAGACGTGAAAACTTGTGCATCTTTGCCTCAAAGATTCACCCAAGCTGTAACAATTACCCAGAAAATCTTGACCATGCTATTCTGGGGGTAGAGTATCACGTTTAAGGGGAAGACATGGAACAGAAAAGATAGTAGATCATCAAGAACAACTAGGATGAAAGCTGAAGACAAAGATACTACATTCACATGGTCAGAGACCACAACTCTGGGATTGCCACTGATGCCAACTACTCTCTGATGTAAATAATGAGAGAATCTGTTTCCAGTAATGCCAGGAGGGAAGAGATTGAAGAGGAGCTCCCACGGAACAGCACATTCTCATGTCAAGTGATGGACAACATTTTCTTTTTTTTTTTTTTTTAAGCAATTGGGGTTAAGTAACTTGCTCAAGGTTACACGGCTAGTCATTATTTATGTGTGGGTGCTCATTTTCTGAGGCCAGATTTGATCTCGGGTCATCCCAACTCCGAGGCCGGCACTCTTACTCACTGCGCCACCTAGCCGCCCCTGGACAACATTTTCAACATTATATATTGGTGGACTTGCTGGATACACTGGTTCTCATTTCTCCCTTCATAATTCACACATGAACAGCTTTTTAACCTTTTAAAAAAATAAAACTGTCAGATTAAAAAAAATGATGTCTACTCAGGGTGAACCCATAACTTCCCAAGGTAACTTACTCCATTTCTAAATGGCTATAAGCATTATAACGTCTTTTTCCTTACATCAAGTCAGCATCTGTCTCTTTGCAACTTCTATTCACTGTTCCTACTTCTGCCCTTTGGAACCAATCTGAACAAATCTAATCCTTCTTCCACTTAACAAACTTTCAGACACTTGAAGACAGCTCTACACAAATTAGTCCCAGTTCTCTAGAGGAGACATGTCAGATTCATAGTGGCAAAACTCCTGAATGCTTCCCCAACAAGATTAAAACGTAATCAGGCAATGCTTAACAAAATAAATGAAAACACAATATAACATAGATGATTTCAGTTTGTAGTTTTCTAAGTCAATATGAAGAGCATGGGAATTCATTACTATTTTAGTTTAACACCACTATTCTAGAGGGAGGTATATACTTCTACATGGTCCCTTGAGAAAATCATGTGCACTGGGAAAGTGCTGCCAGATAGAAAGGACAATGCAGTTCCTAGAAAATGTTGAGTTCATGGAGCAATAATCAACCAGAGTGAGAGGCAGAGTTTATTATTTCAAATAATAAACTAAGACCTTGTTCTTCACTAGTAATATGAGTTAGGTGGACTGTGCAGAGGTGTGTGGGTGTATTGTGCATGTGTGTGTGTGTATGTGTGTGTGTGTAGGGGAGTTTTAACTTTCTGAATGAATTCCTCTTATAGAATCACACTGACCAGAGTGTAACAAACCTGAAGCATTCTATAGGTCCTTAGAGAGCTGGGACTAAACAAAGAGTGTGTTACTTGATTCTCTAACAATATTTATTGCTGTTTAATAACAATATGACCCAATGAGCTACATTTGTCAATTTACCTTTCACAATGATTTCTCTAGGCCAAAAGGTACAACTGTAAGCATTTTATAAGTATTTCTGAATTGAACTGAACTGTATTTAATTGATTTGAATGAGAAGGAGCCAACAAGCCTTTGTCAAGAATCCACATTGACCTTTCTAGACTATTTTAGCAAAAAATAAAATTCTTAATTTGATAGACTTCTTAAATGGCATAATGTGCAACAAATTTCCTCTTGAACTTTTCCCTTGATGGTGACAAAATACCAGCATGTATGTAAAAATTTTCCAAACTTTTCTGAGCTGTCACTATGTCTTCTCACCTTCAAGAAGAAAGGAGACTGACAACTAAAGAGGCCTTGAACTAAATGTTCAGAGGAGATTGACTAACAAGAACTATGATTTTTCTCATTGCTCAACATTTCATTATTCCATGTTCAACATCAGGAGCTCTATTCAATTAATAATTGAGTGACTCAAGACTCTCTCAACTATTTCGATCTAGACTTAGTTGAATATTTACAAAACAAACCTACATTCATTCTATGTTCTATTTTACCAAGAGTCAGTCTTTCCTAGGAACCATGGAACTGAATAAATATGGATTTCTATCTCTACACCTGAGGCAACAGGTATATAGTATATAAGTTCTCTTGTGTAGATGGGCCAGTAGAGTACTACTATGTTGAACAACTAGAAAAACATTCTTCCTACTGTGACTTGGCAAGATCAGAGACATTAGAAGCATCTACTCTGGAACCATCTGGCACTAATATTTTTGGCTACACATTCTGAAGACTTGCCAGAGGCAGAATGAGTGAAGAAAACATTTTTTTAGGACTAATACAACTGCTAAAGTGAGCTTACTTAGTATTTTCCCGTGTACTAGCATAACATAGACAACCTTGAAAAAATATGAATGTTCCTCCTGGCTAGTTCAAACCTGAAGTAAAAGGGAAGGTGTGTTGTTTATGTTAGCAGAGTATTATGCTGAAATGTTAACACTTTATGTCTTTCCAATTCTAATGGTTCTTTTCACTTTTAAAATTTCCTATATTTCTGAGTTACAATTATAGGATGGGTTTTGCATAAAATGGTTAGCATCAGTTTTGGAGGCCTATTCATCTTTTCCTATTCACTGATACCAACACAGCAGACAGAAAGTGGGTGCTTCAACAACCATCAAACTGAATTCTAACCACACTGTTCTGTTACAGATTCTGTGAAGTCATTTCCCTCAGGTCAATGCCTTTCCTTTCATTTTTCTTAAAACTCATTATCACAACTTTAATCTCTCACATATTTTGACAGGTGGGATTCCTTCCACTATCTTCCCGAAATGCTGATTTTCATTTATGAGCCCCACAAATGTTGCCAACTGGCATTGTTTTTCCCTTTGCTACTTTTTTTCCCTATTTAATTCAATACATTATGTGCTGCAGTCTAGAGATCTCGACCATGATGGTAAAATATGTTGACAAAGACTATATGTAATTTACAGAAAGTAGAAATTCAAACTCAAAGATTGTCATCTTCATTTGATACTATTTTCTCCTTTTTCTTTTTTCAGTACAGTAAATTGAAGTTTTTTGATGACTATCTCCCTTCAGACTGGAGAGATGTAAGTGGCTTAACTGAATTGGGTATAATGCTTCCAGCCTTTCTCCTCCAACCACTTTTATATTACTTTGGAATGTATTTGCTATCTCTTAAAGCTATTTATATGTGTATCTTATTTAGTGCAACTCATCCCAAAGCTGAAAAATTCTGGCAAATTTCTCTATTTTCCCTTTCCTGATTATATCTCCTTGTTCTTTTATTTGACAATAACCCAAACAACTTTTGTTCTTTTGAAATATTATTAGTAGTTTAATGATGTCTTCTCTAAATAACTTCTTTGATAAAAATAAAGACCAAGCTTATTTCATCTTTGTTTCCAAATATTTTCATTCTCTGCCTACGCCTTTGAGAAACCCAATGGAGCTAGTTCTATTATAATTAGCTTTATGGTCATATTAAATGTGAATCTAGAGCTCTGAGCAAAGTAAAACTAAAAATATCAGCTATAGCTAAGCTACCACTTCCATTTATTTGTGGGGGATCCAGTACTTCTGTGGTAATTTCATCTTGCTTCCTTTTTAAGCATCTGAATGGTCCATACAAGGGCCATTTAAGGTTCCTATAATTTTATTATAGTTAGGATCTTACAACATTTAACTCAATGACCTGATGTTGGCAACATCACCAAGTATTTTAAAAACTGCTCCTAATTCCTAGTCATTTCTATTTTTAAAGACCCTTGAGCAAGATCATGCTTTCCAAGTTTCAGGTAGCATGCTGCTTGTAGCTTATAGAGTGTAGATCCATTTGGAGGAGGAACAGACTAAAGGATAGTACTTTAATGAGACAAAGATTCAGAAGTACAGTAGTAGTGGTAGTAATAGTGGTGCTAGTGGCCATAGTAGTAGTCAGCATCATCCCAACTTCATTTTCTTCATAGTCCTGGTTGTCATCATTGTTGTAGTTGTGGTAGTAATAGTAGTTGTTGTTGCTGCTGCTACTTCAGCTGATTTGGCAGGAAAGACAACACCATCCAAAAGCCTAAGCAATAAACAAGTAGTACTTGGCCTTGACAACTGTCTATAGTTTGGAACTGACAAATGAATATAAATAATTGTTGCAAGTATTGAAAGAATACTTCATTTTTCAAGAAGCTTCTTGATATTTAGTGCCACAGTCAAGCTAGAAAAGACTTAAGTTATCTATGTCTCATTTTCCCCACCTGTAAAATGCTTAGGGTCATACAACTAGTAAGTGATTGGGGGAGGACTTAACTCAGTACTCTAGCCACTTTATCATTGAGCTGCCTCCAAGTTTCCCAGCCCTAATTGCAAACTGCACCAAAAACCTTCCTACAATTTGCCAATACTTTCTGTAAAGGTATTGAAGATTCTCTTCAACTGGCTCTCACCACCTTTCTAGTTTTTATTCCATTCTGCTCTAGTCAAACCAACATGCGCTAGCTAAGTCCCTAAGTGACTTTGCATAAGTTGTCACATGACTAGAATGTGATCTTTTTTCATCTCTACCTATTAGCATGTCTTGAAATAGCTCAAGGACCACTTTTTATAAGAGTTCTTTCCTTATACTTTCAGTAATTAACATATTCTCTTCCTTGAAATTATTTTCTATTATCTTAAACATAAAGACTGTATCAAATTCTAGATAAATTCCTACAGAAAATAACTGTTTTAGCTTCAGAACTCTTATGCTAGAGCTCTACTCCCCCAATCTCCAAGTGTCTCCCATGGTCTTCTATCTGGCTCCAGCAATGCTTCATTCTCTCTTTGGGCAATCTTCTAGGGTTCTACCTTGCCACTGGACTTTCCAGTTCTAGAACCATAATGACATCACTATTACTTTTGTTACTGAAAAGGGCATGCAAATCTACTTCCTTGTGGATCTACTCATGGCCCCTGTAAATCATAAACCAAAACACTCTTCCCTGAATATTGCTCTTCCATCTCTGTTGTTTCTCCCTATTAGAAAGTATTAGGAAATTCCTTATATCAGAAGCCCTAATATCCTCTCTAAAGGTAATTCCTCCTACCTTGGTCCATTTGACTGGAGGTAAAAATCTAGCGGAAGGGTAGAAGATAAAAAGTTTTAACTATCATTGGCTGATGGGCAGTTGCCAGGAGGCTAGTAACATTGCAGAAAAAAGAAAGGGACATATGGAAGGTTTTGCAGTCATAGAGTAACATCACTGGTAGGCAGAGGAGCCTAGGAGTTGCAACTACTCAGCCACTTTCCTTATTTGGAAGGCTGAGTAATAGGGACAGAAAGTCAGATGATTTGGGGGAGAATGTTAACCTAGGAGTCTCAGGAGTTACAAAGCTTTGGTTTGCTCCCTTAGGGATGGTTTTTCCATTGTGAGTTTCATCAGAATATCTGGTAGACCAAGAAATCTCTAGTTAATGTCATCACAGTATAGTAGTGGGGCTGGAGGTCACTAAAATTCTGGAGGCCTCCTTTTAGAAAAAAAATCAATGGGCTTACCCTCTTTTTAAATAAAATATAGACTGGGATTCTATCTTTACATAACCTCATGGTCCTGTTTCTTTAACCACTAATGTGACTTTTAAGAAGGTGTTTAGAAGAAGGTTAAGAGTCTATAGATTTTTTCCCATTTCCTCTGCAAATATAAAGCCCTTGAGGGCAAAATGATCCATTTGCTTTTGTATTTCCATCCTGAAAATTTAGCACAATTCTTGGCACATAGCATTCACTTAACCCTTACCCCTTTGACTTATTCATTCATCCATCCATTCATTTACTTTGCATTTATTTATCTGCAAGTATTCCTCACCCTCATCTTTTCCCCAAAAGAATATTTGCTCTATGAGGGTAGAGATATTTTTTTAATATCTTTATATTCCCAGCATCTACAGTGACATAATAAAGGCTCAAGAAATAAATGTGTATTGAATGAAATTGAACTACTGAGTCTCTAACTTTCTATCTGATTTCTCTTATCTTTCCTTTCAATTCTTGATATTCACAAAATTGCATTCCCTTGGTTCAAAAATCATATCCTTGAAACTACCCTTTTTTTTTTCAAGTACTTATTTCTAAACAGTTCCTTTGTAAATGTTTATGTGAAACTCTCCTTTACTAACTTCAACTATTTCATGCCCTCCTTCTATTTTGAAGTTTCCATCTTCCTTTCTTGTTTTATAAAGACTACTTGATGGAACATCTTATTTATTTGAAAACTGTGTCATTTGAGGAATGATAGTAAGCATTTGCATAGTGCTATAAGGTTTATAAAGAATTTTAGATAGGTTGACCCATTTGATTATCAAAAGAAACCTGTGAAGTCAGGGTCTGTTATTTTACAAATGAGAAAACTGAGACATTTTTGTTGATCACTCATGTCCAACTCTTCATGGTAGCCTTTGGGGTTTTCTTGGTAGAGATACTGGAGTGGTTTGCCATTTCCTTCTCCAGCTTATTTTACTGATGATGCAGACAGGGTAAAGTGACTTGCCTAGGGTCATACAGCTAATAAATCTGAGGCTAGATTTTAATTCAGGAAGATCAGTCTTCCTAAGAAGAGAAGTTAAATGACATCTAGCTGCTTTAAAGATCTGAGGATTATAGATTTAAGTCTGGAAGAGACCTTAGGGAATTATTCAAGGTCAAAGCCCTCATTTTTTTAGATGACAGATCCAGAGAAGTTAAATGATTATGCACAGACACATAGCCACTATCTATCAGAAGTGAATTATGAAGCCAAGTCTACCTGACTAAGAGGGCAGATCTCTATCACTTCATGATGCTACTGCTCTTACATACATATTGTGTATTATTTTATTTTGTATTTTTTTGTGTGTGAATGTCATATATCCCTGTGTAGAGCCAATGCAATATTCACAGTGCCGACAGCAACTGTGGATATGCCAGCATAGTTCTCAATTGCAAAACATTAGAGACTCTCCATATAGAAGACAGAAGCAAAATATTTATTCAGGTACCAGAAAGCCAAATCCCAGAAACAGAAAACCAAATCCATCATAGCAACAACAAAGTTAATACACCATAGCACAGCAGAGAGCCACACCATCCTTTAGCTTTCCCATAAACAAATATACACAAGCCTAGCTGTCTCCTTGGCTGTGTTCTCTCCTCCCTCCAGCTCTATTCTGACTCCAAGCTTCCTGTGGGCTTCATTCCACCTTTTAGCAAATTCCTCCACCACAGGCTCTATGTGATTACATTCAGCCTATTAGGGGGCAGGGAAGATCTTCAAATTCCCATTACCATTACACCCTGTTAGACTGTATTCTTTTTTTTTTTTTTTTGAGGGCAGTTGGGGTTAAGTAATTTGCCCAAGGTCACACGGCTAGGTTTTTGTTTGTGTGTGTTAAGTGTCTGAGGCCGGATCCGAACTCAGGTCCTTCTAACTCCAGGGCCAGCTCTCTACTCACTGCTCCACCTAGCCAGCCCATAGACTGTATTCTTTATGAAGGGGAGAGAAATGTTTCATTGTATGCTATAAATACTGTGTGCTTACTAAGCATTGTGGAATTAAGTTGTATTAAAGGGTAAATTCCTTTCCAGGAATTTTCCAGGTGAGTCAGGATGTTTGTGCAGGCAGGTGGCTCAGTGCATAGAGCACTGGGCCTGCAGTCAGGAAGACCTGAATTTAAATATGAAGAATAGGTCACAAAGAATCAGATACGAATGAACAACAAATGTTTGTGCAACTTCTGTACAACCTCCTCTTACCATTTTGCATTATCCATTTTCCTCTCTTTATTAAATAAAAGCAAATATTTATAGATTCCATCCATAATAAGAATATCATTTTTGAAAGCTTTCACTTTAATTATTATCTAGTCACCTACTAGTCAACTACATATCAATTATCCATATTTGACTGATTGAATCAGTCCATTCATTCTCTTTTTTTTTTGGAGGAGGGAAGGTAGGGCAATTGGGGTTAAGTGACTTGCCCAAGGTCACATGGCTAATTTTGTGTTAGGTGTCTGAGGCTGGATTTGAACTCAGGTCCTCTTGACTTCAGGGCCAGTGCTCTATTCACTGTGCCACCTAGCCACCCCTCAGTCCATTCATTCTCAATTGTACTGCTCCTTATGGTCTGAGGTGGGGTGGGGGAAGAATAGTATTAGGCAGGGAACATGACCAGGAGTTCCCCTTGGAATTGATCCAAATGCCCACCTAGTAACCTAGCCTGGGCAAGGCTATTAGTAGTGCTAATACTCCAGTTCTGCAAGTGAGAGGTCAAGAGCAAGCAAAGCATTCATCACATCATTGATTTAGAGAAAGAAGGGGACTTAGAAGTCATTTGTTTCAAACCCCTCATTTTATAGATGAAGATCTGTGACCCAGGAAGGTGAAGAGCTCTATCAAAGGTCACACAGGCAATAATTTGGAGAATCAGTATTTGAACCAAATACAGACTAGTGGAATCTAGAGTGATGGGGTGCTAATGATGGGCTCCTAAAAGTCCCTGGATTTTCCCAATTAAGAATCCTTTCAACTTCCCTTTCATTATGGCCCTCATTGTCTGCACCTGGCCCCACCCTAGACTTCCACTCCTTAATTCCATCTAGACCCCTTCTCTGCTACTTCCCAGTCATCCCAGACTTCTTGGCCTAGATCACATGCAGATCTTCCCACAGTCTTTCTGTATAAAAGGTCCATTTTGCCTCAATTAAAGTGCTCAGATTCTTAAAATCTGACCAATAGCGCAGATTCTTAAAATTTCACCCACCTCAACTGGTGTTTTAATAAAACTCATCTCTGACTAAAAGAAGGCTTGAGTAAAATTCTTTCAAGGCAGGGCCTGTATCTTTGGTTTTCATAACCCCTAGACCACAACATAGAGGATGAGTTACCACAAGACAGAAATAAGGTGGGAGGCTGACAGCAGGAGAGTCAAAGGCATAGAAATAGTGATTGGCAAAATAGTGGTATCAGAATCTAAAGAAGAAACAGACAGGCATGGTTTGGGTTGTAATGTTGAAGCATCGGGCTAAAATATAAATGCATTAAGAGGAGGATCTTCTTTATCTCCAGCATCCCTAGAAAAGCATCTGACACTTCCCTCCTAATAAAGGTGCTTAATAAAGATTAAATGATTGCCTATTTGATTAGTTTAGTATAAAATAAGGCAAGAGTTCAAGGAACCAGATAGCCAAACATTTTATCTCACATAAAACAGAATATTTTCAGGACAGCTAGGTGGTGCAGTGAATAGAACACTAGCCCTGGAGTCAGGAGGACCTGAGTTCAAATCCAACCTCAGACACTTGATGAACTTACTAGCTGTGTGACCCCGGGCAAGTCACTTAAACCCAACTACCTTGCCCTACAACAACAACAACCAACAACAACAGTATATTTTCTAATTTAACTCCTTCAATTTAAACCATCTGTTCTTTAAAGATCCTGAGAATTAAGGCCAATTCCAGCTGCATTATTCTTCTGAATCAGTTGCAGTGTTGGACTTTTCCTTAATTTTTCCCATAATGTTTCCCATAATGCAAACAATTTTGTTTTTGCCATTCAGCACAAGACTCATTTCCTCTTTCCTTTCTAGTCTTTCTTACCTACTGTTTCCTGGGCCAGCTCTCTAACATTTAATGACTCTATCCAAGAAAAGCAATGGACATTGTTCAATTTTCTGGATGACTGGTCTCTCCCATTAGTATGGAAAATGAAGAGTGGGGTATGTATTTTATCATGTGTGCTTTATGCACTATTAAAAGGGAAAAACAATTTCTTCAAGAAAGCTGTCCCATATCCTGTGGGAGGTTTAAAAGAAAGCACTCTATACCAGACTTCAGAACCATATCATCGTTGTTAAAAAACAACCAGACAATTTTGAGGAAGCCTCTACTCCATAAACAGTTTTTTTCAGTTCATGGAATCATCTTTCCTTAATTGCTTTTATGGTCCCTCATCATTCTTTTCCATGTTTATAGGACCACAGAGCCTCCTACCCTATCATTTAAATATTCTGAAGATTTTCCTTTAAAGGCAATTCGTGTTGATTCTCCGTATTATCTTTACAAACATAGTTGTAAATTTTATGCTAGATATATACAAGCTCTGAAACACTGGTGCTAATTGTAAAGGTGCCTCGTATCTTGGCTGCACACCTACCCAGAAACCTGGGAAAACCTGTCTAGGGCAGCCCAATAGTATTAGCACTCGTATCTGCACAATGACCCAGCAGAAAGCACTATTAAAATGGGGGGAGATTTGAAATTCGATTCAACAAATGTTTGTTAAATGTTTAGTATGTATAAAGCAAAGTGTTAAATGCAAAGATTTAACTAGGACACCATTCCTGCCTTCACAGAGTTTACAGCATTATATACTTTGTGAAAAATGAATGAACAATAACTTAATGTCCCTTAAGGCTCCATAATGAAAGCTTATCACTTTCATTTATACTTCTAGAAGTGGAATCCTGAATCTTTTAGCTCAGCTATTCAATTAGTATTTATTAAGCTCCTGCTGTGTGCTAAAATGGGCACATAGGTGATGGAGTAGATAGAGCACCAGGCCTGGAGTCAAGAAGAGCTAAGGTTAAATATGGCCTCAGACACTTACTAGCTGTGTGACCTGGAAAAATCACTTAACCTCTGTTTGTCTTGGTTTCCTCGTCTGTAAAATGACCTGTAGAAGGAAATGGCAAACCACTCTAGTATCTTTGCCAAGAAAACCCTAAATGGGGTCACCAAGAGTCAGACTCAACAGAAAGGGACTAAACAACAATGTGCCAGAAGCAGTGCTAAGTGCTAGAGGTACAGGGAAAAGCAACCAGAAACACAACAACAACAGACAGGCTCTGCTCTCTAGTGGAATGGGGAAGACAACATGCAACAGCTATGAACAAACAAGACGTGTACAGGATAAATTTGGGATATTCTCAAAGGAAAAGCATTTAGATTAAGGACAACTTAGACAGGCTTTTCTGTACTCTAATTCCTGCTGGAGGTCTCCTAGTCTTTTTTTCTTTTTTTTTTTAAAGGAGGAAGGCAAGGCAATTAGGTTTAAGTGACTTGCCCAAGGTCACACATCAAATAACAATTAAGTGTCTGAGGTCACATTTGAACTCAGGTCCTCCTGACTCCAGAGCCAGTATTCTATCTTCTGTGCCACCTAGCCGCCCTGGACTCCTAGTCTTTTAAAAGAACCCACCTCTTTCTCTAAGTACTTTGGATATTATTAGCAGGGGAAGAATAGGTGGTCTTCTAGATAGGCCCGTGGTTACCATTCTTTTATGTAATAATAATATCCAGCTAGCATTTATATAGTGCTTTAAGGTTTGCAAAGCACTTTACATACTGTCAATTCATTTGCTTCAACAACTCTGTGAGGTAAATGCAATTATCCCCATTTTACAGATGAGGAAATTGGGACACAGAGAGAGTCACACAGCTATAATCAATTTCTGAGGCAGGATTTCAAACTTAAGTTTCTTCTTGACTCTAAATCCCACCCTCTAGCTGCTGTACCACTTAGATACAATGTAGAACTGCCAGCTCAAGCAATGAGCTCCCAGAACTGGGATTTCCATTTATAAAGACCGATTCCCTCCATTTAGAAGTTAAACATTAAGGTTGCCTGTTTAAGAATTAGATTCCCTTAAGCTCTGAACTACCTGAACACCAATTTTCTGAACTCATTTGCAGGGGGTTATTGAAACTGTGATGTTCCTGTGTCTTATTTTAAAATTGGCTTTACTTTCCAAAAGGACTCTTCCTACTGCTCCAGGGGAAAAGAACTTCAACTATCCCTCAGTTGATTTTTCTTAGCATAGCACAGACTACTCCATGTAGAAGAGCTTTCTTAGTAGCTCATAAAAGTAAGCATGCTTTGTTTTATGCCTTTCTTTGTAACCCCAGCACTTAGCACAGTTCCTGATACATAGAAGGTGCTTAATAAATGCTATTTGAGTGACACTCTCCTTAGGGCCACCATATAATTCTCTAAATCACCCTGGCTATTTCCATGATGATATTGATAATGATAACTAACATTTTCAGAGTGTTTTTCATATATTATTTCATTTGATCACTAGGGCAAAAAAAATCATCATCTAATGGCTACTGATAAGTCATTTCATTCTTAACAATTCTTAACTAGATTTAGAATCTTTCCTTCATATTGCTCAGCATCATCTGTTTTTGAGCTAGGGTAGTCTTTTTTTTTTAAGTTCAGTCATTTAAAATCAAGAGTTTTAAGAATATGTTTTACTTTGTTCTTTTTACAAATAAAGTATATTTGTATAATATCATAATTTTCTAACAGAAGACCCTTAGAAACTGAATATCACAAGTGGTGGCCTTGGGTTCAACATGATTTTATGATGGAGACAAAAATTGTATATTGTATATTTTTGTGATACTTGTCTTATCAACCCTCTAAGTTGTACAACTGAAATCTTTTCTATGATAGCAGAGATCTCCTTCAAAATAGAACCAATCAGGCTCATCTGGTTGTTGAATAAAATAGTCAAATGATCTGTCTTTATTTACACCACCTTGTAGCTCTGTTTCCTTGGTGTCAGGGGTTACTTCTCTGGGGAGCAGATGTTTTCTAAAAACTCATAGTACTCAGGTTTATTCATTTATTCCACACTACAAATCCTTCAATTCTCCCTAGACACCAAACCACCAACTGATTCAATTTGCATTTTCTTAGGTTAAGGCTTAAGACCTGCAAAAACAGTATCTTCTGAAACAGTCTACAAGCCCTCAACAAAGGCAGGGGACTTCATTTCTTTCTCCATACCTGCCACAGGTATAAATAAGCTGAGCTTCTTTTTCAGTGCCCTGAAGACTTCCTTTAGTCTTCGTGTTCTTCAAATTAATTTGAATACAAATAACTTCTCCCTAAGATATTCTTGGTTCAGCTGAAGAACCCAAGCTTCCCCTATTTTCAGGATTTTAAATATTTTATTCTCATTTTTCCTTTCCCACATCTTCAGCCTTCCACATGTCCCTTTTAAAATCAGAAACCCTTTACCTTATCATCTGTGAAAAAATCAGCTTAAGATGTTCTGTTTAGGAGGAAGAGTGGTATACTGTACTCCGATGGGGGTACAGTGGAGACCTCCTTGATCTTTGACCTGGGGTCATAGCCTGCCTCTGACAACATTGGCCTGTATCTTAAACAAATACCTTAGCCTTCCTGGACTTCTGTTTCCAGCTCTATAAAACAAAGAGGTTGTGCTAAGATGTCCTCTATGTCGCTAATGATCTCTAGATTGCTGATCTTCCACTGGCTTATGGTCCTTTAATAAGGTACAAGTAAAGGTACAGGATTTTGTGCTAATGTAGGTCTCAGCCTCTGTTTTCTCAACTGTAAAATTGGATTAATAAGAGAATTCACACCTTTCATGGATGTTTTTGTTTTTTTGCTTTTTGGAGAGCAATTTGGGTTAAGTGACTTGCCCAAGGTCACAGGCCTAGTTTTTGTGTTAAGTGTCTGAGGCAGGATTTGAACTCAGGTCCTCCTGACTCCAGGGCTGGCACTCTATTCACTGCACCACCTAGCCACCCCCTACTCATGGAGTTTTTGATAAGATTTTATAAGAATGTGTATGTGTGTCTGTGTGTATATTCCTTTGGAAACAAAGTACAGAAATATTATGTATGTATTGTGAAGAAAATGTATATTATGAGTTTATGGAAAACATCTCCCCAAAATAGTAGCCCTAGATTTCAAAGTAATGTAATCTATAGGATTGTATAGAGACAAGACTCTTAATTTATATTCTATTCTTATTCTACCCGAAAAGTAGGTATGATCTGATGAAATTACCTATGGAAGACCCAAACTTTAGTGACACCAAGGTTACCCCAAAGTTAAGACATGCTCCCTGATACCCTGTTTCTATTATTCAATCTCCCAAATAAGGAAAGTGACTGATAGGTTCTTTTTGCTGCTTTCCCTAGGCTATGTGAAGCCATATAAATGTAACCCTTAATGAATATCATGATTTAAATGAATTCTATCTTGGACAACTTCAATTCAACAAATATTAATTAAGCCCCTACTGTGTGCAAGGAAAGTAAGGCATATAAGTAAAGAAAATAACAGAATCAGCAGGATTTTATAGTCTCCCACTCATCTTTTAGCATGTGACTCCATTTACAAAGACCTTTACAATTCACCAGCTACTTTGCTCAGCATCCAGCATTTAGGTAATGATAATATTTGCATTTTAGAGCAAAGGATATGGAGACTGAGTGATAAAAGGTATTTCAGAGGTTGCCCAGGTAGATAGTGCAAAAAAGCTATAACTCAAATCCAGATTTTCTTGGATCAACAGTTTACCCTTCATCTCAGGCACAGGTACATCAAACGTTTGACATGGCTGGGGTCACATCATTTAGGTTACCCAATGTTCCTAAAGGATGGTAGCAGTGGTCCCTGATAATTAACATTTAACACAGGACTTGAAAAATTGTAGAAAGCAATTAATGAGACAGGGTCCTACAATTAGGCCTATGGTCAGGAAGAGGAGGAGAGGCTAATGCCAACACTAATATCAAGGCTGATGCCAATGTAGTGAGCCAGGGGGATGTTCCAGGGAAACAGGGACTGATACCAATTCTCAGAATTTTCCAGCTCCCTCTGTCTATTAGCAATATTCTGGTGTACCAACTTCAGACTCTCCCGAACCACTCCAAAATTGGTTGCATAGAAGCAACAAGCCTCACCAAGGGCTGCATACAGGCCACCCTGTTTAAGAGAAAGAAGGTCAAGGCCTCTTCAGTTCTGGAGAACCACCTCTGCCAGAGAGTCCACCTATCTTTCTAGGGCTAAGATGGACTGCTCTATGTGGGAGAGGTCAATATTCACTTGTGTACTTAAGGCCTGATAGTTGGCCTCCCCCTTAATCAAGGCTGCCATCCCGGTCGATGTAGAACCCACAAGGCCCAAGCCCACTGAGATGGGAATGAGGAGTGGTACTGCCTGCCTTCGGTGGTGGCTCAGTTGCCCTTCTGGGGAAAAGTAATGCCAACCTTGTTCACGTGGGAGAAGGGTCACCTGGGGAATTATGGCCACTAGGAAACACAGGGGGCTCTCAGTGTGTTGTCTTCTGAGGAACACTGTAGCAGAGACGCACTGGATAAGGCCATAGTGGCAGGCCCACCAGGCTCCTAGAGGAGCAGTGAAGTAGTCTGAGCTAGAGGCCTGAATCTCATGGATTTGTCCACAGATTGAGCTATACCGAAAGCTGGATAAAGGAGTGCTGGATGATATGAGGCAGAAACCTGTTCCCTGTACATCCCCGAGGGTGAGCCTTGGGTGGTCCCACTCACAATTCTCTGTATTGGAAGTAGGGGTGACTGAGGCATTTAGTGCCACCCCTACATAGTAAGGAGGCTGGGGTTCAACACAGATCCAGCAATCTTTTCCCATGTTGTGGCTAGTGCTGTTAAGTGTTTTATGAACAGCTGACAGAAGGGTAATTAAGGGGACCTGATAATTTTGAGATTCCTGAATCTTTGAAGATGGGGGGGAGGGGCCTATGACCTGACAGGGGCCTATGTGGTGACAGCTGGTATTGTGATTTGGACATCGGGATTCCCTGTTGGGGCAGGGATAGCTAAGCAATGGGATGATGATCGTGGAGGGGCACAGGAGGCTTCTTGGTTACAGTGAGTACTACCATCTTTCCCACCTGCCCTCACTCCTCCTCCTCAGGGACTATGATTCCCAGGACCCGAGAAACCAGAACTCCCCAGGCGGGGTCAGAAGGGTTTTGAATGGTGAGATCGAGCATGGGTTGCCAGGGGTCAGACCTGATTGTATGGATTCGGAACAATAGGTCTGCCCCTCCACTACCATCTGCCCTGTAGCACAGGGAGACACCAGGGCGGGGAGAGGGGAGGTGGTAAGCTGTGACACAAGCACAGGCAGGAGCACAGGCATCCTGCGTCTAAACAGAGCAGGTAGCCTACACCTGCTGGTAGGCCCCAAATAGTCCAGTTCGGGGGGAAAAGGAAGTTGAGGGGAAGCCATATGTGCTCCCGGTTCTGGAAAGTCCAGGATTGTCCATTTCCTGTGGTTACCACCCAGGTAAAGCTTAGTCTGGGGGCATAAGGATTGTGGGGGACCACTCAAAGAGGTAAAAGAAGGATCAGGGAGAGGATCAGATAAGTCTTAGCTTTAGGGGGTCCGGGTCCTCGTGGACTTCTGCTTTCCATTCTGAGGTGACAGCAGGCTTCACTCTGGTGTAACGGAGCCACGTGGGAATAGAGTCCACTTTGACAGCAGTGGGTGTAGTGAGGATCACGACGTGTGGTCCCTTCTACCTTGGCTCCAGACCCGTAGTTGTGAATTTCTTTACCAGAACAGAATCCCCAGGTTGAAATGGGTGAGCTGAGGCTGAGCTCAGAATAGAAGGCATCAAGGGCTGAGGGGAGGAGTTTTTCTGAGTGCCTGCAGACCCTGTAGGAACTTGATGAGGGAAGAGTTAGTGATTTCAGCTTTTAGGTCTTCCCGGATTAGAGGAACAATGGGTGGTGGTCTTTCAAACATGTGTCAGAGAATGATCTGGACTTTCTTAGCCTTGAGTTCTGAGCTCTGAGAAAATTTCAGATGCTGGCTGCTCAAGGAAGTCAAAGCTGAGAGTCTGAGGATCTGACCCAATTCTCATGGGGAAGCCAACCCAAGGGACAATTTCATTACTTTTTGAAGGCTGTTTCATTTTTCACAGGGAATGGTTCTACCCATCCAGAGACTGTATCCACCAATATCAAGAGATACCTGTAGCCCTGAACATGTGGTTTTAGGTGCTCATTTAGATGGGGAATACAGTACCTTTCTCTCAAGAGGAGACAGAGTTTTCTTTCCCCCAGGTGAGTAGTCTGGTGTAAAAGCCTTATTCATTCCCTCCCCAGAGCCTCAGGGACTAGAAGGTGGTCTCCTGGAAGAAGCCACCAACCTGACTCCTCCTTTTTCCCTTTTGATTTAAGGGTAAAGGAATCATCCTTTGTCCATCCATTGTCTCATTAAACCTTGGCAAGGCCATAGTCAGAAGGAAGAGGAGGGGGCCACATTTCTCTGGTTGAATTTCTCAAGGAAAGAAGCTGTCCCAATAGAGGTCAGGTCTGGATTCTTGGGAAAGCTGTCTGCATCTGATGTCATCTTTTTCAGATTCCAAGGCTCAGGAGGTAATCTTTAGATGACTAGAGTTCAAATGTACAATATAAGAGCTCCTAGAAACACGATTTTACATATAAAGGTCCAGTTTTCTAGCCATGCAAGACTAGGTTCAAACAAATAGTTCAGTTTTCTTATCCACACAGGGCTAGGCTCGGTTAATACAAGGAGGTTTTTCTCACAATTTTACAAAATGACATAATTACATTGTCAGGTACATGTCACCAAGATAACCAAGAAAACTTACAAACTATATAAGAATCATAATTAACATACAATTCCTTGTATTCTAGTGACCTATTTCATTTAAGCAACACTTTAAAATCCCAGATGCCTCATGTAGTTACAGAATTTAAAAAGGAGTTTTGCCTCTCCAGTTCAGATCTAGAGGTGACCAGATAATTTTGACTTATATAAAATTAATACAATTACTTAGGATTAGTTCCATATTTTGAAACTACAGAGAATTTTCAGTTGATTTATTCTTTGTTATTTCTACCTTTCCTAAATCCTGTACCAGGTATAGGAATCCTTTAAAATATGAAAAACCTTTTTTTAAAAGTTGATTTCATCTGCCCTTTGTAGAATTATCAGACAAATGCATTAATAAATTAACATTAGCTTCACCTTTACCACTATCTTATATAATCCTTGTGCTAAAATCCAAAAATCCATACCTCTGATCTTATTATCATCTCCTTCTTTGAAGGATGTTATCTCTATATTTTTTCATTTATTTGGCTCTGAATATTACTTCTCAGTGAATTTGCTATAGAATAAGAGGGACAATGTCATAAACCTTGACAGAAAGAAAACTTCGTTAGCCTTGTTTAATTCCAGGCAAGAGTCATCTCCACTACTCATTCAGATAGTCACCAGGTGCTGAAAGCAAGGCTTAGGCATAAATAGGTGGGAGGTTTCCTTTTCAGAAAGAAAAGGCACAATTGGGAAATAAAGTCAGAAAGATCCCACCTGGGCAGTATCTGAGGTTGTTCCCAAACTTTTCCAAGCACAGACATTCACCTTGAGCAGAGTACAGCCTGCAGCCTCTGTCATCCCATTATCAGCTTTAATGATGACTCCTGTAATCAAGGCTTTAGAGAAATAGTGAAATTTACAGTTCCCCAAATTATTAAATAGCAAATAAATATGGACTAGTGTCCTTCAGATAGGGCCATCTACAATTTGATTGAGCTATTAATTACAAACTCAAGTAACAAATCTTTCTGTCTTCCCAAAACTTCCTCTTGTTCTCTCAACATACTTCTAAAACAGATATCAACTATCTGGAAACAGGAAGGGCTGGATGAACCCCATTTGTCCCAAACCTTCTTATCTGCTTTCTTCAGCTTTTCATAAATAGACTTTAAAGACAGTTTGAATTAACCTGGTGTTAAAAATGGTATCTTTCTTTTCTCTCTAACTAAAGTATCTCTGATTAAACTAAATATCAGGCAGCCAAGTACCCCATCATTCCAAGCACCCAATCATTCCCCCCTTAAATAGCTGGGACCCAAAATCATTTGGGTAGATCTGTCTCTGTTTCATTGGGGGCTGATCCAAGGAAAGCTTATCAGCTTCCTTAACAAGGAGGGCCATTGCAGCAATGGCCTGGAGGCAAAGGGGCCAGCCAGCAG
Organism: Gymnobelideus leadbeateri; assembly: GCA_011680675.1. NCBI lineage: Eukaryota > Metazoa > Chordata > Mammalia > Diprotodontia > Petauridae > Gymnobelideus > Gymnobelideus leadbeateri. The sequence continues at coordinate 709,328 of WOXC01008524.1, forward strand.
CCACTGAATCTAGGGGCCCAGGGTTTTTGGATTTTTTTTTTTTTTTTGAGCAGCCGCTTTTAGGCCCCGGAAGAGGTATGGATGGTTGGTGTCTAATGCCTCTCAGCCCCTAGAAGTGTTAGAGTCCCAGAAGGGTCGGGACTTAGAATAATAATTGATTATTATAATTATTATTAATTATTATTGTTGTTGTTATTATTATTATTATTATAAGTCTCTTGACTTATTCTCACCTTTCTTCCAATGACCCACCCTCAGGGCCCAGCACAGCTTTTCTGGCTGCCTGTTTAATTCTATCTCACTCTTCAGTGGTGAATAGGGTGGTTAAGAGCTGTTGACAGTCTTCCCACTTGGGATGATGCCTTTGGAAGACAGACTCAAGGAGGTTAATAAGAGCCAGAGGTTTTTCTGAAGAAAAAAAAAAAAGGAGGATTTTGAGTTTTCCAATTGTAAATATCTGAAGTAGAGAAGGGAACATATACTAGCCCTCCCCGCTCCAGAACAGAACAGATTTTTAACCAGAACAGATTTTTACTCACCCCCCAAACTAAAGGCCCTGGATCCACAAAAGGCCGAATGAGGAGCAAGTCAGAGTCGGAAGGTAGGTGCAATCTTTCCTTCCTTGAGACCTGGGGCCCTGGAACGTCATCAGGGGTTAGCCCCCCCCAGGGATCAGAGCAAGCAGATGCCTACCTCCCCCAAGAGCTCTTCTTATTCGGGGATCTTTGCAGTGCCACGGAATACCACAGATCTCACTGAGGTTCTCAAATGTTGAGTTTAAAGGAGCTAGACAGAAGATCACTGAGATTAGAATTTGGAAGTGGATTTTATTACCATGGAACATGCCCAAATCAGACAGTACTGGCATGGACAGCGTGCTGGTTTTTAAAGAGATTCAATAGCCAGGTTACATAAGCCGAAACTATAGTCAGTGATTGGTCAGTGTACATTTGAATTTCCCACCAGCACTGAAATGTACCTAGGCTGAAACTCCTACCCACTGATCAATTAGGGGAGGGGAAGGCAGAGTTGTCTGCTTACAGATCAGTTAGGGGAAGGGGAGCATAGAGTTGTGCTCAACACTGTGTCTAGGATCCAAAGGACTTGTTCTCACAGGTATCCATCAATCCCATGTGTTAGCAGAGGACTTAGAGTGTACTCCTCCCAGTAGAATTTGTATTATGATAGAAAGCTCTTTTAAACACAAAGAAATATGTCTCTAATGAACTTTTAGCCACTCTGGAGACAGTAGGGGAGAATTTCCTTTTTCAAATCATATTCTTACCTACTCTTCCTAGGAAATACATTACTGTCTCTATATCCTAGTTGTCTAGCATAGTCCCTGGCACATAGGAACTTAACTTCTTGTTGATTAATTGATCAATTCCAATTCATAAAGCCCAATGTCACTCCTTTAACCAAGTAAATTCAAATTAAAATTTTAATTCCAATATTTCCTTCATAAGTTTCAATGTGTATGATGTTGTTCTTTGTATTATACTAGCACTTCTACCCACAATTGCCTTTTCTTGGTCAAGTTAAAGCTTTAGAGCATCATTGCAGTTGTGGCAGCATAATTCATTCTGTACATTTTTCTGCATATGACATTTTAGCTATGGGGAATTCAGGGCAACACAGCCCTAAACGCTGACTTTATTTACCCCAAATCTTTATCTAAATAGAATTAGGTGTTGCTCAACACATGAAATGTTATATTAATTTTATATGAATCTATACTGCTCTGATAGTACTTGTATATTAATTATTAATGTTCTATTATAATCTCTAAGAATGCATTTCTCCTATAAATCTGATTAATTCCATAAATCTTCCTTTAAAAGACTTTCTACTTTTTTTCCTCCTTTTTAAAAGAATATTCTCATACCTGGTCTTACCCTTCACATCCCAGAGATTCTGAACCCCTTTAGATTTTATTCCAAGCTCCATTCCCCACCCCTCCATTGACTGATTCCTTATTCCCATCTCTCTCAACCATCCCACTCCAAAATTTCAATTTCTACCTAACCCTTCTGGTGAGGTATGGCCTCTGGGAACCCCCCTTGAAGTCTGATTAAATCTCATCCCATTTGATGAGGCATTTGCATGAGGCCATAAGCCTTACATTGTGGCTGGGCCCAGACCTCTGTCACTAGCCTAGTCCTCCACTGTCCATCTACTTCCCACCCTTGAGCCTATCAAAATATCAATACACCCTTGAGCTGGCCTAGCCCACCATTGTCTGTAGTCTCCAGGTAGCCTCCAACAACTTCCCTCCCTTAATCATTTATTGACCTCATCTGACTTCTCCTGAAGACCCTCCCCAAACTCCTCCTCTAGACCACTCCTAGATTCCCCCCACAACCTTCTGTCCCTCCATGTGGGTGACAGCACCATAGAATGACCTAGCACAGATTTACTCTGTGTCTAATACAAGCGAACCTTCAATAAACTTTACTTTTCTTTGGCTGAGAAGACTTGAGTCAAATTCATTCGGCAGGAACCGGAGTGTTTATATTTTGGGGTCTCCAGAGCAACCCTCACCCTCTTTATGGGTAACCTTTCACTTCCACTCTCCCCTCTGGAATGCTTGCTACATAGACAACAACTTTCCCTTCATCCATAGTCTTTTCCCACTCTTTCCATCTACTAGCTATTCCTGAAACTTGGCTCCCTACTCATGACAAAAGCTCCCTTCTGCACCTTCACTCATTCTCACAGGTTAAGGTAAAGGAGCTGAAATATTCCATACTCTTCATTGCTACTTCTAGATTCTTTCCGTACCTCCATCCCTTCAGCAACCCCTCTTCCTTTGAGGTTCATGCTTTTCATATCTATCACCCAATCAAAATTGCAGCAGCTGTCAGACTCCCAAGTCACTTCTCTTTGCTTTTGATATATTTATTTGCATGTTGCCTACTCCGTTAGAATGTAAGTTCCTTGAGGGTGACTATCTTTTGCCTCTTATTGTATCTCCAGAACTAAGTATTTATTGATTGTATGATTCCTCTTCTCCACATGCATAGCCCTTTTATTTGGACCTCATCTCTTTTCTAGTCTTATGTTTCTTTTCTCTTTGCTCTGCCTCACTTAGATTCACAAACAAGTGAAGAAATCACTCTCATGGTGTCACTGGTTCTCTTAGAGAACTATGGACAAACAACATCATTCGTATTTCAAGTTACCAAATTGTCAACATCTTTGAGGAAATATTAAGACTTTAAATTAAAGACCACATGAATTTATTCTTTATTGATAACAGAACTTCCTGCTTTTCATTCAGCTCTAATTTTTCCACTATTATGTTCCTGTGTAACTTCTACCAACTTACAATTTGAAAATTTGACAACCTGAAAAACTAAGGGATGATCTCAAAGACAAACATTGTCAGTAAAACAGAGCCAAGAATTCTATGCACTTCAGAGACCTTCATTTCTACCAAGTTAAACTTCTCACTATTTACAAAGCATTATGTCTAGCTAGAGCATTTTTAGATCTCTCTAAGTTTTTTTTTCAATTTTATTTATTTCATTCTGAACTTAAGAAATAAAACAAGCATTTCCTTACCATAATAGAATAGGGGGGAAAGATGATTGTATATAAAACTGCAAATCTATTGTGTACAACTTGCTATTCCTTTTAAATATGTGATAAAGTTATTGTTTATCATTCTTTCCCCCCCTTCCTTTTTCTCTCCTCTCTTATCCCACCCTACAGATGGCTACCATTAGACACAAATATGTATTTGTCTATGTGTGTTTATGTAAAACCATTCTATATATACTTCTGTTTATCAGTTCTTTATCAGAAGATGCAGATAGCAACTTCCTTCATATGTCCTTTATAGTTAATTTGGGTATCATAATAGTCAAATTGACTTAGTCTATCATAGTTGTTCTCAAAACAAAATTAATGTTGCTTTATACAATGTTCTCTTTGTTCTGCTCATTTCACTCTTCATTATTTTGAGCAAGTCTATCCAGGTTTTACTAAGATCATCGGGCTCATAATTTCATATAGCACAGTAGTATTCCATCACAATAGTATACCACAACTTGTTCAGTCATTCCCCAATTGATAGGCACTCCCATAATTTCTAGTTCTTTGCTTGTGTTGTTGTGTTTGTCCTTTGTTTTCAAAAAGGACCATGACATCGGGGAAATGATGATGTGACTTGTAGTTGACTTTGATTTGAGTGAGGGAGGGCTGTGCAAGGCTCCTCCAGAGCCTTCTGGGTCCAGGGGCCAGATATTCATCAGGATAACTGGAGATACCCCAGGATGCAATGGGAGACTCTGGCCTTTTTAGGCTAAGGCCTTTTCAGGCTCTCACTTTGAGTGAGGTAATGTCTGTTCAGTGAAAAGGTGTTTTAAAGAAGTGAGTCAAGGTCTGGTCCCTTTCATTAAAAAAAAAAAAATCAATCCTCAGGGTTGCTGTTCAAAACAGAAACAGTTACTATTGACATTCACTCTGAGCCAGGAGGGCCCAAAATATAGCCAATAAGTGGAGGTTGGGCAAGGAACTTGAAAAGGCCTTAGCCTAAAAGGGCCAGCGTCCCCCACTGCTTCCTTAGCCATCACCAAAGATAGCTGCTAGAAATATTTTAGAATACATAGATTATTTTCCTTTTTCCCTAGTCATCTTGGGAAACAAAGCTTGTAGTGGTATTGCTGGGTCAAAGGGTATAAACAATATAAATGCTGTGATCATAGTTCCAGATTGCTCTCTAAAATGCTTGGATCAGTTCACAGTTCTACCAACAGTAAATTAGTATCCCAATTTTTCCACATCCCATCAATATTTGTTGTTTTTCCCTTCAATAATTTTAACCATTCTGATAGGTGTAAAATGATATCTCATGGTTGTTTTAATTGCATTTTCTAATCAATAATGATTTAGAGCATTTTTATATGACTATAAATTGCTTTGATTTCTTCATTGGAAAACTGTCTGTTCCTATCCTTTGACTATTTATCAATTGGGGAATAACTTGTATTCTTATAGATTTGACAAAGCTCTCATTTATTTGATATGTGAGACCTTTATCTGAAGAATTTAAAATATTTTTCTTCAATTTTCTGCTTTCCTTCTGATATTGGCTATATTTGTTTTATTTGTACAAAAAAATTTCAATTTAATGCAATCAAAATTATTTAGTTTACACCTCACTCTGCTCTCTATCATTTGTTTATTTATATGTTGTTTACCTGTCCATAAATCTGACAGGTAATATATTCCATATTCTTCAAATTTTCTTTTAGTATCTCTCTTTATATCCAGATCATGTATCCATTTTGCTGTAAGATAATAGTCTATGCCCAATTTTTACCAGACTGTTTTTCAGTTTTCCCAACAATTCTTTTTAACCAAATAATTGATTCTTATTTCCAGAACTTAAGTCATCTTTACACTTGTCAAATACAAGGTTACCATATTTATTTGCTTCTATAAACTGCACACCTATCCTATTCCACTAATCTACCTTTCTATTTCTTAGCCAGTACCAAATAGTTTTGATAATTATTGCCTTATAGTTTAAGCTCTAAATCCCTTTTCTTTTTTTCATTAGTTTCTTTATAGCTTTGACTTTTTGTTCTTCCAAAGGAATATGGTTATTTTTTTTTCTTCTAATTCAGTAAAGTATTTTTTTGGTGGTTTAATTGGAATGGCATTGAATATATAAATTAGTTTAGGTAAAATTGTCATTTTTATTATATCAGCCCTGCCTACCCATGAACAATTAATATTTCTCCAATTGTTTAAATCTGGCTTTGTTTGTATAAAAAGTTTTTTTTTTAAATAACTTTGGTTATATAGTTCCTGGATTTGTTTCAGTAGATGTACTACCTGGTATTTTAGACTGTCTGGAGTTTTTATATGGAGTACCTCTTACTATCTCTTGTAGGGTTTTATCAGTGATTTATAGGAATGTTGATGATTTATGTGGATTTACTTTATATTCTGCTAATTTGCTAAAATTGTTAATTGTTTCAACTAACTTTTTAGTTGAGTCTCTGGGGTTTTCCAAGTATGTCATCATAGAATCTGCAAAAAGAGATAGATTTATTACCTCATTCTCTATTCTGATTCCTCCTATTTCTTTTTCATCTCTTATTGCTATTGCTAGGATTTCCATTACAAAATATAATATTGGATCACTTAACCCCAATTGCCCTCCAAAAAAAAAAGAAAAAAGAAAAAAATATATATATAATATTGATGACAGTGGGCATCTTTGTTTCACACCTGATATTAATGGAAAGGTTTCTAGCTTATCTCCGTTATAAATAATGCTTACCGATGGCTTAAGGTAAATACTGTTTACCAACTTAAGGAAAAATCCACTTACACCTATACTTTCAAGAGTTTTTAATACAATGTTAGTAAAGTGTTGTAGTTCATCAAAGAACTTTTTCTGTATTTATTGGTATAATCATGATTTTTTAAAACTTTTATTATTGTTTTATTTTATTTATTTCTTGCTTTTTGAAGGGGGAAGGGTAGGGCAATTGGGGCTAAGTGACTTGCCCAAGGTCACACTGCTAGTTTTTGTGTTAAGTGTCTGAGGATGGATTTGAACTCAGGTCCTCCTGACTCCAGGGCCTATGATCTATTCACTGTGCCACCTAGCCACCCCTGTTTTATTATTTTTTATTTGATTCAAGGATAGATAACCCTTCTTTGCCAGACAAGGACTCTAAGATTAGAAGTGATCTTTTTCTTTCTAACCAAACCACTAATAAAAATAATTGCCGTTGATACAAATTAGTTAATTAAGCAAAAAGGCCAAATTCCCTAATGAGGAAGAATGGGCACCTGGTAATAAGGTAGCACTCTGAACTTTCTCTGATAGGAACAATTTAGGCACTTTTTCCTAAACATAAAGTATTAAGTTATCCTTGTGGGTTGTGGTAGTTTAGGGGAACTTAGTGACTTACCTAGAAGAAGTAAAAAAGCTAGAAATTCTAAAATCAACAGGCCTTTATTACAAATGAAAACATGGGGTATAAAATGCCACATCCTCAGGCACAAAGAGTTGGGTAAAGGAAAGAAAGAGCAAATGGGAAAGAGAACTAAAATTACATCCAGTTACTGGAGGGAATTGAATATGTGTCAGTTTCAGCCAGTCAAGGGTTATGCCAAAGCCTCAGTGGAAATGGTCCAACAGCCTGAAAGAGAAAAAAAAAGAGTATAGATGATGCTATAAAAGGTACCTTCCAGCCCTAAAGACCAGGTAATTCCAGGGTCACATTTAATCCTCCTGGATTAGGGCCAGAATGTGTAAATTGTATTCGATGATTTGTTGGTAAATTTTTAATAAGTTAGTCTCAAAAAATGTATACATAACAGACTTTTAAATTAAATCTGTATTATTGACATTTTCTCCATCACTTAATTCTAGACCAGTGGTGTCAAACTCATAGAAAGGGAAAGCACTAAACTGTACATAAGAATCCCTGCAGGCTACATATTGATTTAGAAAATTACATGTTCACATATTTTAAAAATAATTATTACTACATCAGCATAGTAAAACTTGATAGGAACTACATTTTAATCTGGCTTGGACTGTACTCCTGAGAGTATTGTCTGCCTATGGCTTCTGTGACATCTCTCATCTAGACAATCAACAGAACAATAAATCAAGCTCTGATCTCTAGCATTTGCTAATATGTAAATGCTCATACTGAATATTCAACAATCACTGGAAGCTGGTTCTAGTTGGCTCCACCACACTCCCTATTCCATTCTATAAACCTGCAGTTTTAGAGATCCAAACTAAAGGGCAGAGGTTTTGTAGGCAGGGGAAGAATCTTGCTCAGGCTCATCTGATTGCTTTCCTATGTCTGATACCAATTACTGATCAGAGAGGGAGAACAGGGAGAGGTATGTATGTACTTAGCGGAGACAATGTTCACAAGACAAATGGGCCAAGAAACATCCCTCAGTTTCTTGGTTTTCATGTGTCAAATGTCTTGAAATATTATCAAGTTTCTTTGGCTGTTGAAAATTGCTAGACCAATTGGAAAAAAAGTTATGTTGCTTCAGGTCACTGTTTAAAAGTACTTGTTAGGGGTGGCTAGGTGGTATAGTGAATAGAGCACCGGCTCTGGAGTCAAGAGGACCTGAGTTCAAATCCAGCCTCTAGCTGTGTGACCTTGGGCATGTCACTTAACCCCAATTGCCCTGACTTCATCCCTCCAAAAAGCAAAAGTTAAAAAAAAAGTACTTGTTAGTTGTCTCCCACTAAAACTGAAATTTCTTGTATTTACTATTTATACAGTTTGAATTTACTTGTTTTTTTATATCTTGTTCCCTTCCCCCAACCCAGGAGAATGTAAACTTTGAGTGCAGGGATTAAAATTCTCTTTCACGTACTCATTATTTCTATGATTTGTTTTTTGACCCATTACTTAGGTCATAAAATTTCAATCTGTAACAAAAGTCACTAAGGCAGAACTCCAAGCATATGCAATTTATTATGGATACTGGTGGTCCATAAGCAATTGGGTCCAAGATATCCTCACAACCAGAGACAACTCCTCTTGGGTGCTAGCTACTTTTATGCACTTGGACAGCACTAAAAATAGGAGGCACTATAATTCACTGATTGGTCAATTCTAGAAGTGGGAAAATTTTATGATTGGCCAAGGGAAATGTCCATGAATCATAACCACTTTGTCAACAGACCTTTCACAGGTTATGGAACCCTCTACAGGTTATCAAATCCAGGTCATCTTGATGGGGTATAGACTCTGGGCACCCCCTTGAACTTGTCTTGAATCTTCTCACTTGATGAGGCATTTGTCTGAGGCCATAATCCTTTCATGATCACTAGGCCCAAATCTCTGTTACTCTGAACAGTAACCTAGCCCTCCATTGTCTAACTACTTTCCACCCTTCATCCTATTAAAATATCTATACCCAGGAGTCTGCTAGGTGGCACAGTGAATAGAGTACTGGCCCTGGAATCAGGAGGACCTGAGTTCAAATCTGGCTTCAGACACTTAACACAAAAACTAGCTGTGTGACCTTGGGCAAGTCACTTAACCCCAATTGCCCTCCAAAAAGCAAAAAACAAACAAAACCCCCCCCAAAAAACATTTTAGGGGCGGGTAGGTGGAGCAGTGAGTAAGAGTGCCAGCCTGAGAGTTGGGATGACCCGAGATCAAATCTGGCCTCAGAAAATGAGCACCCACACATAAATAATGACTAGCCGTGTAACCTTGAGCAAGTTACTTAACCCCAATTGCTTTAAAAAATATATATATTTATACCCAAATCTATTAGCCTTAAACTAGCCTAGTCCTCCATTATCTGTCATCTCCAGGTAGCTTTCAACTATTTCCCATCCTTAATCCCATTCCTGGAGTGTGACCTCAGTCCCATAAAGATCCTCCTTTCACTCTTCCTCAAGACCCTCCCCCTAGATCCCTCCCACAATCTTTCTGTATGTAAGATCCATCTTTCCTCCATGAAGTAGCTCAGATTCAATCTAGCTCCTGCTTGTCAATACAAGCATCACAAATGCTCAAGCTCTTTAAGAGTCTACCCATTATGGTAAATCTTTAATAAACTTTGTTTTACTTTGGCTGAGAGAAGGTTTGAGTAGAATTCATTTGGCATGACCCAGCATGTTGGCATTTTGGGGTCCTGAGCACCCCTAAACCCCAAACCTTAACAGTCTCATCAGCTTTCCAAAGGTCGTTTAAGATCCTTTCAACATCTCAGGGCCTTCCACAAGTCATATGAAGAGGTTACCCATAAAGAGGGTCAGGGTAGCTCTGGAGACCCCAAAATACCAACACACCAGATTCTGCCAAGTGAATTTGACTCATGTCTTCTCAGCCAAAGAAAAGTAAAGTTTACTAAAAGGTCGCTTGAATTGGACACAGGGTAAGTCTGTGCTAGGTCATTCTATAATGCTCTCACACACAGAGACAAGATGGGGTCTTATCTGCAGAAAGTTGTGGGAGGAATCTAGGGGTGGTCTAGAGGAGGAGTTTGGGAAGAGTCTTCAGGAGGAGTTAATAAGGTCAATGAGTGATTAAGGGTGAGAAGTTGCTGGAGGCTACCTGGAGACTACAGATAATGGTGGGCCTAGTTCAAGGGTGGATTGATATTTTGATAGGCTCAAGGGTGGGAAGTCTAGTAACTGAGGTTTGGGCCCAGCCACAATGTAAGGCTTATGGCCTCACGAAAATGCTTCATCAAAGAAGAGATTTAATCAGAGTTCCAGGGAGGTTCCCAGAGCCTATACCTCAAAGAGTCAAGGATAGCTCAAGGAGGCTCTCAGAGCCCATACCTCATCAATAAGATCTGAGTGTTTGACCAATGGCATAGTAAGGTTCAAGGAAGTTGTGGGTTTGAATCAAAGGTCATGAGGAAATGGACAGTAGTAATTCATAGGGGTGAGGGGGTATTGCACCAGCAAATGAACCTTATTACAGCACATTAGATAAGAGGAAGGAAGGGAGGGGAACATAGCAATTACATTCTTATTATATTTCTAATTAACATATGAAAATAGATGATAAATTAAATAAAATGAAAGAAACTATTATTAGCAACTAATGATTTGGGGAGAGCCAGGGTTTTCCCCCTTTTTCTAAAGTCCTCATTTCAAGGCTCAGCCTCTGAAAGACAGGACTGATGATAGCAGATAAGATTAACATTCTCCTCAATCTAAGTATTGCTACCCCACCAAACCTTACTAGGAACTTAATCTAAGGTGAAAATCTACCCCACGGTGTTCTGCTCAGATTTGAGTGGGGAATATGAATCTTTTGTCTAGATTTCCTGAAGCTGGGGATGATTTGGAAATAAATGACATGATCAAAGTCAAGTTCCCTAGCCCTTCATTATAATAGGACCACCTCTCATTATAATATTACTTCTCTCTCATTAATTGTTAATCAATCAAAATTGATTGCCACTTTAGGAACTCCCACTCTTCCAAGGGAATATAAACTATGAGCCCACCACCATGGTTTCTCTTTAGTCTAAGAGAGATGGGCAAATGACCATCCCTTTTATTAATAATATGCTAGTGTTAATTAATAAAATGATTAATTACTCAGAAATATGTTTCTTGAACTTTTCAAAAGTCACAACAATTAATATAATCATCAATACACGGTAGATTAATTATTCTTAACTCTTATCCTAATAGCATCAACTAACATAATTACCTCAAACAATTCTATTCTGCTTAAATCTCTAATAACTGATACCCATCAAATCACAATTAAATAAATGCTGATTAATTTAAGAGTATGAAAATTATCACATTAAGTCTACATTTGAGACATTTTGCTTGCTTATGTTCTATATATTAATCTTATATTATATTCTATAAAGAATGTATCTAGTATTTCTGCTTTTTTTCCATTTATTTGTAATTTCTCTGTGCCCCAGAACATAGTCTATTTTTAGAAAGATGCTATTTGGTGCTAAGAAATAAGTATGTCTTTCAGCTCAAAATTCTCTAAAAGTTATTTATTTCTATATTTTCTTAATTTATTCTTTCTGTCATATTTGTCTAACTCTGAGAGAGGAATATAAAAATGACCTAGAATTATTCTATTATTATTATTAGTTACTATTTATGTATTTTCACAGTTCAATTTATATTTCCTTTATAAATTTAAATGCTAGGTCATATAGAACTTAAACATTTATATTAATATTGATACATTATATATGATTTATTTAAATGTAAATCATTTCCCTTTTATTTCTTATTGTATATTTTTTATTTCACATATATCTGGAAGTGTGATTGGAACTACACTGAAACATGAAAAAAATATTTTAATACAGAACACAAAAAGGAGATTCCATGTGAAAGTGTGAATCTCATTTATACTGTTTGTGTTAAAAACAAAACTAAAAAATATATTCTACTTGTTACACTCAAAATTGTCCTATTTGTTTTTACTTCCCTCTATTCTTTTCTGTACATTTTTTGAAATGTTATTTAACTAGAACTAGCACATATGCAAGGCTTCTCTGATGGCATCCCTTCACATAGAGAAACTTGTGTTCCTTCCCTCAAGAGTCTTTATGATATATAATATAAGCAGTGGTGTACTGGAACCAGCTCTCAAGAGTTGATTGTTAAATTTTTCAGTGTGAGCAATTAAACCTTGGAAATTGGCAAATGCTATAAATCAGGACTTGATTTATTATTTTTTTGTTGATAGTTTAGACTTTAGAAAGTGAAGAGGGAAAATGTTAGCAACATATATTAAACTTAAAAATGCATTGTAAGTACCTTTTTCATTTTGAAAGCCAGTTGTTAAATGTTTATCAGCACTCCCTAAATCAAAGTATCTTGAAGAGAGGAGGAAGGTGTGTAAAAATTCTGTAACCGATTCTGGTTTGCTACCCATATGGTTAATAGAAGTCTTTTAGCTGTCTATGTAGTTGGAAACAGGGGGTGACTTCAAAAGTCTTTAGTAAGCACCTTCAAAAGACTTTTCTCTCTGGCTACTCTCTCAGTAGATTTCTTTGGTGGTTTGCTTGCTGATAGAATATAGTAAGAGACAATGATGTAAAGACAGATGACTTGGGTTTCCTCCCTTCTGAAAGCAACATGTGGCCCCATGAAATGAGCTTTAGTCCTTTGCTTTTGTGTTTGTTCTGTTCCCATTTAGGGAAAATAATTGGAGACTCCAACCTTGACCTTTTTGAAAAGTCAGGAGACCAAGAGGTTCTTGATCTGCAAATATTAACTAATGCTCTCATATCATTCTAAGCTTTCTCTTTCTCAGGCTAAACTTCCTATTTTTTCACATGATCCTCATATGCCATGACTTTAGCATCATGAATTCAGAGCCACTTTATTCCAACAGAATAAACATTTATTCTAACCCCTTAATTTTGCAGATACACACTGAGGCCCAGAGAAGTTAAGGAACTTGGGCCAGCTAGGTGGAGTCAGAAGGACAAGAATTCAAATCTGGCCTCAGACACTTGACATTTACTAGCTTTGTTTCCTTGGGCAAGTCACTTAACCCCAAATGCCCTACCTTCCCCACCTACATAAAGACGGAAAAAAAAAAAAGAGGTTAAGGAACTTACCCAAGGCCACACAGGTAGAAAGTAGAAGAGTGGGGACTCATACTAAGATAATCTTAGAGATAAGCCTAGCATTTCCTCACTCTACAATGGGATCACCTAGTAAAGAATTTAGAAACCTTTTTAATATTTTGGTTGCCCTACTATAGACCCTCTCTAGCTTATCAATGTATTTCTTTATGTAGTGTGCAGGGCTGAACACAATATGACAGGATTCTGACCAGGACAGAGTACAGAGACACTACTACCTCTTTATTCCTAGATATTATGCCTCTCCAATGTAGCTTAAGATGTTACTTTTTTTGGCTACTACATCATATTGCTGACTCATACTGAGCTTAAAATATACTAATAGACTGAATTTTTTTTTTCAGATAAATGGCTCTTTAGACTGGCTTTCCTATAATTACTTATGAAGTTGTATATTTAAAACAAAGATTAAGATTTTAAATGTATGCTCAGTAAGTTTTATCTTACTGGATTTAGTCTCATGTTCTAGTCTAGAGGTGTCAGACTCATGGCCTATAAGCAGCCTCAGCCAGAACCATATTAAAATGTAATTGGGATAGGTTTAACAAAATAAAGAACATAGATAATGGTAATTTGTGGTTTTCTAAATCAGTATGTAGCCTGCAAGAATTAATTTCTATTTGAGATTGACATTCCTATTCTAACCTATAAAATTTGGGGGTTTTTGGTTTTAGGGTTTTGTTTTGTTTTGTTTTGTTTTGATCCTGATTCCCTAATCTTAATGTGCAATTTTAACCAGGAAAAAAAAATATTCCTAACTCTTCCTGCAGATATATGCCTCCATTTCCATCAGTCTAGCAACAAAAAAACAGTTAAGCACTTACTCTGTGCAGGCACCATGATGGGCTTACAAAAACAAAACAAAACAAAAAAGAAATAGCCTCTAACCTCAAAGAACATGTGTTATATTGCATGGGATTTTCTTTGCTGGCACATTTCCTCTTCCCCTTCTAGGTAAGAATTTTGCTACTTCTCATCAGTCCCAATCCCTCTCTTCCATTGTTTTTATCCTATTCTCAAGAACCACCAGCAATATTTTTCCTTCCTTGTTCAACTTGGTAGGTATGCATTACCCATTTGTCTTTGTGCCTTCCTTTCCTCTCTCTATTCATGTGATTTCCCACTGTCTCTACACAGATGATTCTCAGATTTATATATCCAGTCCTAATGTATTTTCTGAGCTCCATTCTTATATCAACAACTGTCTTTTTGACATCTAAAATTAGATTTCCCATAAACATCTCAAGTTCCACATGTGCAAGACAGTATTCATTTTATTTCCCTTTAAATCCTCTCTTCTCAACTATTCTTATATCTACCAAAGATACACCACCATCTACCTAGGCATGCAGTGCCACAACCTCAGTGTTACCCTCTGCTCCTCATTTTCAAGCATCTCACATATTCAATCTGTTATGAAGCCTTACCATTTCTGACCTTACAACATCACCTATATACATCCCTTTCTCTCCACTCACACAGCTGCCATCCTAGAGCTATTTTAATTAGTAGTGATTACAATATGTATCCTTGCATCATCTCCAACCTTAGAGGAAAAGACTAACTTTTTTCCATTGTACATAATATTTCCTCTTGGTTTTAGATGGAAATTATTTACTAAATTATGGAAAGATCTACTTATTCCTATTCTTTCTAGTGAAACAGAAACATATTTGGATTTGATTAAGAAAATCTTTAGTATTTATTAATATAATCATGTATTGCATTGATATAATCTTTGTTTATATATTATGATTTTTTTATATTCATAGTCATCCTTATTTGGACCAACTCAAAATTCCGCATGTAGATCCAACCTGGTCATAGTGTACAATCTTTATGATTCTTGATGTAGAGAAATAGCTAATGTTTTTCTCTAAACTTTTTAAAAATCAATATTCATTGAAAATATTGTTAAATAGTTTTGTTTCTCTTTGTCTCCTCCTGATTTAAGTATCAAGACTATTTGAGTATCAAAGTAAGAGATCTGAAGGGTCCATGCTTTTCCTATCATTTGAAACATTTTGTGTAGTATTGGAATTCATTTTTCTTTGAATGCTTGATACAGTTCACTAATAAATCATTCTGGTCTAAAAGGTGTTATCCTCCTTTGGGAGTTTCTTTATTACTTGGTCAATTTATTTTTCTAGTATTGAATTATTAGATAGATTATTCTTCTTTTATCTTGGTATTCTATATTTTTGTAAGTATTCATTTTCTCTAAGCTATCAGTTTCATTATCACATGCTCAGGCAAAATAATTTCTCATAATTTTCTTTATTTTTTCTTCAGTTTTGGTGAGCTTTCATTTTTGTTTAAATTTTTTATATGAACAGTTTGGTTCTCCTCTCTTTTAAAAACCAGGATAGCTATTTTTTTCTTCAAAAAATTCTCCTAGTTTTATTTATCAGTTAATTGCTTTGTTTATTTTCAATTATATGAATTTCTTTTTCAGTGTTGAGATTTTACTTTCCAGCTTAGTTTAGATTTTTATTTGTTGTTGACTAAATTTTAATTGCTTGCCCAATTCACTGATTTGTTCATTCTCTCTTTTTTTGAATGAATGTGTTTACAGATATAATTTTCCCCCTGAGATTTGGTTTAGCCATATCCCATAAGTTTTTTTTCTTTACATTGTCTCATTAATTTTATTTTCTTTGGTGGAATATTTTTTCTTTTTATAATTTGTTCTGTGACCCTATGGTTCCATAAGTATATAATTTCTATGATTTTTTCTATAATTTTTAAAAGAATTATGTGATTTAGTCTATAAATTCTTTCTAATTCTTCAGAAATACTTAATTAAACACAATTTTATTGCATAGTAATAGTAAAGCATGTGATTAGCATTTTTACTTTTTTATATTTTCAGTGTTGTCTTTTTGCTCCATCACATGGACAATTTTTGTAAAATTTCTGTGCACAACTGAGAATTAAGAAAATGCTTTTCTATTCTCATTCAGTAATTGCCAACAGTCTACTGGTTTGTCAGTTCTAATTTTTCTAAAGCTATATTAACTCCTTTCTTTATCTCTCAGCTTGATTTGTCTAGCTTTGAAAGGGTCATATTGAGCACTCTTAATATTGTAAATGTAGTAAATAGTTCTACCTCTAATTAGAATAATTTTTCTTTAAGTAGTTAGGTGCTATACTATTTTCATGCTTACATATTAAGTATTGACATTAATTCCTTGTCTATATTGTCATAAAATGTAAAGTATACATATTCTAATTGAAGTAATTAAGTGTAATCACTAAAGGTATGGTAGTTCCTCCTTCTCCATTATATTATGAGCATTCTTTCAATTAGTGCTCTTTTCTACATTCAGAAACTATAGATTTTTTTTTAATTCATCCATATGGCATGTAGACTTTTTTATTTGTCACAATCTTCTGAGAAATCTATCTCTGAGAATTTTGCCTCTAAGGCTCAGTTGCTTTGGCTTGTACAGAATCCCTGTGCTCTTTTAATGTTGTTGTTTTTTCTCCTTTTCTGTCAAATTTTTTCTGCTTCAGTATTTTTTTAACTTAATTTGTAATCTATTTTACATATATTCCTTTTTTCATATTCTTTTGCTTGTATTTTTTAAATTCCACATTGAAAGTTCTGATTACTGACATAAAACCCCCTCTTAATTTTTTTCTTTTAACAGCTTTTCCTTTCTTTGAAACCATTCTGCAGTTTGTTAGGTTCTTTATTTTGTTCTATCATCCCTGAGGAGCACCAGTATTCTCTTTTATTAAGTAGTACTGGTTAATTTCCTTGATATTATACTATTTGTTCAAAGTACTTTGGTTCTCTTTGACATTTTATTCATTTTCTGTTTCTTATGATCCTCTCTGATGGTTTATCTGCTTGTGGACTGGGTTCTTATTTAAGTTCTCTTTTATCTTTTGGTTACCTCTTCTCTTATCTCTTACAGGTAATTTACCTTTGGCCTCCCTTGTTCTTTGGCCTCTTCTCCTTCCATTACTGTAAAAAGAACAACAAACAAAGAAAGAAAAAGCCTCAGATTCCTTGTCCTGGGAAATATGGGAGTTGACCAAACTTATATGCTAACTCTGAATAATTCCAAAGGCAGAAGCTCACATTTTAGGCCCAACCCTTTCCAATATATCTTAACTGTACTATTAGTTAGACTAAAATTATCCATTTTCCCCAGAAATATCACAAAAGTCTTCATCAAATGCCTTGTTAAAATCTAGTTAAACTATAGATAAGACTAGGCCCAGAATATCTATTGCTCTGACTTTTTCTGCTCATCTGTTCTACTTTCCCTAATCATTGTCCCTTTCCTTTGGGTGTTTGAGCAGAATCACCATTTGCTGCCTCTTCAAGGGTCAGGGCAAGGTATGAGCAGACTTACTGCATGGGGGATTCTTATAGGTGGACCGGACCCCAAGTCACAAGCCACTGAGTTTGCTTAAATTCACTTTATCAGGGACATGGAATCTCTTGGGCATAGGGATTCTGAGAGTTTTAAATATTAACAATCTCCAGTGTTAACTCACAATGTTTTTACCTCGTATAAAAGTAGTTGAATGTGGTAGGAATAATCTGCCACATGGGGTAAGCTAGTTTTTTTGTTTTTGTTTTGTTTTGTAATTGTTCCAGAAGGCTAAGACTTGAATTGTTGGTAGGCCTTTCTAGTTGCCTCTGAAAGAAAAGGCCAGCCCACAAGGAGTCAGTGTACCTCAGATTCAATGTTTGCCCCAAGTGGAGATAGAATCATCATTACTAACACACCCTGTTAACAAGATTAGTTTCCATATAGGGGGAGGGAAGGGAGAAGTAGGTGGAGGAAAATGTATTTGAATCAGTTTTGTATCCTTATTGAGTAGCTTTTTCATGCAATAGCTAAAGTAACTTTCTTTCATGACCTTTCAGATTGAATATATTTCTCCTTTTGCTCCTTAACCTAAACCACAGTGAGTGTGTGTGTGTGTTGATGACAATGTGTTAAACACATATGCCAATGTATTAAGCACATCATCCATGCCTTTAGGCAAATAACTGGTACAGATCTTAAACAGCACGGGACTAAGAACTGATCCTTGGCACATTGCACCATAAACTTTCTTCCAAATTGTTGTGAAACCATGAATGATTTCACTTTGTTTCTGGCCATTTAAGTAATTTTAAAGCCCTCTAGCTATGCTATCATCTACATATATTTCTTTCTACTTTCAACAAAAGTAGCAAAAGAGACTTTTTCAAATATTTAGTTTAAATCTAGATAAATTATCTATAGCATTATCAATCTAACAATTTTTCAAGGAAGGATATGAAGTCATTCTGGCATAGATTGTTCTTGATGAAGCAATCTTGGTTCTTAGTGATTACCACTTCCTTTTCTAGAAGTCTGAAAAACATCTCTTTAAAAATACACCCTAGATTTGTTTCCTCCAAGAATCAAAAGTCAAGTTCAATGGATGATATTTTGCAAGCTTCTTTGTTTCTCTTTCTTGGAAATCATAATATTTGGCCTTTTCTATTCATTCAGTACCACAATAAATTCAACAAATATTTGGTAAATAACAATTAAATGCAAAAAAATCAAAATTGTCATTCAGGATACAAAAAGAAAATGAAAACCATCATGATAGGCTGTAACTCCATGCACAGAACAGCTTTCCAGAAGAATGCTACTGTGGACAGCTTTTAAGGTTCTGATTACACATTATAGTGAACACTCTATTTATTCTATAACAAATCAAAGCAAAAAATTCACAGAAAATCAAGCTACAGCATTCACAATATTACAACTCAATAACTTATCACAGAAAATCACAATATAGTATTCACAACAGCTTATCATTGAAATGGCCACATAGTTTTCACCAAAGTGGTCACAATATTTAGAACAAAGAGCAATCATCTCAAAGTACAATAGTCAAAGGCTTCCACTCATGGGGCACACTAAATTAACTCAATCAGTTACTTATTCAGCAATCATTACTAAGCATCTTTAATCACTAAGTACAATCATTAGAAAATACAAACCCTCCACCCCTAGGTCACTAGTAAACTACAATTTCATCATTACTCAGTATCCATGGAGAGGTCTTTTCATCCTGACTTGGGGCCAGTTCTCAGATTCCCTGGATCCCCTTCCATGGTCCCAGATTCTACCTGGATTCACTAGAGTGTCACCTGGGTTCAGTGGCAGACAGCTCCCAATTCTTGTCCAGCTCTCTGGGTAGGTCCTGCTCCACACTGAAGTTCATAGGGTCCAATCCATCTCAAATCCTTCACATTTCTGCTCCTGGGAATTCAAGGCTCAACAAAGGCACAAACAAAATCCCTGCATTCTGGTCATGCTTCCTTAGTCTTCTGCAGCTCCTTCAAAAAATCAGAATCACCTTATCCAGCCTGGGGGAGGAGGGGCTCCTGGGCCCCTGGGCTCCTGGACTCCTCTTCAGCCTCCTCCCAGCAGCTGCTTCTGCCTCCACCTGCTCCAAGAAATTCTAACTGTGCCTCTCTGGGGCTTTTCTTATATACACACATTAGCTTCTTGTTTCAGCCAATCCCTTCCTGTTATGTCGGGAACAGGGGTTCATAACTTCTGTTTCTTTCACAGAGGTTTGATTAGTTATTAAGTGCTAAGTACCTGCTTACTTGCCAATACAAAAAGGGGTCTTCAAAATTACCATTTATATAGGCTCAATCTTGTTTCTCTCTTATATTGATAATTATCTCTTGAATTTAGATAGTGCATTACATTTTACAAAATACTTTCCTTACAACAACCCTGTGAATTAAAAAAATTGGAAGTATTATGATTCTCGTTTTACAGGTAAGAAAACTGATTAAGAAAGATTAAGTGACTTGCCCACAATTATATAGGCAGGAAGTATCATATGTACTTTAAACACAGTGTTTCTCTAAGACCAGTGTTCATTCACCTCCACCATGTTTCTTCTCTGTGATATATGACTAAGACATATCCTTAAGGACTTTTTTGGCACCAAAATTTTTCTGCACTAGAGTAGATGTCAAAACACCTAGAATATATTTTTAAAGTATTTGTGCCTAAGGCCTCCAAGGAGATTTCACCATCTATATTTTAGCTTGTCAAGATGGACATGGGAAAACTAGTACCTAGCACAAAAGAGAAAAATGAAAGGTCCCAATAGGCACTCCAGTTGTCCAGTGACATTATTTGTAGGGCACAGGATAAGAATGTATTTTATAACTGAGTTAACACATTAATGAGGAGTTTATTGTATTTATTGTTGCAAAAATCATGGCATGTGACAGTTGGGACCTTGTAACTTTTTCCTAAATGAACTCTTTCAGGTTTAGAGTTCCTAAGTTCTCTCATTTCCAACTGGAAATTATGAAGATTACATATCCTACCAAAGGCTATTATGCAGCAGAGTCTTTTTTCTTTCTTTTAAAATAAATTTTGAGGGATGGCTAGGTGGCGCAGTGAGTAAGAGTGCTGACCCTGGAGTCAGGATGACCTGGGATAGGTCCCAGCCTCAGAAAATGAGCACCCACACATAAATAATGACTGGCCGTGTAACCTTGAGCAAGTTACTTAACCCCAATTGCTTTAAAAAAAAAATAAATTTTGATTTTGATTCTAAAATTAACAAACATCAAAAGAAATTACTCTCCTCCTCTTCTCCTCCTTCTTCTTTCTCTCTTTTAGTGAAATCCTTTCCCAACTCCCTTCTTTCCCCACATCTTTTCCACCATCAAATTGAAAGAAAAAAAAAAAGCCCTTATAACAAACATACTTAGTCAAACAAAATTAATTCCCACATTGTCCGTGTTTAAAAATCTGTGTCTCATTTTGCAATTTGAATCTATCATTTCTCTGACAGGAGGTGGGTAGTTTACTTCATCATTGACTTGCTGGAATCCCGAGTGGTCATCACATTCATCAGAGTTCTTAAATTTCTCTGTTGTTTTCCCGTACAATGTTGTTGTTATTGTATAAATGGTTCTCGTAGTTCTAGCTCACTTAACTGTATCAACTCATATAAGTCTTCCCAGGTTTCTCTGAAACTGTTCCTATCATCTTTCTTCCAGCACAATATCATTCCATTATTCATATATCATAATTTGTTAGTCATTTCTCAATTGATGGGAACCCCTTAGTTTCTGATTCTTTGATACAATAAAAAAGATGCTATGAATTTTTTAATCTTTGCACATAAAGGTTTTCTCCCTCTTCTTAAAATCTCTTTGTGGTATATATCAAGCAGTGGAATCACTAGGTCACATGGTATGCCTGCCTGAACTAATTCACAGCTCCACCAACACTGCATTAGTGTGACTGTACCAATGACAGCCTCTCTGACACTCCTTATTTTGCTTCTTTATTTCTTTTTTGGTTATCTTTACCCCTCTAATGAGTAAGAGGTAGAGCCTTATACTTGTTCTAATTTTAATTTCTCTAATTACTAGTGAATTAGAAGAACTTTTTTTCTTGTAGTTTTTGATAGCGTTTATTTCTTTTCTGAAAACTGTCCATTCATAACTTTTTACAATGTAATAATTGGTAATTGGCTCTTGTTCTTATACATTTGAATCACTTCACTGTATAACGCATTCTTGCCCAGGGTGAACTCTGAAGAACTCTGCATGTGTGGAGAGAAGCATGGCTACCTGTTGGCTGAGAAAACTCTGAGAGTAATGTTACATACCTGTATAACTGGGAATAAACTCCAGAAGAGGGATTCAAGAGGGATTCAAGAGAGATGAGTCAGGTAAGAGGCTAAGACAAACTTTTAAATGGGGTCTGAAGATCTTCCCATAGCCACAGATACATTGGGAAGCTGTTCCCTCACAGCCCTAAATGTCCCTTCATTCCCAGTGCTTGTAGTCATAGAGACTAATAAGAGACAGTTTCCCCTCCCTCCCTCTCTCTGCCCCCAACCATTGTCTTTCTCCTTGATTGAGTTGAGATCTTATCTCCCTCACAGTTTGTGAGTACATTTTTTCTTATATATTCTTTCATTTACTCTAATTATATAATTTCCCTAATTTGCGTTTATGACTTACTTTGATGAAAAAGTTTACTAACTGTCCATGATTGTGTTTGTGTAGCCGCCACTTAATAAGATATTTCTCATAAGACCAAAAAGAATCCTACCCCTAGACTACCAATATTCGAGATGTGTTAGATATACTTTTACCTGAATACCTCTCTTGGAGGTAGGATAGTGAAGGAGTAAATGTTCCTCCACAACTCTTCTCTTGCTCTCCCCAAACCAGTTTCTTTTGATGATGGCATAGGCAAGATTCCATATTAGATACCTATCCATATTTCATCTGAATTTATTGGACAGCTACCTAACAACAACAATAAGGAGGGGGAAAAATACAAAGAAGAGATCGAGACAAAACTTGGGGAGAGATAGAGCGATCACTCTTCTCTGTGATGAAAAGATAAAAGGAAAGGAAGAAAAAGGAAAATCATTATGAAAGAGGGAGCATCACAGTCTCAGTTTGAAGGAAGAGACTTCTATAGGTGGCAATCACTCCAGTTGGAGTTTGACAAAAGCATAGCTATAGAAATAAGAGAGGGCAGAGTGAAAGTAGAAGATAGGGAATAGTTCATTTTGACTGGATTGTAGAGTAAGTGAAGGGAAGCAAGAATCAACAGTGGTTTACAGTTAGATTGTGGAAGATCTTACATGTCAGTCAGGATATTATGAAAAGATAGTAAAAAAAAGCAAAACCCCCAGGATGATTTTGATAACTATTTGTTGAATTTATTCTATTCATAAAGGAAAAACAAGCTAAAAATAAGAGCTTGTGCACCTAAAGTTCTCTTTCTCTGTTGAACTTTGTATATGGAAATGCTCATTTTATTTGGTGTTTAAATTCAGAATAAAAGAAAATAAAGCCTTAAGAACTCTGATCATTGCACCATCCAAGGACCAGTTCAGAGGAAGGAGGCTAAAGTTTGCTTCCTACTTTTTAAGATAATAGTGAGAATGGGGAACAGAATGACAGACAAATTTACGGACATGGCTAATGTATAGATTTATTTCTTGACTATGCTAATTTGTTAAAAGGGAGGGTTTATCTTTTAATTTTGAGGGGTGGTAGGATAATCAGGGGGCAATAATACAGATATTCCCCAAAAGAAAATAAGAGGGGGAAAATCATCAGTGAAATATTTTTAAAGGGTCAAAGAAAATTAAATAAAGATCAGAAGGAGACACAGACAAGGAAGACAGCTTTCAAACAAAGAAGAATTCATTATATGTATTTAAATTCATAATATACTTTAAAAAAAAAAGGCTGTACATAACAGGGACTCATGATTTCAAAAACAACTTTCTCTTTTTGCCCTTTGTGTAAGGAAAAATGTTCATTTTTGTTGATGCTTGTAAAAGCCAGAATAACAAATTTAAAAAAATATGCTAGGGGGCGCCTAGGTGGCACAATGAATAGAGCACCAATCCTGGAGTCAGGAGAACCTGAGTTCAAATTTGGTCTCAGACACTTAACATTTACTAGTCATGTGACCTTGGGCAAGTCACTTAACCCCAATTGCCCCGCCTTCCCCCTCAAAAAAAAAAAAAAAAAAGAAAGAAATGAAGGCCTGAAATAGGTGGGGGATATTAGTCAGAGTAGAGAAGAAGAACCTATATAAGGACATACGTTGCAGAAATAGAAATTTATAGGACTTGCCTGGTGACTGGCTGAGCCATAAAATGGAAAAGAAAGAACCAAATACAGAGACAAGCTTAAAGCCTAAACTAACTATACTTAACTTATTAGTGAATAACATACTCTTCTTATGCTGTATAATATTGTTATATTAAAGTTTTTTTGTCTTCAATAAAGTGCCAGACTACTAAAATGTTTCTTATTGAATGCCTAAGCAGATAGGTGGCTCAGTGGGCCTGGGCCTGGAATCAGGAAGACCTGAATTCAAATTTGACCTCAGACACTCACTAGCTCTGTAACCCTGGGCAAGTCAGTCAACCTCTGTTTGCCACTGGAAAAAGGAATGGCAAACCTCTCCAGTATCATAGTAGAGAAAACCCTATGTGGGGTCACAATGAGTTGAACATGACTAAACAACATTAAAGCCCTACTACCAGCTAAAACACATTTGAAGTAGCTACCACTGTCTTCTTTTTTCATCTTTCCCAAGAAACAATAGTAGTAGCAATAGTAATGTGGTAGTAGTAATAGCTATATATTTATAATAATATAATATAATAATAATATAGTATAGTAATAGCTATATGGCTATGTATGTAATATATAAAACATAAGTAAGATATACAGATATAAATGTAAGTGCCCATATTTGCATATCTTCCTTAACTATGTGCTAGATACTGGTAAGTACTTTAAAATGATTTCATTTGATCCTCACAAGCTGGAGAGGCAGGTTATTAGCCTCTTTTACAGATGAGGAAACTGAGGTAAACAGAGCTTAAGTGATTTGCCAGGAACACAGAGCTACCAAGTGTCCAAGGGTGGATTTGCACTCAGGTCCTCCTGATTTTGGGCTTGGTCCTCTAGTCAATGAGCCACCCAAAACAATGTAATCTAGTGGAAGGATTCCAGACTCTGGAGGACCTGTATGTTCAAATCCTTTTAGCCTATCTGACTTAAACAAGTCATCTTCTCTCTCTGGGTCTTGGTTTCCTCATTTGTTAAGTGGGGGTGTTGAGGTAAAATCCAAGGTCTCATCCAGTTGTAGATACTGGGAGAAGTAAGAACTCCTTTCATTTTTTTTTTAAAAGCAATTGGGGTTAAGTAACTTGCTCAAGGTTACACGGCTAGTCATTATTTATATGTGGGTGCTCATTTTCTGAGGCCGGGTTCAATCTTGGGTCATCCCAACTCCGAGGCTGGCGCTCTTACTCACTGCGCCACCTAGTCGCCCCTCCTTTAATTTTTTTTTTACCTGTTTTTTTAACATGGTATCGTTATTTTAGTGTTTCTTGTGCTTAATTGTCAAATCATAGGTCCATAGCTGGAAGGGTTTTTAAAGGTTATTTTATAGATAAATTCTTATTTTATAAATAAAAAAACAAGGTCCAATAACTTGCCCAAGGCCACAAGGGATCACAGATATGAAACTGGAAAGGGACTTAGGAGGATATTTGATCTGATCACTTCATTTTACATATGAGAAGGAGACCAGGGGAAGATTACATGACTTGCCCAGGGTCATCACCAAAGGTAGGTTTGAGGGGAGGCTAGGTGGCGCAGTGAGTAGAGCTTCAGCCCTGGAGTCAGAAGGACCTGAGTTCGCATCCGACCTCAGACACATCGCACACACAAACAAAAAAAAACAAACCTAGCCGTGTGACCTTGGGCAAGTTACTTAACCCCAATAGCCCTCCAAAAAAAACAAAAAAAACAAAGGTAGGTTTGAAGTAACTCAGCTTCAGTGCTGAGTTAATATATAATATATCTTCCCTATAATATATCTTCATCTCCTTATTGCTCTGATAATTCTTTTTTTTTTCTTTTTGGAGGGCAATTGGGGTTAAGTAACTTGCCCAAGGTCACACGGCTAGGTTTTTGTTTGTGTGTGCGTTAAGTATCTAAGGCTGAATCTGAACTCAGGTCCTTCTGACTCCAGGGCTGACACTCTACTCACTGAGCCACCTAGCCACCTTTGATAATTCTTATTGAGACAACAAGCAAGGTTCTGTTTCAACTGGACCTCTTGGCATTTCACATTTGTCTTTCTTTTTGGTCCTTGATAAATTATAAAGGAAATCACTGATATTGTGCAACTTTTTTTTTCTACTAAATGAAATGAGAATAGACATTAAAGCTGGAACAGGCACTGGACATTAGACAATTTTATTTCTAGTTCTGGTTATGCCACTAACTTCTACAGAACTTTGGCCAAGTCATTTCTCTTCCCTGGCCCTTAATTTCCTCAGATAAAACAAGTTTAGATGATATGATCCCTAAAGGCCTTTTCAGCTTTAATATTCTTTTATGCCAAAACATGTATAACATTCTGCCACTTTTGAAAAAAAAAATGGGAGCCTATATTTCACAATGGGCCCATCTTCTCTGATTATAAAGCATATAGTATAATCACATTTCTCAGCATCACTGATGATAAAGATGGAACAAAAAACTGCATGAAATATGGATAACAAGAGACTAAAATCTTACAAATTCAATATTTTTCAACAAGAGATATCAATGTATAAAGTATGATATTAGGAGAAACCAGAACAAACAAACAAAAAGCACAAATTTCTGTCTTCAAGGGGATTACATTCTATTGCAGAGATATCAAGCAGTTATAAAGAGAAACTGATGAGTGATAATGAAGAGGTTACTCATAAAGAGGGTTAGGGGTTGCTCTGGAGACCCCAAAATACTGGGTCCTGCTGAATGAATGAATTCGACTAAAGTCGAAATTCTCTCAGCCAAAGAAAAGTAAAGTTTATTAAAAGTTCATTTGCATGAGACACAGTAAGTCTGTGCTAAGTCATTCCATGGCACTGTCACTATTCTATGGCACTCTCACAAGCATGAAGACAAGATGGGGTCTTATATACAGAAAGCTGTGGGAGGAATCTAGGGGTGGTCTAGAGGAGGAGTTTGGGGAGGGTCTTCAGGAGGAGTCAGATGAGGTCAATGAGTGATTAAGGGTGGGAAGCCACCTGGAGACTACAGACAATGGTGGGCTAGGCCAGTTCAAAGGTGAATTGATATTTTGATAGGCTCAAGGGTGAGAAATCTAGTAACAGAGGGTGGGAAGTCTAGTAACAGAGACTTGGGCTGATTTAATCAGAGTTCAAGAGCCAGTACCTCAAGGACTCAAGGAGAGCTCAAGGGGGTTCCTAGAGCCCATACCTCATCAATAGGACCTGGACCCCTAAAAGAAAAAGAACATGTCTTTGAAAGCAACTCAGTCCCTGAATTTTCCCATATATTTCAGTAGCCCAGATCACTAGGCCTCCACCCAAGGCATCACACCTACCCTAGCCCACTAGATCCCCTAATTAGCTTACTTGGCAGTCCTTTCCTAATTCTCTAAGCCCACCCCAGACTAAATATTTCTTTCACTATTGCACCAAACCCATTCCTTAATCCCATTCAGATCTTTTCACTGTCCTTTTTGTATATAAGCATCAGTCTCACACTTATTAAGTTGCAGGTTCCCTAGGAACCCTGCCCACTCTGATTGGCATTACAATAAACCTTGCCACTTTGACTGAGTGTGTGAATTCATTACAGGTGGATGTCCCCCTGTACCCTGACATTGTGGGGTTCCCAGGAACCCCAAACCACATCAAAACCTGTATAAAGTCATGCTATTTAAGTAAAGTCATATGAGATGAAGTATGATTTTTACTATTGTCCCCATATTGCTATCTGTCCCATATTTTTTGTGCCATTATTTAAAAATTTTTTTGCACTTAGCTAGTGAGTTAATGTTCTTAGGGTTAAGTAGCTTCTGGCTATTTGGGGTTCTTAATGAAGCTGTAAATAATTTAAAATCCATTAGCACCTGGAAGGGTGGCTGAAATCAGAGTAATACTGCCTGTCTCCCTGAAAGAGTAGAGAGGCACAGGCACCTAATCATCCCATTTCCCTTGGAAATGCCTTAGTTTTGAGGAAGGAGTCACATTAGCCAGTGGAAAGTATTATAATTAATCACAGAAGCTTTCCTGGTGCCACATGACACCCATTTAAACTACAGAATTAAGGTAATGTAAAGGTAGACAGCAAAATAGCCAGTGTTAAGAGGGAATGGTCAAATCATTTATTAGGAACACCTGTGAGGCACAGCCTGTGGATTCAATGTATACTTTTAAGCCATAGTCCCAGCTTTTCCTCAGCAAGAAAGAGGAAAGGCATCAGGAAATAAGATCATCCAATGAAGCTGCCAAGGAACTGAGACAAGAATTCTGGAGAAAGATTGTGAGGATCCATTAGCTACAAGGTCAAGGAGGCTGGTTAGAAAGAAGTGGAACCAGAAGTTGTGATGAGGTAGGGGCTCTGCGTGCTCTCATTGAGTCCTTGAGGTACAGGCTCTGGGAACCTCCCTTGGATTCTTGATTAAATTCTCATTGGATGAGGCATTTGTATGAGGTAATAAGCCTTACATTGTGGCTGGGCCCAGACCTACCAACTGCTAACTACTAGCCTAGTTTCTAGCCTAGCCCTCCATTGTTCATCTACTTCCCCACCCTTGAGCCTATCAAAATATCAATCCACCCTTGAACTGGCCTAGCCCACCATTGTCTGTAGCCTCCAGCTACCTTCCATCCTTAATCACTCATTGACCTCATTAACTCCTCCTGAAGACCCTCCCCAAATTCTTCCTCTAGACCACCTCTAGATTCCTCCCACAACCTTCTGTATATAAGACCCCATCTCACACTATGTGTTATAAGAGTACCATAAAATGCCTTAGAATGGTGAGAGCACCATAGAAAGACCTAGCACAGACTTACTCTGTATCTAATGCAAGCAAACTTTTAATAAATTTTACTTTTCTTTGGCTGAGAAGACTCGAGTCGAATTCATTTGGCAGGACCTGGTGTGTTGGTATTTTGGGGTCTCCAGAGCAAACCTAAGCCTATTAGTGGGTAACCTCCTCAGTTGCACAAAACACAAACAAAAAAGAGGAAGGTTTGGTACAAGATAGAAGCTATGGTTGGAGAGCCTGGGTCTCTTCCACTCACACTGCCCAAGACAAGTAGGATCTATGTCAATTTACATTTCAGCTTTTTTTTTTCCAGTTAATAAGCATTTTCTTTCCTTCCCACCTGTTCCATTAATTTTTCTTTAACAAATATGCATAGTTATGCAACAAATTCCCAGGTTGTCCATGTTCAAAAATGTCTCATTCTGTACCTGAGTCAATCACATCAATCTCCAGAAAACAGCTGTTTTAACTAACACTCCTTGTGCACAAAAACTAAGAGAAGCCTATCTTTTGTTCTACCTAGTGGACTCTTCTTACCTCCTTAAAGAAAGGAGTAGTTTAGGGGGTTACTGATTAGATTAAGGCCTGTTTAGAGCAATCAGACTTACTGAAGAATGGTGAGGGTAGAGTCCTTGGTCCTAAAAGAGTATGTGGACACTGCCAAGGTCAAAGCCAGGGGATTCACAGAATTTTAACAGAACCTGGTAGAGCTGCCAAGTCAAGGCTTAGGAAGGGAATAAATTCTGAAGGGCAGCAGCAAGCAAGATTTGCCAGGCATCTGGGATTACTCCTTTTTCTCCCAATTGAATCTACTTGACATAACCTTTTATGATGGCTGGTGTGCTAGCCACCAACTTTTGTTATTCAGTTGGATCTGCACAACTGTGGGCATATATGCAGCAAATACCATTCTGGTGATTTCTACCTTGGAATTCCCTTTCATGAATTCATTCTTTTATAATAATACAATCATGGTATCATTACATTCAATGATATCTCCATCCCCACCCCCCACCTCTAAAAGGTGGTATGGGCCATTTCTTTCCTCCAGCTCCCCTCCCTTCATGGAAATTAAAAGATTACTGAGAATACTACCCTTTTAGGTAAATACAGATACCCTGAGGTAGAACATAAAAAGCTTATGGTATTTTTTTGTTGTTGTTTCATTTCTATTTGAGGAGACTTTTAGTTTATCATTTCCCTAAAATGTTGATGTCAGACTTTCCAAAAACAAAACAAAACAAAACAAAACTTGCCAATTTTTTTTGAGATATTCATATATTCTCCAGAGCATTCTAATCATGTAAAATGGCTCTTAATGCAAGGGCATCAAGCAACAAGAATTAAGGTGCCTACTATTTACCCGGTGCCTCTAAGGATACAAGTACAAAGAATGAAACAATCCTGAACTGAATAGGCTCCCAGTTTACCATATATAAAATCACTGATGGCAAGCACCTGAATGCAGGGAGTTTGGAATCAGAAGAAAACTGGGTTTGACCTCTGTTGCTTACTAATTGTATTGTTGAGGTTTGGGGGCATAGGGGTACTCAAGACACCAAAAAACCAACAGCCAGGCTCTGCCCAAATGAATTCAACTCAGGCCTTCTCTCAGCAAAAGGAAAATAAAGTTTATTAAAGATTTGCCATAATGGGTATCTTAAGGAGCCCAAGTACAAGCAGGCCAGATTGAATCTCTTCTAGATTGAATCTGAGCACCTTCATGGAGGCAAGATAGATTTTATATACAGAAAGATTGAGGGAGGGATCTAGGGGTGGTCTAGAGTTGGAGTTTGGGAAGGAGTCTAAGGAGACAGACTCCAGGAATGGTATTAGGGGTAGGAAATAGCTGAAGGCTACTCGGAGATGACAGACAATGGAGGGCTTGGCTAGTTTAAGGGTAATAGATTTGGGTATAGATATTTTGATAGGATCAAGAGTGAGAAGTAGCTGGACAATGGAAGGCTAGGCTAGGTTAAGAGTAAAAGATTTGGGCCAAGCAATAATGAAAGTCTTATGGCCGCAGGCAAAATGCCTCATTAAGTGAGAAGATTCAGAGTTCAAGGGGTTTCCCATAGCCTGGACCCCATCAGTATTACCATGGGCAGTTCATTTGACTTCTCTGAAAAACAATTTCCTCAGCTATAAAACAGGGATAATAATACCTATAACATTTACTTCACAAGTTTATTTAGAAGATCAAACAGGACGAATTTAAACCACAGCAGGACCCTGAAAACAGTTTTACCATCTTTGTATCTTCTCAGTGTCTACAATACTCTTTTTGACTTAATGAATGTGCTGCTTATATCAATCAACAATTAAAAATGTCTACATGATCTATTATTTTAACAAGTATAAAAGTCTTAATCATAGAAATATATATATGTATATATATATTCCCACTGTTATTATAGGAAATTGGAATAACACTTGCGTTACCAACTGATGGGGCTATTTTAAAGTATCTTGTACCTCGAAGTGTTAAACATAAGATATTGATATATTAGATGTTGGATGGGCAGAATATATACTGGTGAAGTGTATTTATGTTAATTTTGTGGGTCACTGATATGAAAGATAGGTTTGAGGTGGCTGAGGTGCTTCTTGACAATACCTCACTTGCTTCTGATGAAATAAGGTTAAGATGAAACAGTATTGGCTATGAAAAAGATAATTTCTTGGTTGTTCTGAACTTGGCCCTTTACCATTTCAACAATTTCATATTAGTCATGTTATAAAGAAGAATTAGAAGCTGTGGGGGGCCAAGTCTAATGGATTCTTGAGCTACCCTCTGAGTCCAGAGACTTGTGACTTGCTCCAAGTTCAAGGACTCACTGAGCTATGTCCGAGTTCGGACGGGTTGACTTGTTTGGATCCAGGAGGGTGCAAAGTCACCTCTGGACAGGTGTGTCATATCATTCCCTGAGAAGAATAGTTGGCAATCAGTATCAAGAAATATTGCTGTGTCTGCTACAAGCAGTCTGGGTATGCAGGAAGCAGGCTTGTAGTCAAGGCCATTACTAATATCTATGTTTAACTGAGTGCATCCATGAGAAACTGGTGATTCAAAGTTTACTGTGAAACTTTCCATGCATAAACAAGAAAGATATATAATCAACTATACTACTCCAATAAACCAGCATTGTTATTCAACTATGCTCGCCTTGGCCCGATTCTCTTTAGTTCACTGTCCATTCATTAATGTCAGTTGCTGGCAAGAAGCAATAGGGTGAACCTCAAGAAAGAAGAAAAAAAACAGAGAGAGAGAGAGAGAGAGAAAGAGAGAGAGAGAGAGAGAGAGAGCGCAAATAGTATGCTTCTATCTATATTCAGACTCCATAGTTCTCTGGATGTGGACAGCATTTTCCATTATGAGTCTTTTGAACTTGGTTGCATTGCTGAGAAGAGCTAGGTCTATCAGAGTCAGTCATTGCATAATGTGGCATACTGTGTACAGTGTTCTGGTTCTGCTCAATTCACTCAGCATCAGTTCATATAAGTCTTTCCAGGTTTTTCTGAAGTTTGCCTGCTCATCATTTCTTATAGCACAGTAGTACTCAATTACATTCATATACCACAACTTGTTCAGCCATTCCCCAATTGATGGGCATCCCCTCAATTTTCAATTCTTGGCCACCACAAAAAGAACTGCTATAAATATTTTTGTATTTGTGGGTGTTTTTTTCATTTTCAGGATCTCTTTGGGATACAGACTTAGGGCCTGGGAATAAGTTGACTTTGAAGTGATGATAAAAAATCTAAGTGGTGAAAAGGGATTGTACTAGGAGAAGAGGAAAGTAGGAGGCAGTAAAGGGTAAATTACATCACATCAAGAGGCACAGAGACTTATTCAAGTAGGGGGAAAGAAGGGAGGGAGATCAGCATTGTTTGAACCTTACTCTCATCAGATTTGGCTCAGAGGGAATAACATACTCAGGTATAGAAATCTAACTTACCCTACAGAAAGTAGGAGGGGAAAGAGGAAAGAAAAGGAAAGGGTATATAGAAGGGAGGGAAAAAGTAGTAAGGGAAAAGAGAGAGAAAAGGGAGGGGGTGATAGAAGGGAGGGCAGATTGAAGGAGGTGGCAATCAAAAGCAAAACTCTAGTGAGGAGGAAAAGGGAGAAAGGAAGGAGAAAAGCTTACAGAAGGTGGAAAATGGGATGGAGAGAAAGACACAGATAGTAATCATAACATGAATGTAAATGGAATGAAATCCCCCATAAAACAGAAAGGAATAGCAGAGTGGATTAAAAACCACAATCCTACAATATGTTATTTACAAGAAACACATTTGAAGCAGAGAGATACAAACAGAATAAAGGTAAAAGACTGGAGCAGAATATTTTATGCTTCAGCTGAAGTAAAAAAAAAAAGCAAGGGTAAAAATCCTGATCTCAGACAAAGCCAAAGCACAAATAGATGGAAGGAAGTAAAAGAGATAAGAAAGGAAATTACATCTTGCTAAAAGGTGCTATAGACAATGAAGTCATCTCATTACTAAATATATACGCATCAAGTGGTATAGCATCCAAATTCTTATAGAAGTTAAAGGAGTTACAGGAAGAAATAGATAACAAAACTATACTAGTGGGGGACCTTATCCTCCCCCTCTCAGAACTATATAAATCTAACCAGAAAATTAACAAGAAAGAAGTTAAGGAGGTAAATAGAATTTTAGAAAAGTTAGATATGAAAGACCACTAGAAAAAATTAAATGAGGATAGAAAGGAATGTACTTTTTCTCGAACAGGGCACTTACACAAAAATTGACCACATATTATGGCATAAAAACCTCACAATCCATTGCAGAAAAGCAGAAATACTAAATGCATCCTTTTTAGATCATGATGCAATAAAAATTATGTATAATAAAGGATCATGGAAAGATAGACTAAAAATTAATTGGAAACTATATATCTTATTAATAATAACTAACTTTATGTAGTACTTACTATGTGATAGGCATTGACTAAGTGATTTGCAAATATTATCTCATCATATCCTCACAACCCTAGGAGGTAGATGGCATTTTTATACTTATTTTACAGATGAGGAAACTAAGGCAGATAGAGGTTAAGTGACTTGCCCTGGACCATATAGCTAGAAAGTGTCTAAGGCCAGATTTGAACTGACTTCAGGCCTGGCACTTTATCCTCTACACCACCTATATACATATATGTATATATGTGTATATGTGTGTGTGTATGTATAATGTATATATACATGCATATGTATATATATGAATGAAATCATCCCATCCTACTTTAGCCTTGATATCTTAATGAGATAAAAATATATCCCCATCAATCAATCAATCAACCAATCACTTATCGTCTTAGGTTGAGTCTTTGAAATGGAATGAAATTACACAAGAATCTATTTGGATAAATTAAGGAAACTAAGCAATGCATTGAGATTATTTACAAATTATCAGGCAAGCTGAGAAAGGGTGGAATTTCAGAAATTTTAACGAGTGGGGCTTTCCAGTATATCCATGAGGAAAAACTGCCTAAGGAAACAGAGACCTCAGCTTTAGCCTTGTTGAGGTCTCCTTCCTTTATTGGATTTTCTCTCTTCTTATTGGTCTTCTTGCTTCACCTCCAGATAAGCTGATGGCTGATTTTCCCAACCTCAATCATCAGCGGGAGCCAAAGAAACATGGAAGTAGATTCAACATTCTTAAGGGGAAATCTCCTCACCACACTACAAATGGGAGAAAAAGACCTCTACCAACTAGGAATTGTAAATTACCCCTTTGTCATCTGTGTTTCATAAATTGGAGCCTACTTTCTCTTGAACTATGTATGCACTTTTGGAATAGAGTGTCACAGACCTTTGGAACATATTTCATACCAATTGTTCATATTATATCACCTTAGTAATTACTCTTGTCTAAAGCTACTTAAGGTTGACTAACTAAATTGATTCTCAGATGTTAATCTTAGGAGGAAGCACTCTAGTGAGTGCTTGAGCTAATCACACTAAAGAATCACCATTGACTTCTCAAGGGTGCCCCTAAAACTCTGAGGAGGAGATGGAACCAAACTCTAGAGCTTAGAGACTCATCAGTGAAAGTAGAAGTTGGCATAATTATCCTCCCAGCTTAAATGGGTTAAATGTAGTTAAAACAACCACAAAAAACCCACAACCACAAAAAAAAATTGTTCATATTATATCACCTTAGTAATTACTCTTGTCTAAAGCTACTTAAGGTTGACTAACTAAATTGATTCTCAGATGTTAATCTTAGGAGGAAGCACTCTAGTGAGTGCTTGAGCTAATCACACTAAAGAATCACCATTGACTTCTCAAGGGTGCCCCTAAAACTCTGAGGAGGAGATGGAACCAAACTCTAGAGCTTAGAGACTCATCAGTGAAAGTAGAAGTTGGCATAATTATCCTCCCAGCTTAAATGGGTTAAATGTAGTTAGAAAGGCAAGCCGTACATAAGAGAGACCTGCAGTTTCATGTGTAGTCTTCTACTATATGGAAATAGTTTTATTTTATTTTATTTTTTAGTGTTTTTTTAAGTTCTGAGTAAAAATAAGTTTATAAAATAATAACTCCTAGCTTATAAATTCAGGGAGCTGTTATTGTACTCATCATGAACCGGGAAATTTGGAAGGTATAAAAGAAAAGCCACATACTATATTCTGCATTGTAGGAACAAACCTGCCAGAAGCAGTTTTATTAATTTTATGTTATTCTAATCTAAATATTTCTGCTTAGAGAGAAAGAATGTATTATACAGAGCCACCCCACGGCTCTGAAAATATCTTTCCCTTCCTAGACATTTCTGAGTTACAGTTATAGCCTTCCTAGACAATAGACAAAATTTCACAATATGATAAAACAGTTACAGAGCTTAGGGTAAAAGTTCAGTTAACAGTTTGCTTCAGCAAACAAAACAATATCTGCTTAACTTTCAGCTTGCCCTTGGAGAACAATTTTCTTTTTTATAATTTCATTTTTATTCTGAATTTAAACAACAAAAAAAGGATCATTTCCATGTAAACATTGCAAAAAGAAAAAAAAAGATTCTGTGAGAAATGGAAAATCTCCATTTCACATTACTTGCTTTTTTTAAAGTAAAAAGTAAGTTCCATATGTTACTTTTTTTCTCAACTGACCTCTTTGTTCTTCCTGCACATATCTTTTGTTTTCTTTCATGCATTTGAAACAGTGTTTCAATAAACTATGCTGCAGTGTTGGTCACTCCTTTTCCCCCTCATCCCTTTCCCTCCCCACCCCCCCCCCACTGAAAACCAAAGAGACAAAAAACAAACAAAACTTTTATAATAAACATAGCCAAGCAAAACAAATCCTTCTGTGCCCATGTCCAAAAATGTATGTCTCTTTCTAAACCTTTTATTTACCACTTATTTTTCAGGAGCTAGGTAATAAGTTTCATTCTAGGTCCTTTGAAGACATGGATGATCATTGTATTGATCTGACTTCTTAAGTATTTCTATGTTGTTTTTCTTTGAAATATTGCTGAACTTGTATAAATTGTTCTTCTGATTTGCTCACTCTGTATCTGTACTGCCCATGATTTTCTGAAATTATTTCTTTCATTTGTTACAGTGAAATAACATGTCACTCAGTTAATATATTGCAATTAGTCCAGTCATTCCCCAATTGCCCAAGAGATTAGTTAAGGCACTCCCTTTGCCTCTAGTTCTTTTCTTCTCTTCTTTTAATCCCCACCCTTTCAAGATGAGTGATATCTGGTATCCTTCCTCTTAACTTGTTTCCCTGGTGAATTTGAAATATTTTTACACCAAAATGTGTGTGTTCAACCCTCCTTGGGCCATTTCAAATAAAAATAAGCTTCTTCTGATGCCCTTTCCGCTACTCCTTCTGAGTATGTATACTTTTTTTTAATGTACCTCAATTAATATAAGTTCCACACCCTTCACTCTCCTTTCCACTCTAGTGTATTCCTTTTACTTTCCCTTCTCTTTCCCCCCTGCTCAATAGAACTCCCTCAGAAAAGTCCCTAAGACCTCTGGTTTTTTAACCCTTTATTTAACTTCCTCAATTTCCTTTAGACATTAAAGTTCTGAAGGGACACTTGTTTCTTCTCCCCCATTACAAGTTCATCATGCTGCACCTTCTAATTGCTTGAATAAATTTATTTAATTTTTTCTTTTTTGTAAAAAAGTTACTAATCAGCTCTGGTAATCATCAGTAATGCTTGAAAACTTATTCCAATAAATGTTCATTCCCCTCCATCCCCAAGGTTTAGTTTTGTAGTATCCTTGGATGCTAGCCTGGATCTTTTACCTTTTGAAAATATCACATTCTAAGGTCTCTTCTCATTTAAAGCAGAAGCTGCAAAGGTTTGGTTTTGTTTTGTGGTGCTGATTTTGATTGTGTGGTCCTGGAACAACTTCTTTCTGGATTCTTGCTGTATTTTTTTTTTCTTTGATATGGAAGCTCTGAATTTGGCTATGATATTCCTGAGGCTTCTCCTTCAGGGACTGATCAGTGGATTCTTCCTAAATTCACTTTGTCCTCTGGTTCTAACAGATCTTGGCAGTTTTTTTTATGACTTCTTAAAAGCGTAACCAGGCTTAAAAAAAAAAAAGTTACTGTTTTTCTGGGTGTCCAATGATTCTTAAATTCCCCTTTCTTGACCTATTTTCCAATTTTTTTAAACATCAAATATAGTACATTTCCTTCCTTTTTTTTCAGGCTTTTGGTTTTATCCTACTATTTCCTTTTTTCTCCTGAAATCTCATTAATTTCTGTTCATTATGTTTTAGTTATCACAGAAACTGTTACTTCAGTAAAGTTTATCCCCTTTCTCTTTTAAACTATTCTCCTTTCCTAGGTTCTAACCTTGGAGCTTTCTGTTAACCTGGGGCAGGTATGTACTGGAGCCAGCTTGTACTAACTTGCTAGAGTCAATTGTTAAATTTTCAGCTGCCAGTATTTCTACCTCAGAAACTGA
The DNA here is from genome assembly GCA_011680675.1 of Gymnobelideus leadbeateri. Classification (NCBI taxonomy): domain Eukaryota; kingdom Metazoa; phylum Chordata; class Mammalia; order Diprotodontia; family Petauridae; genus Gymnobelideus; species Gymnobelideus leadbeateri. Next base: position 746,797 of record WOXC01008524.1, read on the forward strand.
CCAACACTAGAAATTAGGGTTTGATTTATTGTTTTGTTGATTTTCTAGACTTAAGAATGTAAATAATAAAATGGTAATCATGAAGATTAAATTCAAAAGTATGTCTTGTATTTTTAGAAAGCCAGTTGTTAAACATTTACCAGTGCACTCTATGATTCTGTGGCTTTCTTGGGGGTATCTTCCATTCCTGTTGCCTCTAGACATAAAGAGAATTCCAGATTAAGTTTCTTCTGGTCCATCTATGGTCATTTGGGGATGCTACTGGTTTATTTGCCTATGCTGGTATGAGTTTTCCTGCTACATCCTGTTTATTGCCTGTGGGCTTCTGGCTGGCTCTTTTTCAGTTCTACATGGAAGAAGTCACTTGCTATGTTTCCTCTCACTGTCTCTTTTTCTAAGAGTAATGATGGCTGCTACATTTGTCCCCTTATAAAGCCAAGCACGAGCAGCTTTCCACAGAATTATGCCTCAGCTTATAAACAGAATTATGAACAGCTTTCAAGATTCTGATTATATAGTATAGTGAACAGTCTATTTATTCAATAACAAATCAGAGCAAAACATTCACAGAAAATCAAGGTTCAGCATTCACGATGTTACAACTTATCATATTAAATCAAAATACAGCATTCATAATGACATAATAATTCAACAACTTATCACTAAAATGGCCAAATAGTTTTCACCAAAGTGGTCACATAGTTTTGAACACAGTATAATCATTTTGTCAATCAATCACTTAGTAACTCAATTATTCAATCATAAAGTACAAAAGGTCAAAGTCCTCCACCCTTGGGGCACATCAAGTTACAAATTAGTCATTATTCAGCCACAAGTCACTATTCAATCATCAGTCACTACTCAGTCATCAGTCACTACTCGGTACCCTCTTAAGGGGTAGTGGGAAATACACAAGCCATTCACCCCTAGGTCACTAGTAAATTACCATTTCAGTCACTACTCAGAACCCACAGAGAGGTCTTTTCATCTTGACTTGATGCAGGCTTTCAGCTTCCATGGCTCCTTTTCTGTGGTCCCAGCTCCTGCCCAAATCTAACCAACTGCCACCTGAGTTCAAAAGCAGACAGCTCCCAGTTCCTTGTCCAGCTCTCCTTGCAGTTCCTGCTCTACAGTTGTTATGGGAATGTGAATTTAAGATCTTCCCTGCCCCTAGGCCCTTTGATAGGCTTACATGCACCTGGAGCCTGTGGCAGAAGGCTTGATTTTGGGGAATGCTTTTTGACTGGGCAGTGGGTCAAGAGGGTTGTTACATTTTCTGAGCCAGGAGAAGGCTATATAAACCCTGATGTGAGGCTTTGCTTTGGGGATCACTTTGAGAAGTGTTGTGCGATTTGACCAGATGAGACTCTGGGCACCCCTTGAACTCCCAGCTTTGAAAACCCAGATGTTCATGCTTGCCTTTTTGGTGACTGTAACTAGGTATCAATGTAATAGACAGTTGGAGGCCTGTCTGCTTGATCTGTTTCTCTGTCTTGTAACTTCTGCTTATAATTTGTTTGTATTCTCTGAAGTTCAGGGTGCTGACCTTTTCCCCCTGAACTAGGTAAATGACATATATTTGATTAAAGCAAGATTATTAACCCATATTGAGTTGCTTTCCTTTAGAAAAGCAGATCTAAGAACATGTGTTGGCAGCTACCCTGGGTATGTCAGGGTGCTTGCTGCTACAACAGTGGATCTCACAGTGTCCAGTCCACCTCAAGTCCTTCACAGCTTCTGTTCTTGAGAAGAGAAAAATCAACAGAACCACAGACAAATTACCAACACCACAATCATGCTTCCTCTGGCAGCTCCAGCTGGCCTTCAGAAATCCTCAGCAGTTCCAGCTGACCCTCAAAAGTCTTCAGCAGCTCCATTCTCAAAATCAAAATTACTTTTTCTTGTTCTCAAAATCAAAATCACTTTCTCCCACTCTCAAAGTCAAAACCATTTTCTCCACAGAAGTTCTAGTTCAGCAGCAGCAGCCCAGCCTTCAGGTGCACATCCCAAGAAGTTCTGACTTTCCCAGCTGAGGTTTTTCCTTATATACAGTATTGCTCCTCCCTCTTCAGCCCCTTCCTGTTATGTCAGCAACAGGGGATCCCTGTTCAGCCCCTTCCTATTATGTCAGCAACAGGGGTTCATACCTTCTGTCTCTTTAACAGAGGCTTAATTTGAAACTAGGTGCTAAGTACCTATCAGTTTAGCAATACAAAGGGATCTTCAAATTCCATTACCATTACACCCCCCCAAGGGAATTAAGCCTGGATCTGAGGTATTTCTACTTCATTGTCTTTAGCTCATAGCTCCAAATAAAAACCAATTCTAAACCAATTTTTTTCTAAACCATATTTACCTCAAAAGTAAAGAAAGGACAAACATACAAATATTTTCCCCAATACCTTGGTAACACACTCTTCTCTACACTACCTCTATTTCTCTATACTATCTCTATTTCTGAGGAAAGTGGCTCAAAAATTAGCTCAGTTCCTTATATGGTATTGGTCCCACTAAATTCACGTCCAGATTAGGCATGACTTTTAAATGAATTCTCAATTCAACTACTCTTGGCCTACCTCCAGAAAGTTATTTCTTACTCCTTAATGCATCGATTCTTGGCTTGCAGAAAAATTCATCCTGGAACACTAGGATACCAAATCAATAACCCTTTGGATTCTGGAACACTGAATTCCAAGGTACCATAGACTCTGAAGGTTCCCTTCCCTTCAACCAGAAGGAAAAGAACATACACCATAATCAAAGATCAAGGCCCATTTTAAGCACCATATGACTTCAGAGGGAAAAACGCCCCAAAGTCACTTTCCCTAGCTTAAGCTCTCTTGTCAGATATTATGGGCAAAGACATCACACTACCAGAAATAGAGCAACAAAGTGACTGAGGCAAGAGAGAAATGAAAGAAGCAGGTTAGGCCTTTTGAACAGACCTACAGTCAAAGAACTTTGCATTAACCATATGGTTGGTAAACTGGAACCAGTGACAGAATGCCTATCCATACTCCACAGTCACTCCAACGAACTTCCCTTGCATATCCCTCCCCAAAGCAGGTTTTAAACCTCAATACATCAGAGCCACTCTATGGATGTTGTAGATTCCCATTACCCAGGTTTTTACTGAAGTAAGTATATGAGATCTAGGCAATCTCCCTCTATTTAGGTGACCATCTTGTATGGAAGCCTGATAATTATTTTCCTAAAATGAAGCAATACTTTGACCACTCTCTTCAAGTATTTTCCTTTCTAGTTGGTTTATACCATCCTAACTTCATTTACTGGAATTAATCAAAGAAAAATCTTCCCTCACTTTGGTGGATTATCATCCTAAACTCTTTAGGACTTGAGGAGGAAAAGGCTACTACTCTTCTGACAAACAATCAAGAGCCTCTTCTGCTGCCTGGTCATTACTCTAATTTCTTCAAGGAATTAGTTCTTAGGCTCATCAGAGAAAGGGGAGCAGGACCTTGTTTCTGAATTGATACTTATAAAGAAAGACTGGCAAATTTTCTCTTTCAGATCAGCCCAAATACTTCTGTATTGGAGAGTTTTTAAATGATTTTTTTTTTTTTTTTTTTTGCTTTTTGGAGGGCAGTTGGGGTTAAGTAACTTGCCCAAGGCCACACGGCTAGGTTTTTATTTGTGTGTGCATTTAAGTGTCTGAGGCCGGATCTGAACTCAGGTCCTTCTGACTCCAGGGCCGACGCTCTACTCACTGTGACACCTAGCCGCCCCTAAATGATTTCTCAATGTTTCTAAATTAGGGAGGTTTGGATGCTTCCACAATGGAAAGCTGAGATGGGAAAGCTGAGGAAACTGAGGTCTGGAGAGATGTACTGCTCAAAAGAAGCATATTAGCCTAGGTCCTCTGATGCCAGAGCCAGTGTTTTTTCTACTGTATCACATATGGAAAAGGATCAAATTTAAGAGAAAAAAAAAGAAGTTTGAAGTTTACTTTGGACATGTTGAATCCAAAGAGATCCAGAGTTGAATATCCACCCTCTAGTCTAGGTACACCCCAGGGTACTTATTAGCTTTCTCACCTGTACAAGGAGTTAGGATGACTCACATCTCTCAAATCTTTTGATTTCTTCTAAGAGGAGGAAGACAAAAGGGGCATAATTTTACTTCAGGTACTACAATCCCCCTCACTCTATTTTCCTGTTTGATTTAGACTCCATAGTCACTACTTAGCTTCTCTTTCTTCTCTCTCTCTCTCTCTCTCTCTCTCTCTCTCTCTCTCTCTCTCTCTCTCTCTTCCTCTCCCTGAGTGAGATGATGGACAATGGAATTTTCTTCCCCCAATACTTCTCTGCTTCTTTTCTGGTTTCTTTCTCTTTGCACTGAGTAAACTTGGTTATATTTTACCTTATTGTTTATTTAACACTTTGCAAATCTACCTAATATCACTTCCCCCATATTTCATGTTTCCTTCTGATAATCTCAATGGACTTATCCCTGGGGAAAGGAATTCAGTGGTATCTGAGAAAAATCTTGCCTTCTTTTTAGTTAAGGTTTTAATATGTTGCCCTTCTCATGTGTGCTTGTATTTTAACAGGACAATCGAAAGAAAAATGCCATAACTGAAGGACAGGATTTCCATTGATGGAATTTCAGGCAGTGTGACAGAAAGGCTATGTGGATCTTTTTAAACAGTGGAAATTTCTTTTGATGACAAATCATATTGCCCTGACACTGAACGAGAAACTAAGGAGAGGAAGGAGGAAGAGAAGGAAGAGGAGAAGGAGGAGGAAGAGCAGGAGGAGGAGAAAAAGGACAAGAAGGAAGAGGAATTAACCTTTAACATTATTTAATATATAGATTGATACTGATGCCCTCACTTGGTCCACATGCCAGACAAGCATATGCTACAACAATATTTCAAGTGTCTTGAGGGAAGAGTAGAAGTTTTGTAATGTCATGGGGTTGACACTGGAACTCTCACTTCCTTGTTCTATTTTTGCATAATGTGATATATTGAAAGGTTAAGTGAATTTACAGAATATATTCTCTGGTCAAACTACACTAATACTCACAAATAGACAAACAGTTTAGAAAGGTTTCTAGATTAAAGATAGCATTAATAATGTAAAGACAACTGAATAAAAAGAAAATGCAGAGCTGACACTTCTAGCATGAACCACATTATGATCTAAGAACAATGATGCTTTAACCAGACTGGAAAATCCAAAATTATCAATAAAAGAATCTGAAATATGGATGTACATGTATTGTTGTTAACAATGAATCTTGTCCTCAATATATATTGGGCCTTGATTGTATTAAATAAAAAAGGCCCAAGATATGTAGAAAAGCAAAAGAAATTAAAAAACCAAAAATCATTCCTCAATATATGTGGTGAAAGGATATGAATAAATAATTTTCAAAAAAGAAAAAAAGAAAACACAACCCCAAGCCCCCTGTAAACTATTAATAACCACATGAAAAAATATATTCCAAAATATTAATAATAAAATAAATAAATGCAAATCAAGACATCAATGTCTCTAGATTTCATTTCACACCCAAAATGTATCAAAGGGGGCAAAAATAAGATGGATATAGTTAATATTGGAGGTGATGTAAGAAAAAAAAACCAGGCACACTAATGCATTATTGGTAAAGCTATGAAATAGAACAAATATTCTAGAAAACAATTTGGCATTACAGAAATGAAATGAACTTTAATCCAGAGATTCTACGGCTTGGCATATATCCCAAGGAGGTCCCAGATGGCAGCACTTTTTTTGTTAACAAAGAACTAGAAAAAAAAATCATCCACTGAGGAAAGCTAAACTGACTGAGTTGCATCAATGTAATGAAATATTATTGTACCCTAAGAAATGAAGAATATGATGACTACAGAGAAGCATGGAAAATATAGATGAACTGATGCAAAATGAAACAGCAGAAACGAGAGCAATAACTTCCATATACATATTTATTTATGAAATGTATATATAATGACTACAATATAAAAGAAAGGAAAAAAATATTTCTCCATACCTGGGGGAAAATAGGAACTGCTGAAACTATGAAACAAATCTTGCCACTCTAGAAGGCTATTTGGAAGTAGAAGACAAAAGTTAACAAACTATGCATACCCAGTTATACCAATGATAGGCCCATACTCCCAACAGATCAAAGAAAGTAGTATATGTATACACACACACACACACACACACACACACACACACACACACACACAAATACTTACAGTCATTTTTTTCATAGTAGATGAAACCTGAAAACTAAAAGGGGTGCCAATTAGTTTAGGAATGGTTAAACAAATTATGATTATGAATGTGTACGACAAATAAACACAGTATACAGGAGGACTGCTAGCACAGGTTCACTCTTGATCTGGTCATATAGGAAAGACACTAAGAAGAGCTTTTAATAATCTTACTTTAGTCTAGTTTTCTCAGAAAAGGTTGCTTATAATGGGAGGACAAACTCCTATAGCATTCCCTAATCACCCCTATATCTTGATGTGGTTAATTGAGACAGTAACAACTTGTATATCCCCCTAAATCTCCTCAAGCCTCAATGGGGGCTGGTTGAGGCAAACACAGATTCCCCTCAAGCCTTGATGGGGGTCGATCAAGGCACACAGCATTCCAACTTGTGCATTCAACTCTAAGGTTTCCACTAAGCCTCAATGGGGACCAGCTTAGGCACATACAGCATTTGTGCATTCAGCTTTAAGGTTCCCCATACACTGACCAATGATCACCTGTTTTATAGGGACAACAGACAAAGAAGGCATATTGCTAGCTATAGCCTTACAAGTTTACATCACCCCATTTCTGTATCTCCCTGTGCAGTCACAGTAGATGTTTATATTATTTATTATTATATAATGCTGAGCAAGCATGGTGAAGATGTTTTGAACTATAACTGTGGGAACTGACATCTAATACATGGGAACAAAAGATTGTTATGGCTATGGATCCTAGGAAACCGAACTCTAAGAAATAATAACAAAAATCTACTTTACAAACACTAAAATCTACCTTACTTATACTAAAATCCACTTACAGAATGTATGGAATATTCTGTGCCCCAAGAAAAGACAAAATAGAGAGTTACATAAGAAACTGGAAAGACTTCTATGAACTGATGCAGTATGAATTGGAAAGAACCAGTAGAGCAAATATATGACAACAAAAACACTGAGAAAACCAAATTTGAAAGACAGCAATACTCTGACCATTTATAAAATGGTCTCTGGCCACGATAAAATAAATCCAGAGGTATGAAGATGAAAAACACTATGGTACATATGCTAGAGAGGTATGGACTTAAAATGTAAACTGAGAGGGGTGGCTAGGTGTCCCAGTGAGTAGTGTCGGCCCTGGAGTCAGAAGGACCTGAGTTCAGATCTGGCCTCAGACATTTAACATACACACAAACAAAAACCTAGCCGTGTGGCCTTGGGCAAGTTACTTAACCCCAATTGCCCTAAAAAAAAAAATGTATAAAAAATGTAAACTGAGACATAAACTTGGATATGGCAAAATGGAATTTTTTCCTGAATTTTATATATTTATTATGAGGGATTTCTTTTTCTTTTCTGTTTTTATTATTCAGAAGGGATGGGCATTGGAGAGACTGAATAAAACAAATACATGATGAGAAAGAAGCACAATAAAAAGCTGAAAATGAATGTTGAAACTCTACAAAGAACAAAAAAAGAGATATAAAGAAATATCTCTACTCATTGGTGGTTCACAGATGTGCAAGATTGCAAATAATGTCATGTTATTTTTTCCCTTTTTTTCCTTTATAAAAAGTGTTTATTACAAAGGATTGCTCTTTAAGATGAAGTAGATGTTGCTCTTGAAGACGGCCAATGACATCATGAGAGTGATGTCTTGACTTGTATGTAAATTGGATCTGAGCAAGGCAGAGTTGTGCAAAGTTGTCAGCCTCACTCTCCTCTAGTCATCCAAGTCCAGTGGCAAGACAAAAGTAAAGAAGACTGGCAATGCCCCAAAATGCAGTGGGTCACCTTGGCCTCCTTAAATTAAGGTCTCTCCCAGGTCTCAGTATGTTGAGGACAAACACATTCAATGACTAAGGGCTAGATGAGAACTGAGGCAAAAGATGGCCCAATTTAGGGATAGGATAGACAAGAGATAAGGAAAATTTAGAAATTGCAGAAACAAAAGCTATTAATTAAAAATGTATTTTTTTAAAAAGCAAAAACAAAAAAGATATAGCCACTCTTAAGTTTGGTAATCATAAATTTAAAAAACAAACAAACAAAAAACCCCCAAACATTCTCTAATGACTTTAGTCTCAGGGAATTAAGGTCTCTCTCCCTGAAAGTGATTATTGCCATCTATTCAAAGAAGACAGTTTATATCTTTGATTAAAGTGAGACCAAGTACTTCAGTCTAAGATAGTCATAATATTATTTCTTAATATTTATAATACAACCGAGACCTTCCACAAATATTGCTAACATAAAATATTGATACTGAACTTAGAGACAGACCTTTGAATCACCATGTCTCAAAGTATCAAATTGAGATTTCCAAAAATAATGTGAATATACTAATATTCTTTTAGTGAAAACAAAATTATTTTGTTCTTAGACAACATAACTTTTAAATTAATAAATGTTATCAAATTATTATAAAATGCTGTTTATTTCATCTTTATATCACCCTTTTACATTTCCATTTATGTGTACATTTTATAGAGTATATAAAATATTCATATATTTGTTCAGGTATATAAATTTTGAATAAATATATATCTATTGGAAATTCTTTTTGTGTGTGACAGGAATAATTTTTAAAAATTGGAGATTATTGAACTTTACTATTTAAGTCACAGGACTGGACCATAACTCCAGCTCCCCACCACCATCCCCCCAAAAATGTTGGGAGTCATGGCTTGAATGTGTTTTGGAAAGTTATTGCGGGAAATCTAATAGCTCAAAAAGCTTAGCAAAAGTTGGGATTAAAAGTAGATGACAAAAGGGCTTTTTAGCAATAAATTTTGAGAGCAAAGAATTGGAGTAAAAGGACTAGACTAGACTAGACAAGAGAAAATTTATTAGCTTGAAGGACCTACTCCCTTGACTCCTGACTTGAGAAACTGTTTGACTTTTAGACATATTTAATAGGGACACAGAAAGGACCTAATATAGGAAGAATGAACAAAAGGATTCCCCTGAAGCAGTCATTTTCAAAATTTTCATTCAAATACCACTTCACTGGGGCAAAGGTTACGTAGTCCATCTGCTCCTACCTGCTCTCCCAAAATAATAATTTTTAAAAGAGAGGAATTGTCACAATCATTCTTTTTTTAAAAAATGCTATCTTACACTTCGAACTGAAAATAAAATAAAGTTGAATCTAAAAACATACATTTAAACTTCTAATGGAGAATATATTTATATAAGTGTACCAGCTTTGGACAGTCTAGAGGGCTTTTGTGTGCCACACCTAGAGAATCATCACCATACAGTTCTCCAAGTCAGAGAATTGGTCTGGGACCTGTGATGGATGTCACACTCATAAGATCGTAAATCTATCAAGCTAGAAATGACCTATGTATCATGTAGGCCAATCCTCTTATTTTACAGATGCAGAAACTGAGGTTTTGAGAAGTTGTCAATTACACAAGTCCAAGCAGGTATTTTGTAGGGAAGGTTTTGAATTCAGTTGCTCTAACTCCAAAGCTCTAGATTTTCTCACTATATCATACTGCTTCTTATCTATGGTCCATAGAGAGGATGTAGAAAAAATAGTGAACTAATTTTAAGAGTCAAGACCGTCAATCAACAAGTATTTATATCTCTACCAAGTGCCCAGCAAGTGCCTTTACTGACAGGCAACTGGACAGTGCAGTGGATAGAAAATTGAGCCCGGAGTCAGGAAGATTTTAGTTCAAATCTGGCCTGAGACACGTTATTAGTGGTCTGACCCTGGGCAAGTCACTTAACTCTGTTTGCCCCAGTTTCCTAACCTGTAAAATGGGGATAATAATAATACCTAAGTATTGTTGTGAGAATCAAATGAGATAATAATTCCCCCCCCCAACTAAATAGCATTCTGTTTTTTCCAATTCCATGTAAAGATTATTTTCAACATTCACTTTCATAAGATTTTGAGTTCTAATTTTTTTTCTCCTTCCCTCCCTCCCCTCTCTCCTCCTCAAGATGGCATGCAATCTGATATAGGCTATACATGGACAATCATATTAAACATTTCCACATTAGTCATGTTGTGAAAGAAGAAATCAGAACAAAAGGGAAAAACCATGAGAAAGAGAAAAAAGAGAGAAAATGGTTTGCTTTGATCTGCATTTAGACTCCATAGCTCTTTCTCTGGATGTGGATAGCATTTTCCACGAGATAAAAATTGTACAAAATGCTTAGTACAGTACCAGGCACACAGTAAGCTGTATATAAATGCATATTCCCTATCTCTCACTGTACATATATTACAGGGGCTGCTTATTTTGACGGGTTGAGGATGTGACCTTCATATGGACCCTTTCCCACAATTGCAGGTTATAACCCCTAAATGCATTACCATGGCTATGGGTGATTCTTGTCAGGGTCTTTTCACAAATTTTCTATTGTCAATTCACCTGAATCATTTCTCTGGTTCTTTTAATATTTTGGTAGTACCAATGTAATACTTAGCATCTAACTCTTCCAACATGACTGTCTCACTTCTCTTCGTTTTTTAGTTATACCTTTTGTAGCAGCAAGCACCCCAATATCCCCAGGGTGACTGCCAGCACAGGTTCTTAGATCTGCTTTTCAAAAGGAAAGCAACTCAAAATGGGTTAACAAGCTTACTTTAATCAAACAAACATACATTACCTAGTTCAGGGGAAAAAGGTCAGCACCCCGAACCTCAGAGTTACAGAACTTACAGATCAAACAACAGGCTTCCAAACTGTCCACCATTATATCAATACCAAATCACAGTTACCAGAGAGGGAAGCATCAACATCTGGGTTTTCAAAGCCGGGGGCTCTCAACAACGGCTTCCCAGAGTCTCATCTGGTCAAATCACACAACACTTCTCAAAGTGAGCCCCAAAGGAAAGCCTCTCCTCAGGGCTTATATAGCCTTCTCTTGGCTCAAAGAATGTAACAACCTTCTGGACCCACTGCCCAATCACAAAGTATCAAGGTATGGGCTTCCCTGAAAAACAAGCCTCCCACCACAGGCTCCAGGTGCACTTAAGCTAGGGGCAGGGAAGATCTTTAAATTTGCATTTCCATTACACCTTTCCACAATTATGTCTTTCACACCATACTGTGGGGGATGTGAGAGTATGAAACATGGCCCCTGTCTTCAGGGAGCATCTCTTTTTAAGAGGTAAGTTTTTACTGGTGTCTTATGTTTTTCACCAATCATAGTTTTCTTCTGTATCTCTCCCCATGCCCTACCAGAGAGCTATCCCATATAGCAAATAGAATTTTTTGAAGATTAAAAAAATTACAAAAAAAATCAATACAACTGATCAATTCATTGAAAAAGTTTGAAAACATGTACAATGTGTATCTGTGGAGCTCCTGCCTCTAGGAAGATGCCCTCTTAAATCTCTTCAAGAAGCAGTTAGGTATAGGGGGAGGCTAGGTGGTGCAGTGAATAGAGCGTCGGCCCTGGAGTCAGAAGGACCTGAGTTCGGATCCGGCCTCAGACACTTAACACACACAAACAAAGACCTAGCCATGTGACCTTGGGCAAGTTACGTAACCCCAATTGCCATCCAAAAAGCAAAAAAAAAAAAAAAAAAAAAGAAGCAGTTAGGTGGTATAATATATAGGGTCAGGCCTGGGAGTCAAGAAGAACTGAGTTCAAATTTTGCCTTAGGCACACTATTAACTGTATGTGCTATGTGATACTAGGCAAGTCATTTAACTATTGCTTACCTCTGTTTTCTTCATCTGTAAAATGCAGATACTAATAGCATCTTAGCCTGGGCTATTGTGTGGATCAAGTGTGATAATAATTGTGAAGCATTTAGCACAGAGTCTGGCACATAGTATGTGCTATATAAAGGTAGCTGGGCAAAGAAATGGCAAACCACTTCAGTATCTTTGCCAAGGAAACCCCAAATGGGGTCATGAAGAGTTGAATAAGCTTAAAGAACTGAACAACTAACATTATTATGTTTCTATTCAGCAGAGGACAAGATAATAAAACATACAAAAGTAGTAAATGCAAGATATGTAACTAAAGTTGTTAGATGTAGAATTCAAATGCAAGAAACAGAAGTAATGGGCCAGTGAGAGTTGGAAAGTTAGGAAAATTTCAAAGGGTAGGTGGGACTTGAGGTAGACCCTTGAGGCATGGGCAAAACAGATATATGAAGGATAAAGGAGAAAATCTTTTAAGGGAGAACAAGAAGAATGACAACATTGAGGCAGGAATGAATATGGTGATTTAATGGATCATGAGGAGATCATGACAGAACCAAGCAGATAGGTTTTATTAGAAATAATGGGAAATCAAATTGGATAGGTGGGGAGTAGTACCAGATTACAGAGCCAGAGGAGTTTAGGGTTGATATGGTTGGAAATATTGATTCATTAATGGACTTTTAATAAAGAGATGACAAGATAAGGATAGTGCTAAAATATATATATGAGAGTGGTAGTTATATATGTATCTATCTATCTATCTATCTATCTATCTATCTATCTATCTATGGAAGGAATTGAAAGATTTGGGAGGTGGAGCTATTTGAAAAGGTCTTTTGTAACCCTTAGGCCAGTGGAGATAAGTTTGTGCTTATACTTAGGCCACTCCTAATACTTCCAGCCTCTTGCTGAAGGGCAGACTTCAGGTTGGTTTCTGGTTGATTATTGGTTGGTTTCTCTTGATGGGGTGGGAGAGTGTGGGCTCTTTCTGAAGGCCTGGGAAACAAAGCTATGAAGAGTCACCACCCATTCAATATACTTAAAATGTGAGACCTCTCTCTTTGGTTTTTCTCTTCTCACTGAGGCTGTCTGCTTTGCTTCACACTTCCAGCAAAATGAAAGCATCTTCCTTTTCTAGGTATTTCTAAGACTGTATCTGAATTTCCTGCCTGCTCTCTGTTTCTTTTCCTGAGTAGAGGTGCAGTCATCCCTCACTTAACTTTTTTTTTTTTTTTAAAGCAACTGGGGTTAAGTAACTTGCTCAAGGTTACACGGCTAGTCATTATCTGTGTGTGGGTGCTCATTTTCTGAGGCCAGATTCGATCTCGGGTTATCCCAACTCCGAGGCCGGCGCTCTTACTCACTGCGCCACCTAGCTGCCCCCATCCCTCACTTAAATGTGATTTCACTTGCATGTCATGGCATCACCTTCCTGATGTCATTGTCCTCCGAAATCGAGAAGGACAAATAAGAAATGCAAGAACTTTAATGCTTAATTCATGTTTCTAGCCTTGGTGGTTACCTTGTACACATGATAGATTGTGAGTCAGAGAGTCTGGGGTATTGGTGGTGGAGAGGGGTTATTCCTGCCTAGAATTATTCAGGTAAGCAAAAGTCCAAGCCATAATCTGGCTGGCCAGAAGGACTGGACCTTGTATTGCTCCTGGGACAATTCAGACCAAGGTGAAAGCAAAATCTGATTAGCAATCCCATGAGGTTTCAGGGGGTCCTTACCATTTAGGAGAGTACAGTTGAGTCACTGAATGAGTAATAGTGTTTCTGTGACTATTTATGAAACTTCTAAGGGCTATTTGCCTCATATTTGGTGTTTGTATCTTACTCTCCTCTGACTTGTTTTTGTATCAGGTTTTAAGTGTTTTCAATATGTACTTATTAGTCATTTTGGGGCTAGGCTTTCCTTTTTCTGTGAAGGAAATTAAAGGCTGTCTGTGGGGAATTCTCTCAACCCAGAGGAACAGGACCTCAGAGGAGAGGTGTAACTATCAGTGGGGTGGGGTATGCTCTAGTGTTTGGAGTGGGGGAGTCATCTGATGACCATGAGTCAAAGATAGGAGAGCAAACTCAAAGCAAATATTTCTTAGCACTAAGGAACTGTTCACTGATAGCAGCTTCAGTTCAAATCTGCTTAGAATATATAACCAATCAGCACCATTTTGTGGCAAATTTAGATAAATAAATAAAGTATTTCAACTATTCAGGGGGAAAAGGAATGTTTCTGAAGGAATATTTGCCATATAGCTGACAAGTTTTGTTATCAAATGAGATAACATTTATTTAAGGGCAGGACACAATGTTATGTGATGACATTTTTATAATTTTAAAAGAAGTCCTTTTAGGCTTGCAGGTTCCTTTTATCCAAGGATAATAGGGTTGTTTTTTTTTTTTAAGAATGGATGAATATATCTGCTTTTCCATGTCTTTGCATAGTTATTATATTTTGTTTCCCCTTCACTAGTTGTTGGGGGACTTTCCACTATTTGACCACCTCATAGTTCAGGGATTTCTACATTAAATTTAACCAACATGAAGCTACTCTGCAAGGTATTGTGATATAGAAGTTTGGCGATATAGAAGTCAATAGGGGATTAAATATTTGTGTCCCATTTTTTACCCTCAGCTCTGTGGCTTGAAGCTAACCCTACACATAAAGCCAAAAGGCTGAAGACAACAAAGGGACATAAAGGAATGTGTTGTGCTTCCTGACCACCCCCTAAAAATGATCATAAATTTCAAGTACATAAAGGAACAGAAGGGGCAAGATGGCAAAGGAAGACACTGTATCTGGCCTATGTCTGCTGGTCTATTAAGCAATAAACAAACCAGGAGGACTAAACAGAATCAACCCAGCTGCTGTGAAATACAAAATAGTCAAAGAGAAGACTTTGAGAGTCCTACCTTTCACAGGTAGGGGCAGCTAGGTGGTAAAGCGATAGTGTCCAGCCTAGAGTCAAGAAGACTCACCTTTAGTTCAAATCCAGCCTCAGACTGTTATAGTTAGTTACACAGACTTACTAGCTGTGTAACTCTGGGCAAGTCACCTGTTTGCCTCAGTTCCTCATCTGTAAAATGAGTTGTAAACCACTCCAATATCTTTGCCAGACCTCAAATGGGGTCACGAAGAGTCAGACATGCCTGAAGAACAACAAAAACCTGTGAAAGAACTGTGAGCAGAAGGAAGCAGCATTGAAGGTTGGCCCTGAGTTCCCTTTTACTAGAAAGTGATAAATTTCCCCAATCCTTGTCCCAGAGGCCACAAGTTGAACAACATTTGGGACTTGTATGATATATTCTATTCTGATTTCTCTCCAGAAGAGAGGTCATGTAGGACTAAACAGCTGAACTATGTCTTTCCTTGAACTCTGGGGTTCAGAGGGTGGCTATATACTTTTATGGTGACTTTGGCCTTGGAGAAGCTAAAGGTTTAAGAAAAAAAATCACATGGTAACTAGATAAACTGAACACTATGCAGTCTTAGAAAGCCTTATTCCTATAGAGAGTCCATTCCATACATAATGTTATGTGACTGGGCTTATAGTTAAATATAGCAGATTGAGTGAGAAAATGGTAGCTTAAAGTTTTTCAGATTTGGTGAATCCATATTTATGACACTTCTTAAGATAACAAATCTATGTGATGACCCAATAAAGTGTGGCAGGAGCTGGGAGCTGGGAAGGTCATATAGAGAGTTTCCCTCTGAAAACCATAGAGAATTTGGTATCTCCTTGGTACTATCCATCAGCTGGAGGATGGCAGAGTTGGTAGGGTGAATGAGCATTGCACTTTCTAGGGCCCAACATTTTTTGATGAATAGGATTAGGCCAATGGCTACTATCACAAACTGCTAAAGACCCAAAACTGCTAGTTAAAGAACAAAATGAAACAGTACTTGCCTTGAAGTAGTTTAGAATCTTTGTGTGTGTTTTGGGGAATGGGGGATACAAAATACATGCATATAAAAAAAGGGACTAAAGAAATTAAAGAACACTGAGGGGATGAGGGAGGTTTTTGCATAGGTTAATATAGTACTTTGAAGGAAGCTAGGGACTTATAGAAGCCAGAAAGTACATTCTAAATTTGGGTGACAGTTTGCATAAAAACAGAACAATGTGAACTGGAGCAATACAGTAGGTTGTTGGAACGTGAGTAGGGAAGCAATAGCTAACTTCTGGAAACCTATCAGAGTTTTTAACCCCATGGTTGGGGTCTGTGGATGTTTCAGGGGATCCATGAACTTGGATGGGAAAAAGAATTACATTTTTATTAAATATAAATGGTTTCCTTTGTAATGCTATGTATTTTATTTTGGGCAATTAAAAATATCCTGAGAATAGGTCTGTAGACTTTGTCAGACTACCCTTGTTATAGAGTAATCTAAAAACTAGTTGTTTGAGGTTTGTAATTTACACAAATATAAATAGGAATACATTGGTAACTTTTTATCAAGGGAATGACAGACTCAGAATTTTGTACAGAGGATAGATTGGATATATGAGAGATTAGAAGCAGGGAAACCAATCAGGAGGTTGCCAGAGATGAGAGATGAAACCAGAACCTGAATTAAGGAGTAAAGAGAATGGATGCAAGTGATGTCATGAAGGTAGAATCAATGGGAATAAAATAGATATGAAGTATGAGGAAACTGGAAAGTCAAGGATAAATTTAATGTTGTAAACTTGAGTGACTAGAAGAATGGTAGTGCCCTCAACTAAAAAAAAAAAGTTGGAGGAAGTGTGTGTTAACCAGGGAAGTTCCATTTTGAACATAAGTCTGAGATGTGTTAGAGGCAAAGCTCTAACACCTGTACCCTCAAAGTTTGGGTTTGATATTGGGATGAAATGAGGTACTAGCAAACTACTGAATATTTTTTTTTGTTTTTGTTTTAGTTTTTTTTATGCTTTTTGGAGGGCAGTTGGGGTTAAGCAACATGGCCAAGGTCACACGGCTAGGTTTTTGTTTGTGTGTGCATTAAGTGCCTGAGGCAGGATTGAACTCAGGTTCTTCTGACTCCAGGGCCGGCACTCTACTCACTGTGCCACCTAGCCACCCAAACTACTGAATATTTAATAAAGGAAGTTTACTTTGCTCCCACATAGGAAAAATATGTAACAATGATATAATGGGACCTAGTTTCTCTTGGATGCTTCCATCCAGAAATGCATATAGATAGTTAAGTCATCAGGATATGGTGACTCACATTGTCTTAGGCACTCACCAAATCTGAGAACAGACTACATATAGCTGGGCCTCTTTATGCCCCTAGATGACTAGAAAGCTGCATCAGAGAAACTGAGGTCAATCAGGCCCCAACTTTCTTCTTTCAGGGTAAAGTCTCCCCATGTTGTAGGTAGGAGAAAAGAGCTTGTATTAGGGAAATGCTGGTTTTATATTAGCCCTTGGTGGCAAGGTCCTAAGCATCACCTAGAGGACCTTTCACCATTTAAATATTTATTGGACTTTTACTGGACCTAATCATACAAGTTTCAGAAGTCACACCCAAATCTCCTTCCTGGGGATGACTCATGATTTTCTGCCCACCTTCTTGGGCAGAGGTGGGCTCTGTTACTCATTCCCATGTCTATTTGTATAGAAAGCAATATTTGTCCAGGTCACAACTGTCCTGACCTCCTGCTCAAATTTAAGGAATTGAGCAGCCCCCACACCTGTAAGCTCCTGTGTTTGAGGGGAACTCTTAGCTAAAGGTCTGTAGTTTTTCAGATGGAGTTCTACACAAAAGGCAGGATTTTATTAAACCTGGTACTGGGAGGGAAGGAGGACACTGGGTGTAACAGGGGAACATAAACATAATCATTCAAATCCATTTCCTTTAGGAACTTCACCCTTTCCCTAGCAGATCACCTGTTTAGTTTTTCAAGAAAAGGTATAATTAACTCCCTTTACCTAAAAAGAGACAAAGAGCATTCCTTCTTTAGAGGCTCTAATAAATTTAGTTGGCTCTCTAGGTGGCGCAGTAGATAGAGCGCAGGTCCTGGAGTCAGTAGGACCCAAGTTCAAATATGCCCTCAGACACTTAACACTTACTAGCTGCATGACCTTGGGCAAGTCACTTAACCCCAATAACCCCTACAAAAAAAAAAAAAAGAGCCAAAAAAAGAGAAAAAAGAAACCAATAAATAACCCATGGTCAAAGTAAGTCTCAAAAATTAATACAAAATGGCTGAGACACCACTATCCAGACCAAGCTGCACTTTGACCTCCAGGAAAAGAGACAAACAGCCTTCCCCCCATCTAAAAGCAAAAAAAAAAAAAAAAAATTGGTCCTCTGAGAGATCCTCCAGGTTATGGAAGTACCTCCAGATGACACTGCTTTAGGGGACTCCACAATTTTCCGTTTAAATTTCCTTCATCCCTTGGGGGTTTAGACCCTGGACTTCAGGGTCCCTCCCTAGCCTCTGGTCCTTCAGGACTGGGAGTTACCTACCTCCTCTTGGAATTAGTGATAGGATCAACTTGAAGCTTTCTTATCTTTGGCTGGGAATTCCCCATTTTCAGAACTAAATCTACTCTTCCACCCCAGCCCCTAAACTCCTTTGTCAGCAAGAACCTGAATCCCTGTTAGAGAAAATAGGGTGGATCTCTGACTGGGTCTCTCAATCTGTACTCCTTTCAGCAGAAATCTCATCTTCTGCAGGATCACATCAGCTTTTATTGCATGGTCCCTGAAAACTGAGAGCTCTATAGCTAGATGCTGAATACACCCTGGCCCAGTTTACCTGAACTCAATAAACTGACAATTCAACTTATCCTGGTTATGCTTACCGTAGTGCTTACTTTACCCTTCCAAGAAGCCTCTCAACCATTCACCAAACTAATCCCTCTCTGCCTGAGTGGCAACCCCACTACACTGAGAGGATTCTCCATACTCAGATCAGGAGGAAAATGGAGCTATCTATAAAATGTCCCATCATTCACCACACTATCCTCCTTTTTGCAGGGTTCTTCCCCCAACTCAACGGTGATGTGAGCTATGAACTTATCTCAACTCCTCCTGATCTGCTGAAATTACACCAAATGATGGATGCCAAACTCTAATAATAGTTCAGATTCAATATTGGGTTGAAATGAGACACTACCAAGCCACTGAACATTTAACAAAAGAGGTTTACTTTGCCTTAACACTGCAAGAATATCTTGACAGGGATACTTAGTTTTTTCTGAATGCAGCCTCCCTCATCCAGAAAAATGTCTCGTCAGTAAGTCATCAGGGCATGACAATGGTCTTAGGCATCTACCAAGTTTGAGAGATGTAGACTACATACAATTGGCACTCTTCATGCCTCTATATGACCAGAGAGCAACATCAGGGAAACTGAGGCCAATGAGGTATTAGCTTTGTCTTCTTACAGGTAATATCTCCCCATGTTGTGGGTAAGAGGAAGAAGTTGTTTCATGGAAATTTGTTCCTCGTCCTATCAAAGATACCAAGATGATGTACCTAGATGGCAATGATTAACATATAATGATGTGGGACCAGAGTTCAAGAAAATTATTGGGCTGGGGAGACCTAGTCAAGAAAATATCTTTAGCCCTAAAGTTTCATGCATATATATGCATATGTGTAATGGAAATGCAGATTTAAAGATCTTCCCTGCCCCTAGCTTAAGTGCACCTGGAGCCTGTGGTGGGAGGCTTGTTTTTCAGGAAAGCCCATACCTTGATACTTTGTGATTGGGCAGTGGGTCAAGGAGGTTGTTACATTCTCTGAGCCAAGAGAAGGCTATATAAAGTCTGATGAGAGGCTTTGCTTTGGGGCTCACTTTGAGAAGTGTTGTGTGACTTGACCAGGTGAGACTCTGGGAAGCCGTTGTTGAGAGCCCCCCGGCTTTGAAAACCCAGATGTTGATGCTTCCCTCTCTGGTAACTGTGATTTGGTATTGATATAATGGTTGGACAGTTTGGAAGCCTGTCTGTCTGATCTGTAAGTTCTGTAACTCTGGAGTTTGGGGTGCTGACCTTTTTCCCCTGAACTAGGTAATGTATGTTTGTTTGATTAAAGTAAGCTTGTTAACCCATTTTGAGTTGCTTTCCTTTTGAAAAGCAGATCTAAGAACCTGTGTTGGCAGTCACCCTGGGGATATTGGGGTGCTTGCTGCTACAAAATGGCGACGAGGATGGGATCTGCTGAGTAAAAGGAAAGTATGGGGGCTGGGATAATTGTTTGTTTCCCAGTTGTGGTAGCTGTGATTCTGTGGAGCCATGGAGCAGGAGAGAAGAACGGCCTGCATGCTGACTTCACTGAGCTGAGAGCAGGAATGGTGAACTGCCTGCATGGAGACCTTTGGAGAAGCCTGGAGCTGCTGCCTTCTGCTGGAGGAGAAAGAACCCAGGAGTTTGGAGTTCAGCCACAGGACAAGATAAGGACTGTGTGGCAAAGCAGGGGCACTGAATGTGTTTCCTTGCTGCATCCCACAGTTTGGGACCCAGGGGGAGGATGGACTTGTAACTATGATGGGTGGGGTGAAGTGCCATGCACCCCAAGGACCCCACATTGGTTTTGTTGCCCAGCTCCCTCTCCGGATTTGGAAGCAGGGGCTGGAGCAGTGTTATGGGAAGGACACCCCCCTCCCCCCAAGAGAACTTTATGTGATAATGCTTTGTATTTTGTGAATTGATGTGATAATGCAATGTACTTTGTTTAAGACCCAGTGGCCACTTTGGTAACTTTAAATGTATCTTGAAAATATGACTTAAGAGATGGTTAGTGCTAATTGAAATGTAAATTGTCTATGCTATGGGCATACTTAGTAAGACTTTACTGAATAAGGTATTGGTTGTACTTTGAGATATTGTTACAGATAAGAGACTAATTGAGTTAATCAAGACTTTGCCCCATGAGTGGAAGACTTGTACTTTGAAAACTGATGTAACTGATTAAGTTAAGAGTGACTATTTTTTGATTTTACTGATAAGTGGACTGAGTTAACATTTGCCCCATGAGTGGAAGACTTGGACTATTGTATTTTGAGATTATATTGTGATTTTCTTATGTACCTGGAAAATGTGACCTAAGAGATGTTTTAGTGCTAATTCAAATGTAAATTGTATATGCTATGGGCATGAAAGATCTTGGGGCCGAATGTAATGGAAATGCAAATTTAAAGATCTTCCCTGCCCCTAGCTTAAGTGCACCTGGAGCCTGTGGTGGGAGGCTTGTTTTTCAGGAAAGCCCAACCTTGATACTTTGTGATTGGGCAGTGGGTCCAGAAGGTGTTACATTCTCTGAGCCAAGAGAAGGCTATATAACCCTGAGGAGAGGCTTTGCTTTGGGGCTCACTTTGAGAAGTGTTGTGTGACTTGACCAGGTGAGACTCTGGGAAGCCGTTGTTGAGAGCCCCCCGGCTTTGAAAACCCAGATGTTGATGCTTCCCTCTCTGGTAACTGTGATTTGGTATTGATATAATGGTTGGACAGTTTGGAAGCCTGTCTGTTTGATCTGTAAGTTCTGTAACTGAAGTTTGGGGTGCTGACCTTTCCCCCTGAACTAGGTAATGTTGTTTGTTTGATTAAAGTAAGCTTGTTAACCCATTTTGAGTTGCTTTCCTTTTGAAAAGCAGATCTAAGAACCTATATTGGCAGCTACCCTGGGGATATTGGGGTGCTTGCCGCTACAATATGCATATACATATACTTGTATATGCTTCTCTCTTGGTAGATATCAATGAGACAATATCTGTAAATAGCACTTGGTACAGCAACAGATGGCACATAGTAGGTGCTATAGTAATGCCTATTCTCCTCTCTCTTTTCTCCCCATTTATAATGCGTAGATATGTAGATGATAGATACTTAGAGACATATTTATATCTATGGAACATAGAATGTTGCCATATATAGACATGAACTTAGAATGACCCCTTTGCAGCTTGTAAATGCATTAAACTCTGTGTGGCCCATTTGCAGATTATGAAAGGTGTGATACTGAATGGCCCATTTTCATATCATTGGGTTAGGAAAGCAAATGAAGATGGGTAGAGATCATGGACTATCCATGTAAGATTTAGGGAATACACCCGAGGAGAAGGTTCTAGGAGAGGAAGCTTGGAACCTGAAGTAGGGTCCTGATGTTTGACAGATGGCAGGCCTTAGACCTGAAATGGAGGGATTAGACCTGAGGATGCTTTTTGCTCTGATGGCAATGCTGAAAGTTTTGTGTTCTTCTAGCCAAGAATTTCAGCTTAGTCAGAAACTAGAGGCAGCAGACACTACAGTCAAGTGGCCAAACAATGTACCCTGGAGAGAGGGGGCTTAGTGAGTCCAGCAATGCATAATGCTTTGACAAGACGTTTCAACCATCGAAATGCATCTTAGACACCACAACAAGATATCAGGAGCCCAATAGCTTAAGTATGACGTGCACAACAAAACATTTCCACCATGTAGGATCTTTTCTCACTTTCCACACTGGGGACCCTTGTGTATACATGGATCCTAAATTTATGGGCAGGGAATTTTCCATTGTAAATCTTATTATATTATTCTAGTTAACATCTTTGCTTTGAACTAATTATATTCTTTATCTGATTACTGAAAGGGAAATACATTGATGGAGGCTCCAGACATATTTTAGGAGTGTGAGTATCATGAAGTAGCTTGAACTTGGGCTATCCCTTGAGGAACTTCCCGAAAGGTGGGGAAATAGCTCAGTGGGGCCATATATATAGATTTAGTTAAAATCTTTGTAGATGGAATAATGGACCCCAAGGGGCCTGAGATCATCAAAAGTATGGGTGTAGAGGATGAAGAGAAGAGGACCCAGGACAGAGCATTTTAAAAATAATCATGCTGAGTGGATGGGAAAATGATAATGATCCAGCAAAGAAGCCTGGGAAGGGAAAGGAAGACAAGAGAGAAGAAAATAAGAAGACAGGAATGTCATACAAATCAAGGAAAAAGAGGTTATCTAGATCAGCAGGAGAGTCAAAAGCTGCAGTAACATCAAGTAGGATGAAGAGCCAGTTCTGTGTCTTAGAAATGAAGAAATGCTTGCCCAGAAATATCCTGAGATGTCAAGAGGGGGGCAAAGACATCTTCGAAGAAGGAACAAAATTATTTTGTGTAAAGTACCGCTCCAACAAAACCAGCTACATCTGACTACAGTTGCAGTCACTTCAATGTGGTCATAACGGAAATGGAGAAGTGAAACCAGAATTGCAGAGTGGATGAAAGCTACTATATATGAGGAAGGATTAAAATGAATTGGACTTTTAGTCTGGAAACATGAAAACATAGGATTCAAATTGATAACAGACTAAAAGACATAATGAATCCAGCTTCACCAAATCCTGGTGCAGCTGAACCAGAGGGCACACCATGAAGCCTGAGATTTAAATTTAGGACAAATTAAGGAAGTAATACTTTCCCCAATGAGAGGCTGATTTAGGGAATTCTTATTCCCAAGAAGTGATATGGGTGAAAAATAAAAATAGCTTCAAAAATGGCTTGAGTGCATAGATGATGGTTTTCCATAATAAGCCATTATGCAGATAGAATGCTTTTGATGTTGATGTTTTCTTATCTGCAAAATGAGATTGGCCTAAATCATCTATAAAGTCTCATCTCTCTCACAATTCTAAGATTCTGGGTCACAGAGGACAATGCTAATGCTACATCTCCATTGTGCATTTCTTGTGTCATTGTTAGGGACAGAATACAGTTGAGACTACAGGTCTCACTGGGTCAGTTTAATGTTCTCACGTTTATAAGAAACTGAAGTATGATTTGATTATTTGGGGTTTGAATACAATAGGGAATCTTTAGGGCAAAAAGACTAAGTGGGCTTAAAACAGAAAAGACTAAACTGGGTTAGGGGGATCAAAGAAAAAGTTTATCCCAAGGGGTATTTGAGGGCAGTAGTGACTGCTCTGCATCTGAGGGGTGGCCTATAAATACAATGACCATCTGTCCTGGATTTTCTGGGCTGTCATGATTTAAGATATTTTGTCTAATAAACCAAATGGCAAATAAGATAAAAAGGAAACAAACAAAAGCCACCAAAATATTTGGGAGAACAAGAGTTCCAATTTAGGTTCTGGAATATGGTCATTGTATTATCATAAGCCAGAGAAAGAACACTCTTGTGCCAGAGAGCTATTAGTTAGTATTCTTGAAATCTGATGGGCAAAGGAATATAGCGGGAGAGCCCTGGCGAGTCCTCGAAGTGGAGAATAAAAAAGACATGGGCCTCAGAAAGGAGTAGCAAAAAAGGATTTCCAATAAAGATGAACTATTTTCCCCCGGTAGAACGATGAGTTCGGTGGCCTCTGCTGTGTAGGAGAGAAAGCTTCTTTGGTAGGTTGGGAATACGCTGAAGTTGTTTTAGGGATTCTTCTGCCTTGCGTAATATGGGCAGGCTTGTGTATTTTTCAGGTTTTTATTTTTTTCTTTTATTCTACTTACTCTGGTTCAAGTATTCCTATTACTCACAATTTAGGGACAAAGTGGAGTAAAATGCATGAAAGTGACGAAGGGTAGGAGAACTGCTAAGTCTGACAGCATTCCACCTACAGGTTCCTATCCAGCTCCCACCCTGGTAGAGGCAGGGAGGTCTGAGGTGGGGAAAACCAGGCTTTGCCCTGGCGAGGAGTTACTATTAAAGACACAGTAGCCAGCAGCAGCAGCCGGGCAGTCTGTACGTGTGGCAGGCGGAGTGTCTCTGGCTGTGAGCAGTAGCAGAGAGGGGAGGGTCTGCGGCTTGGCGTAGCTGCAGCAGTCTCAGCGTCAGGCTGTAGTCTGTATGTGTGAATGTGTATATGTGTGTAAGCGAGTGTGGGTGCGTGCGTGCGTGTGTGCATGCATGCATGTGTGTGTGTGTAGGGTGTGTGAGTGTGTGTGTGAATGTGTGTGTGAGTGAGTGTCAAAGAATGAGTAGCTTCCTGTCTGTCTTTCCGAGCTGGTCCTGCCATCGCCGGTGATTACCGTTGTTATTATCTTCTGATCACCAGCACTAGCAGCCCACCACTGTTGGTGGTTCAGGCGGGGGAGGGAGAAAGTGAGACTCAGTGTCATCACCATCCTCTGGATCTATTGTCAGGAGAGGAAATTGGAATCAAACAGCAGCAAGAGGCAGCTGGGCGGTCACATCTGGGAATGCAAAAGCGACCTCCCCCTCCTCCCTTCTCACCCTGGATCACTTCAGAAAGCACTTCTGCTTCATCCCCTGCCTCAACCAGAGGTTTCATTTTTAACTGAATATTTACGAAAACTGGAGGAGAAAGGGGGGTGGGGTGGGCTGGAAACAGAGACTGCTTTTTTTCCAGGGATTTCTTTCATGGGGATGTGTTCAAGGCAAGAGAGAATTCAGAAGGATATCGACATTGTGATACAGAAGTCCAAGGCAGAGAAGGACTGCCTGTTTGCAGGTGAGTTTGTCTCCTTCTCCTCAGACCCCGGTGCCAGCTCCTTCCACCCGCTTTACCCCGTTCTCTGAGCACGACTTGTTTGCCTGGGGGCTGCTTGTCCCCATTTCGGGTGTCATTTCACAACAGTCACAGTAACGAGATCGGGTGTCAGAAAGGGGGGGAGGGGGAGCTCTGTATTTCTCCCTTCCACCCCCCCCTCCCAATCGTACCCCACCCCCTGCTTTCCCTTCCTTCTCACCCCACCGTCTGGGGAAACCAGATTCAGGATCAGAAACCCGATAGGAAAGGTGCTCCAAGCGAGGAGCTGAGGCTGCTGGAGCAATGCGCTTGCTTTTTAGCAGCCGCCACCAACAGATTCCGAGAATCATCCAAGCCCACCACCGGGCTCGCTGTTCCATTAGCCGGCGGCCGAGACTCGCGGCTTGGAAGGAGTTGGTTTGCGCAATGAATTGATTGGCGGCGGCCGTGGAATGGAGCTGGGGCTCCGCTCCGCACCACTCGGCTGCCGGGCAAAGCTGCTGTCTTAAGCTCTGAAGCACTGGGTTTTTTTCCCTCCCCAGTTTTCTCCCTCCTCCCCCTCCACCCCTTTTCCTCGCTGGCCCTGGGAGCACTTATCTGGATGCCCCCCTTACCCCTCCTCCCTTCCCCGCATCCCCGTAAAAGCTGTACCCTGCAATCTGTCTGCCGGGGGCTCCGGAGTCTACTAGTGCCCCTACATTGCGGTTGCATCCCCTCCACCCCCCCCAACCAAAAAATAAAACAAAACAAAAAGCCCAACCACACTGAAGCCTTATTTAGAAGCAGAAAGCCTGGCTTGTTGCTGCTTGCTTCCTCCTCTGACAATGGAAATTCCCGCCGTTGCCATAGCATCGGGCACTTGTTGCGAGGGGCTTTTTCTGCTGCACGAGCTCCTTAAACCACACATTCCCACCGCACTTCCCCCCTCAGCAAAACGGGATGGAGATCTCAGGTGTTTACAACCACCTCCTTTCCTCCATGCCTTCCCTTTCCTGCCAGCCTCTTCCCCCCACCCCCGCAGCAAAAAAAAGCAAAATTATGCTTTTAAAAATGTCTCCAGACGTAATAAAACATAATAATAATACTTCCCGTTTCAGATTTCAGATACTCAGACTCCACTTTTACTTTCACCTACGTTGGAGGCACCAAAAGGTACTTACGTGTACAGTTGCTTCATTTCCTGTTCACACGTTAGTGTTTCCTTTGTTCTCGTGTCTGTGTGTGTGACTTTCTTTTGCTTGTTCCTTACCTATTAAAGTGTACCTATATTGAAAGATCTATGCTTCACTAGATTATAAATCACCAGAGCAAACGTACTGTATTTACCTTTAAAAACATAACAAAACAAAAACATCCTACCACCAGCCATGAGCATAATTCACAAATATATTTTATGTAATATTTACATAAACTGTATAACTGAGATTAAAAGTACTTCAAAAGACATGGACGGGCCGTAGGTGTTAGCATCAAGGAAAAAAGCTACCTACGAAAAGAAAAGCTTCAGAAGATAAAAACAAGTTGATTAAAAGTGCTGTTTCTCCTTACACCTGTATATATTTTTATCTTGTATAGTCTGGCAAAGACAAATTATACCAAAGTAACATTGCTATTTTTTTTTTCAGACTGCTCTGTTTTGCTTTTCAAATTTGGTGGAAGGTTTAGGGAGTTAAATGTTGCTTAGATGCTATTTAGTTGCTCCTTCCACTCATCTTTTGAATAAATACTTTGAATATCAAATAGCCAGCATTTTTGAAAGAGCACAAGTCTGATCTTGTATATAGGAAGCAGGGTTAAAAATGAAAGGTTTAACAATAAAAATTTTCCCTTGCTTGTTTTCCTCTTACCTCTTTACCTCTTAAAAATTCTGTAATCAGTTTCTGTTATGACACTTTTTTGTATTCATTAGGGTTAAAGCTTAAGGTTACTTATTGTTTTCAAATTTTGTTAGAATGTTGAGATTTGTTGTAAAAAATGTATTTGTAAAATCATTTGGCCTTCTGGTTTTGACACAGTTCAAAATGTTATCACCCAGCTAACAGAAATTTTGAAAAATGTGAAAAGCATAATAGAAAGCTTTCTTTGACCAAAAGGAAAAAACAAATGCCCACCTCCCCCCCCCCCCAAAGCAAACATTTAATTTGACCTCTTGCAGTTCAAAAAGCTTTCATTCACCACTAAAGTTAAATTATTCTATGAGGTTTCTTAAATAGTACCTGGGCTATATGCTTGTTCTGAAGATATTTATTGATTTATTGATTTGATACAATGGTGAGTGACCCAAACCTACATTAATATTGAGAATTAATAATATATAGTATTTCTTAACTTCCTTTAACACCTTCATGTTGGTAATTAAGAATGAAGATTTAATAGACCAGAAGAGATTAAAATTAAGTCATGGCCTTTGCACCTGATGTCCAAGGGACAAAGCTATGTGCCCACTATCATCGCCTATTTTTATATTCAATAATAATAATACACTATATAGTGATACAATAAAAACTTTTCCACATAATTGGCTACTTGAAATACAGTCCTAGATGTTTCTATGGGTCCATTATCATGGAAGTATTGAACTATATAGTGCAGCAATGCTTAGAGGCTACCTGAGTGTCATTTTATTTCATCATTAATACCAGGCACTCAAGCCTCTTTAATTTTGTAGTGTCAACATTCCAAATACCGTAGTTTTTCACAGAATAGGATTATTTTCTGTTTTTATGTAATATTTATGAAGGAAATAGTTTATCTTTTACAACTGATTAAAATCCCTGGGGCCTTGATATCTGTTTAGGACAACCTGTATTCTTAAGTCAGATGGGAAAACTGTTGCATGATGGCTCAGTCTCATGGAAAAAAAACCCCAAAACAAAAACAACAGCTTGTACTTAATTCTGCCCATGGAAAAAGGAGACTGCATCTCTGAGATGATCAGAGATAATCCCTTTGCTGGTTTATCTCAATTGATAGAGGTAGCACTTTTTAGGGTGTTCATTTGTTCACTTTTCAGGGAATGTATAATGGTCCAGTTTTAATTTTTACATTCCAAAATCACTAGCAGCTGCTAGGAATTAAAAATAATACTATTCCATTTTATACAGTGTGCTTCATTATATTTAGAGGGCTTGGAGTCATTTCAGGTAAAAGTCTTTCTTCCCTGCTAAGGTCCCATTAAAGAAAGTGGGTGGCTTATACATAAATACAGAATTCTATTCATTTAAATCAGAGTTGAATGATTTCCACATCAAGATGAGCTGTAAGTGAAACCATATGCTATGTCCTATCATGACACTTTTGCATGAATTAGTTGAAAGTCATTCTTAAAAACTAAAGTTTATTCTAATATATGGCTCATAAAAAAAGAAAGACTTACTGGTTACAGCTTTGTTAAATAATGTTGGCTTTAAATATGAAAAATACTGTGACAGTATAATAACTTTTAACTTTTAGACATGATAGGTTTAGAATGATAGTGGAGAAATGTTTCTCAAAATGTGAAGCACTCTGTCATGCTTTGACTATGCAGGATTTACTGCTCAAATGTTGGCAGTATCACCAAGTGCTTGATTCTTTATGCTTGTTACTTGGCTCCCTTTTGTGTAGGATCAATCTGATGTTCATCTTTAGAAGTCCTGTTCTCTTCTCCCCCTTCTCCCATTTTAAAAAAAGAAATTTTCCACATATCCTAAACTCAGTTTTCATTTTTTTTATCTTATCAGGTAAAGAAAGTATGTTTCCTGGTATAGCAGTTCCCTAGCTATATCTAGAGAGGCTTTGAACATTTTGAGGGGCTTCATATTAAGCTGCTTTTCCCCAATTGCTGGCTCACAGTTCAGGTTGAGAGAATATTTATGATAAATAGAGGATATGCCAAGTTAAGAATCAGATTCTGTGAGTGGTGATGAAATTGTAAAATGCTCTCTAGTGTAGAGATAAACTCTATTAAGTCAAAGTCAAGTCAAACATTTAAGTACCTACTCTGAGAAATATGGAGGGAAGGAGAGAAGAGGAAGCCTGTTGATCAATATGTTTTCATTTTAACCAACCTTTCTAAGTGTATCATTTGCTTCTTGTCTGGGTTTTAAAATGATATTTTTTTAGTAAATGATATTTTTGTGGAGTATCCCTCAATGCTGGCAAAATGATGCTACCATTTTCCATTCTACAATGGAAATAGTGGTGGTCACCTTGATTAGGTGTCATGGATTATCATCTAAAAATATTGCCAATTCAGCACTAGCATTTGTTTGATATTGCATAAAGCATCCATTTAATTCTTTTTAATTCAGGGTCAGTTCCTGAATGTGGAGGAAAGGGAGATTGACCTGTTCATAAATTCACTGTGAGAGCAAATATGTGTTAAAAGGAACATTGTTGGTGAATGTGCATATGGGAGCTGGGGCTTTTTTTGATTTCTGGAATTAAAAAAAAATTACGTGTCATAGGTGCAGTTTTTATTAAAACAAATCCAACAATGACTATTATGCTTAATTTTGCAATGGCTAGGTAAATTTATGAAACACTGGTTTCATTGGCTCAACCCGAAATACTGGATTCTACTAAAAGGTTGATTTTATAGTTCTCTGAATTATGGGCCAGCTAGAAAGCTAGCTGAAAGCTAGTGTAGAATATACTGATTAATAAGAAACTTGTCAGAATATAGGGTAGCATGCTTGAATGATTATATACATTGAACATAGGACCCATCTTCAGTCCATCTCTCACCAAATTGGTTCTCCTTTCATCTGGTCTCTTATGCCCTTTCTGCCATGGATTCACTCATATTTCAGAACCAATGTGGCTTCTGTCTAAATAGATCAATGTCAAAAAGCATTTATTAAGCATTGACACAGTGGGGAGAAGACCAAGTTTGAAGTCTTGCTCTTCCTTTGTCACTTTGGGCAAATCACTTGACCTCTCTAGGCCTCTGTTAAACAAATATGATTGGACTAGATCACCTCGTAAGAGGTCACTTCTAACTCTTAAAAAAAAAAAAGCATTTTCTACTTACCATTCATTATGGCACCAGAGTTATAGTAACAAAAAGACAGTCCCTGCCCTTAAGCAGCTTATATTCTGTTAGAGAATATAGCATATACAACATCCACGTTAAAAGTTTGTTTTGTTTTTGAGGGAGAGTAACTGCAATTGGAAGAGTCAAGGAAAGGTGTATGTAGGTATGAGGTGACACTGAACGTTTCTTCCTCACTCCCATCTCTTGAATGTTAGCATTTAAAGGGATATTCTAGACTAGTGGTTCTCAAAGTGTCATTCCAAGGCCTCTAGGATTTCTCTTAGACCCTATTGGGGAATCATGATGTTGATGTCACAGATGTTAAGTGGGGATGTCTGTGAGGTCACAGCTATTTTTAGAAAAATATTAAGATATCATTTGCCTAATAAAATACTCCATTTTCCAAATGCAGATCTATGTGAGGTCAGATTTTCCTCGTATGTTTTCTTTAACCAAAGTAACGTCGAAACAGATGAATTGCAGAAGCAGATATTGGAATTCAGACATTAGAGATACTTCTAAAAAAATGTGTAAAACAATGCCACCTAATTTTTTTTGTTTTGGAATATAGTTAATTTTCATAAAATTTTATGTTCACATGCAATGGGTTATTTTAAATGAATTAATAAATGTTTTAACATCCATCAGTTTTTATTTTTTAATATGATATATGTCAATAAATATAAATCACATAAATAAAAGCTCAGTAATTTTTGCAAAAAGGTTCTGAGACCAAAAAGTTTGAGAACCACCTTTCTAGACTGTCCAGTTCATTCATTCAAACCTCTCTCACTAGAAGGTTGAGGAAAGCAAAACTGCTTCTCCAAAGTCCTACAACAAAGCCATATCATTACACAGATGAGAAAAGTTGAATGAATTAAATATCGTGCTAAATTAGTGGCAAAAATCAATATTTTTGTTTTTCATGTTTAATTATACCCAGAGGCCAACTCTGCACCTTGTACATAATAATATTTATTGCATTAAGTAGGTTAGTATTGCAATGATACTACTTTAACCTTTTTTTCTAGCTTTTTTTTTTAAACCTTTTTTTCTAAAGTATAAAATTGGTAAAGGGAGCTCTGCTACTCCTGTGTAATTGATGAACTATTAAAAAATGTACTTATCTTTTTTTTTTTTGAGGGCAATTGGGGTTAAGTAACTTGCCCAAGGTCACATGGCTAGGTTTTTGTTTGTGTGTGAGTTAAGTGTCTGAGGCTGGATCCGAACTCAGGTCCTTCTGACTCCAGGGCCGATGCTCTACTCACTGCACCACCTAGCCGCCCTGAAATGTACTTATCTTAATGTATTTTATATGAACATGTGATATGTGATGTTCATGTGAACATCTGATGTTCACATGAACACCTTCATGTTCCCATCTTACTTGAGCTCTAGTCCCATATCTGTAGTGGCTTATCTAATAATTTCATTTGTGTCTCTTGCTTTTACCTCAAACGTCTTTTCAAAACTCGTATTTTGAAATATGAAGCAAAAAGTCTTAATAATAACCAGACTATATTTCTTTTGATTTGTTAACTAACTGTGAAGTGCTATAGTTACAGCTCATTTTTAATCAATGTGTTTATTAAAAACAAAAACATTAGTAAGCACTCACTAATACATTAAGCCACATTGTCCATTTATACCAAAATTTGATAGCAACTGGTCATGTATTAGTTCTGTCTTTTTGTATGTGAAGTCATAAATAAATATGTCATCCAACTTCCTTTATTATAGAGATATTTAGGTAATTTCTTCAATGAATGACCAAGTCTATATCATGCTGAATTCCATATTAGAGTGATTTGTAGTATGTTGAAGGGGCTGCTAGGTGGATAAAGCTCCAGGTCTGGAGTCAGGAAGACCCGAGTTCAGTTGCAGTCTCCAGACCCTTACAAGCAGTGTAACCCATGGCAAGTCACCTAACCCTGTTTGCTTCAGTTCCTCATCTGTAAAATGAACTGGAGAAGGAAATGGTAAGCTAGTATTTTTGCCAAGAAAACCCCAAATGGGGTCATGAAGGGTCAAACATGATTGAAACAAACAACAGTATGTCCAAAGAATTAGCACATCACATTGCTTTCAGATTTAAAATCCAGGTTATTTAGTCTTATTTTATACCTGAGATGGCTTCAAAGTTAAGATGATTTAAAATAATTTTGTTTAAAACTTTTAAAGATTTACCAGTTCCTCAGAGTTGGTATTTCTTTTACCAAAAAAGATCATAAGCTTTTCTGTAAGTTTTTTGGTAGGTCTCTCATATCTTTCCTCCACCTTCCAACTGATACTAGTGGCTAGCCATTTAGTGACAAACTTCTTCCAACTTAGGTTGGTCCTTATTAGTTTAGACTGTACCCAACGTTTTCTATCATGGTTGGGACCTAC
Organism: Gymnobelideus leadbeateri; assembly: GCA_011680675.1. Classification (NCBI taxonomy): domain Eukaryota; kingdom Metazoa; phylum Chordata; class Mammalia; order Diprotodontia; family Petauridae; genus Gymnobelideus; species Gymnobelideus leadbeateri. Next base: position 779,530 of record WOXC01008524.1, read on the forward strand.
CATAGAGCTTATGCTACTTGGCATGGCCTTGAAGAACACCAAGTCGTCCTTAGATCATGATGAGGCATCAGAGACATCAGTGGAGTTTTACATTTTAAGAACCCAAAATGAATAGATACTTCTAGTCTGCTTTTGACAAGTTCAAGTTAGTTTAAAAGAAATAGCTTTTGTAGTTGTATAGATATTTTTATATATATCTATATATAAATATTATATTTCTAATACCTATACAACAGATTTACCTAGTATGTATCCAAAGATACTAATCAGTTGAGTGTGCTCCTAGGAAATTATTGTACACTCTTCAATTATTTGATATAATTTTTTTCAAAACCATGAATTTAACATTAAATGCTAAGAATTATGGCTAATTAAAGGCAGAATTAATTATGGTGTACTATTTTTAAGGGGAATTCTTGTGATCTATCTATATACATTGTATTATTGTTTGTCATTTTAGTGAAGTTTATTGGAAGGTCAATATTTTAAAGCTAATACATACCTATTTTGAATATCACTTCTGCTTGGTGTTGTGTCAGTTCAAAACAGTGGGTGATTTTATGCCTAATTTTAAAAAGTACTGATGTGCTTAATTTTACAGAAATTTGCTGTCACAGAGTTAATAAACCAGGAAAATAAAGTGATATGTAAAAGCTAAAGATTTGCTTTACAGTTAACCATTCAGAATATATTAGAGTAAATATACTCCTCATTTATTTGTTGCTTCCACTTTATTCCTTGCTGACCCAGGAAACCTGCTCATTTCTGAAAGTCAGCTGTTTCCCTCAAGTGTTATGAAGTAAGGATTCTTTTAAGGCTGTCTGTTTTAAAATCTTTGTGTAAAGGCCAAGGCTAGAAGCAAAATTACGCTGTAGACTGTTGTTCAATGTATCGCTTATAGATTTTCCTTTAGAATTAGTAGTTCCTAACTAGGCCAAGGATTTGGACAGGGAGGACTGGGGGTGGGGATGAGGGTGGGGAAAATAGGGAAAAGAGATATTGCTATTACAACCAGCCCTGAATCCATATGACCAGACAATTTTTATTTAGTACCAGCATAATAGTCAGTGTTACCAAGGGTAATAAAAAAGCAAACATAAAATTATGTAGACTAAAGTATGTAATATTTTGTGCATATTAGTCAGCTCGGGCCTTGGTGATACAAGTACTGTATAAAGAAACAATCTGTATGCAAGGAGATTATTTTCCAGTGGAGGAGACAAGACATACAAATAAAATATAAAGTATGAATGACTACAAATATATATGAGGTAGATAAAAAACAAAGTTTGAGAAGGGGAGCCTTTATTGTTTTTCTGATATGTGTAGGTGTTGTCAAATTTATTTATAGTAAATGGTCATTCATAGTAACTAATGCTAATAGTACATTAACTGTCATGTTGTGGCCCATGGAATGTTTTGATGGTAAAAAAGATTAGGAGCTACTGCTTAGAATGTTGTACCAAACAGAAAACTTGTTTTCCTTTATTTGAACTTTTTCCCCATATATTATTATTAGTTGGGTATTTAATTTCAATGGATTGTTGCATTCCAAAGCACAATTCATATGTTATTGCTGTCATTATAGTGTATCTTGGGGACAATACATTTTTCAGAGTAGCATATCTCAGATTTTGTTGGGATCTATCTCTAAAGAGGCTTTTCCTGCCTTTTGTAGTTATGGTTCTCTCTAGGCTGCACTAAAAATATATGTATATGTATTCTGAACTTAACAAATGAAATAAGATATACCTTTCTATATGCAAAGCAGATGAGAATAAGGACTGCATATGCAGCTGTGAATTTGTATCAGGTACAATTTGCATCTCTTTTCCAATTATACAACAAATTATATATGTTATTTTTCAAAGCTGTCCTGTTTCTCTGTTTTGCTACTGACCTTCATTCTATTGTCTTCTAGGCATAAAAAAAATGCTTCAATTATCTTGAATTCTTACTACCTCCCCAACCCCAATTCCTCCCTCCCCATTTTGCTAACCTTATAGATAGTCTTCCTCTACCATCAGTTTTCTACCTCCCCAGTCCCAAGAAAGAAAAACAAAACAAGTCCAAACTTGTATCAAGCATAGGCAACCAGAAGAAATACTCACATTGGCCATGTCCATAAATACAAATTTCTTTAATAGCTCACTGACAGGAGTTTCACTGGTTCTCTTCAATAGTAGTTTGTGTTATTTCATTGATTGATTGTCTGTGCTATGTATGTATCCACTTAAGTCACACGTACTCTCCCTGTTGCAGGCATTTTCACCTCCCACCTGGGAGTACTGTAGTCACCTTCTGGTTGGTCTTCTCTTCCCATTCCAGTCCATACCTCATCCAGCTTCCAACGAAATCTTCCTAAAGCACACATTTGATCATGTTACCCCCCTGTTCAACAAGCTTCAGTGGTTCACTATAACATCCAGAATAAAATACACAACCTTTTACAACTTGGCTTCTTCCTGCCTTTCCAGTCTTCTTAAACTTTATTCTTCTTATTCCCCTTCACAGACTTTGCAACTATGCTGGAATTCATTTTTGCTATCTTATGCACATGGAACTATTCATGTGATTTTCTTTTTTGCTGATTCCCTTCATTCACATGTGTGAAATTCTGTCTCTCCTTACTGCTATCTCCTGGCTTCCCTGGCTTTCTTCAAGTCTTGGCTCATTCCCACATTCTACTAGTATACTCCATTTGTATCTTCTGAGATTACTTTCTTTATATAATGTATACATCATGTGTATACAATTTTTTGTATGTTGTAGCTTCTATTATGTTCTTGAGATCTTCAAAAGCAGGAGGTTGTGTCTTTGTCATTCCTTATATCCCTAGCATTTTTTTTTTTTTTTGCTTTTTGGAAGGGGGAAGGAGGGCAATTGGGGTTAAGTGACTTGCTCAAGGTCACACAGCTAGTTTTTGTGTTAAGTGTCTGAAGCCAAATTTGAACTCGGGTCCTCCTGACTCCAGGGCTGGTGCTCTATTCACTGCACCACCTAGCTGCTCTGGGTTGTTTGTTTTTTGGGTTTTTTTTTGGTGCTTTAAATATCTCTAGCATTTAAATATCCCAAGCAAATACCGTTTAATAAATCCTTGACCATTTTGAGGATTTCCTTAGTTCATTGTTCCTTATAATACTGTTATATAAATTATTATGGTCCTACTCACTTCACTGTGTTTCTGTTAAAACAAATCTTCCCTGTTTTTGTTGTTTAGTTGTTCTTCACTTGGGACACTTTGTGTCCCCTTTTTTGGGTTTTCTTGGCAAAGATACTTGAGTGGTTTGTTCTTTCCTTCTCCAATTCATTTTATGGATGAGGAGACTTGAGCAAACATGGCTAAGTGACTTACCTATGGTCATTAGTGTCTGAGGCCAGATTTGAACTCCCTCATTTCAGGCCCTGGATGCCAATCCATTGCCAACTAGCCTAGTCTTTCTAGGTTTGTCTATACAGTGAGTTATTCCTTTACTTGGGTATATCATAATTTATTCAGGCCCCAAGTTTTATCATATTTATTTAAATTATATCCCTGGAATGCAAATTCCTTGAGGGCAGGGACTATTTAGAAAAAAAAAATTTTTTTGGTCTGTCTAGAGCTTCCTGACCTTTGTTTAGATGCTTGTTAATGAATTAATGAATTCAGCTTTTATTTATTTTGTGCCCTGTATTTTATTAAATGCTGAACAGACCCTGCCCTCAAGAAATTTTTATTCTAATGGAGAATTTGGTTTGGAAAATCCCTGAGGTTGTATATTAGTTTAGGATGATTAAATTGACACACCCTCTAGATTGGAGCTTGACCAAGCTGATTATGACTTGAACTTTAAATGAAGATGAGAGTAGACTGGAGAATGGTATTTTGTTGAGGACTAGGCCTGTGGGTAAAATAATCAGTGAAGTGGGGGAGAATCTTTAGGGGACAAATACAAAGTTTCCAAAGAGAAATTTCACCTGTGACTATTTTTAAGACAAAATAATGTTCTTGGAAGACTTAGGAAGTATGGTATAGTCAGATATAATGGGCTAAGCAATATTGTAAATCTGCTTTTGAACATGTTTCTTACCATAAAGATTTCATGCCTATATAAATTTTGAAGTGATGGCCACCTCAGACAGTTCTAATTTACTGGTATTTCTGAATTTGTTGCCTCATACCTTAGAACTTTAAAAAAAAAATGCTTTTGTCTCCTAAGAATGTTTATTCAGTCAAATTTTGCCACTAGAATACAGGCCGTGAATGTTTTTCTAACATGCAAAAACATTTAAGGGAATCTGGTGTTCATTTCAATGGTTAAAAAAAAAAATCTCACAAACTTTTGTGACTTACATTTGAAAAAAAAAAACCCTCTAATATAAAAATATCTAAATTAATCAATAATGTAGTTTAGGAAAGTAGATTAATCCTTATCTCATAAATAAACTCTGGATTAGCTTTATATAACCAATTGTATGACTGCAAATAACCAGTTAACACTGAACTTCGGGCCATACTCTGCCATTTGCAGTTTGTAGATAGGGTATGCCCCAATATTTGGTCAGAATTTTAATATCATTGATAATTTCCCAGTTACTGGAGGAGAAAAAAGAGAGAGGTTCTTTTATCCTTGAATCTGAAGAAAGAAGGAGTGAAAAGTAGAGGTTGAAGGAGTTGGTGAAGTACCATATTTATTTTATTTTTTTATTTTTTTTAAACAAATGCTTTATTAACTTCTGTTTTACATCATTCATTTCCACCAGATTTTGAGTTACAATCATTTTCCCCCCATTATTACCCTACCCAACCTCCCAGAATAGTAATCCCACAAGATATCGCTTCCTCCAATCTGCTCTCCCATACCTTCTCCCATACCCCCATCGACTTTTCCATTAGAGGAAGGTGAGTCTTTGCATCCCAATGCCTGCACATCTTATCTCCCTATTACAAGCAAAAGAGTATTAATAATAGTATTTATATATATTTGAAACATTTAATGTTACGACCTCAAATTTCAGATCCATTTCCTTCCTCCTTTGTCACCCATTCCCTCTTGGGAGATAAGTAATTCAGTATATGTTGTACATGTCTAGCTATGCAAAACATTATCATAGTAGATATATTGTACAAGGCTGCTTATAATTCCCTCCCACTCATCCCACCCCCACCTGGTCCATTCCCCACATGATCCTGTCCCTCTTCTATAGTGGGTACTTCCAACCTCCCCTCACCCCAAGGATACCCTCCCATCCATCATCCCTCCTCTCATCCCCCTTCCCCCTATCCTGCTGCAGGTTGAGATATCCCATTTAGTATGTATGTCATTTTCTCCCTGAACCAAATTCAATGTGAATGTGGTTTTGCCTTTTTAGCCTTCCTCATTCTCCCCCTCCTTTGCAACCACTTCCCCTACATGAGATAGTTTACCCTAACCTGTCTCTCCCCATCTCCTCTTGCCACTTTCCTCTCTCACCTCACAATTTCATCCCTTGAGTACTCTCCCTTCCCAACAAAATCAACCTATGCCCTCTATCCATATATAACTGTAACCATATACACACACATTCACATATGTATTCATATGACCACACCCCTTCTTCCATTATTTTCATAGTGAGAAAGATATCATCAGTCACAGTTATTGCTTTTCCATATAGGAATGTAAATAGTTCAACTTTGATAAGTTCCTTTTGATTTCTTTTCCCTGATTACCTTCTCAGGCATCTCTTCCTTCTTGTGTCTGGATGTCAAATTTTCTATTCAATTCTGGTTTTTTCCTCAAGAATGCTTGAAAGTCCTCTATTCCACTGAATGACCATATTTTCCCCTGAAACAAAATACTCAGTTTTGCTGGGTAGGTGACCCTTGGGTTCATTCCCAGTTCTTTTGCCCTCTGGAATATCATATTCCATGCCCTTCGATCCCTCAGTGTAGAAGCTGCCAGGTCCTGGGCTGTTCTGATTGTGTTTCCACAATATTGAAATTGTTTCTTCCTGGCTGCTTGTAGTATTTTCTCCTTGATCTGGGGATTCTGGAACCTGGCTATAATATTCCTGGGAGTTTTCTTTTGGGGATCTTTTTCAGGAGGCGATCTGTGGATTCTTTCAACCTCTATTTTGCCCTCTGCATCTAAAACATCAGGGCAGTTTTCCTTGAGAATTTCTTGAAGGGTGATTTCTAGGTTCTTTCTTTGATCATGGCTTTCAGGTAGTCCAATAATTTTTAAATTGTCTCTCCTGGATCTCTTTTCCAGGTCAGTGGTTTTTCCCATGAGATATTTCACATTGCCTTCTAATCTTTCATTTGTTTGGATCTGCTTAACAGCATCTTGGTTTCTCATAAAGTCATTAGCTTACATTTGCTCCATTATAACTCTGAAGGATGAATCTCCTCAGTGAACTTTTGAGATTCTTTTTCCATCTGGCAAATTCGACTTTTTAAGGCATTCTTCTCCTCCTTGCCCTTTTGGGGCTCCTTTGCCATTTGAGTTAGTCTATTTTTTAAGGTGTTGTTTTCCTCAGTCAGGCTGTTGACCCTCATTTCATACTTTTCCTGCATCCTTCTCATTTCTCTTTCTAATTTTTCCTCCACTTCTCTTATTTGATTTTTAAAGTCCTCCTTAAGGTCCTCTATGGCCTGCAACCCACTCATGTTTTCCCCTGGGGCTTTTGTAGCAGGACTTCTGACCTCACAGTCCTTTTCCCGCTCTATGCCCCAAAATAGGAGTCTAGGGTTGCATTTTTCTGTTTCCTTTGCCTTGGCATGTTGCCACTTAATTGCTTGACTTTTGGGCTTGTTGCCACACTATGGCTTTAAGGCCAGATAGAGGAATTTTCGTCCCCAACGTGTGGGGGGCAACTTCCGTTTCTGGCAAGCTGTAAACCCACCCACGACTTCCACCCTAGATCACAATCCAGATCCAAGGAGGTTAAAGCAAGAGCGATTACCCCCCAAGACTGATCACTGGATCTCCCTACAAATTTGCAGGCTGGGAGCGGGAGCTGCCTCTGAAAACTACAAAATGGCGTTTGTCCTCAGCGGCTTCTAGCCCCCAGGGGAGGGAGCCGACGCATTCCCTAATACCAGTCCCAAAGTCCATAGGACACTAATCTCTTACTTTGTCCTAGGCAAGTCTATGTTGATAATTATGGAGTCGCCACAGCTCCTGGTGTTCTGGGGTTCCTCCAGCTGGCTGCTGGCCCTGCCGCCCTGGGGCTAAAACCTCGGCTCATGTGGACCTGGGCTCGGCTCAGCTCCTGCGCTCTGCGCACTGCACGCTGCCAGGTCCCAGACCACTGCGCTGGTCCTTCCTGCAGGGCTGCTGGGCTGTCCTCAGTAGGAGTTTAGCTTCTCTTTGTCATTCTGTGGGTGCTGGGGCTCCAGAAGTTGTTCAGAGTCCCCTTTTACATCGTTTGGGGGGAATGTGGGGGCAGAGTGGCTTGGATGAGCTGTTTCTACTCCGCCATCTTGGCCGAGACTCGAAGTACCATATTTAAAGCATAAAGCAGATAGTCTACTTTTGCTAGTTTGCTTTTGTTTTTGGCTGCTAAGATACTATCAAGAGTCTTGAGGGCTGTGAAAGGGTCTTAGGAATGTTCCTGTAGCCAAGAGTTTTGGCTAGCGGTGGGGAACCTGTGGCTTGGAGGCCATTAAATCTGTAAAGTTTGGATTCAGTCAAAGGACCCCCCATTTGAGGACTTAGCCACATGTGGCCTCGAAGCTGATGGTTCCCCACCTTTGGTTTTGGCAGTCTTTGTAAGTGGTGGGATTTCTGGGAGTACCCGATAGGAAAGTGGGCTCTGGTGGTACATTCATTCTCTCTTTCCCCACATAGACATATATACATGCATGTGTGTATATGTGTGTATATATAGAGGAGAGAAGTAGAACCGTAGTTACGAGAAAAACAGGAATATGCATCACTGAATCCTTCTCCTAACACAAGAGACTGACCTACCTTTTTCCATGCTCTCCCCCTAATCCAAAGCATGGTCTGAAGTGAGCTGCTGTTTGCAGGCCTATGAGGCTTTGGTGCTAGAGGGATATATTTCCCTAAACTACACCTGCCCGGTGCTATATTTTGGCTCATAAAAATGAATTACTTGTAGCAATGTCTGTACACCCACACATATCTATTATATTTGAAATTTAATTGCAACATTCCCTCCCCCCCTGCTCTCCACTCTGATACCCCCTTTAAGGGATACTCTATACCTGTAGGGCCAGCATTCATAGGTTCTGTCAATAAATTTCAATCTCCAACATGTTCTATGGTCAAATTTACTTAGGAAACTCAACTAGGGTATTTCTTAACTCTCAACAGAGACTGAAATATAACTGTTTGTAAGGTAAACTGTGATCTAATTAATTGCCAATGTTTGAGGTAATGTTTTAAGAGAAGAGGTAATGGTCTGCATGGAATGTAGAAGGAAGAGAGATATAAGAATTTGGCAGTTAATTCTAGCACAATGGGGAAGGAGGTATTTTGAAAGGCTGACATGATTTAATAGATAAAGCTGTGTTGGACATGGGTACATTGGGCTATCATAAATGTCACCCATTAAGATTATCAAAACCCTTTACTGTACTTTTCAAGCAACCTTCTGGTGTTAATTTTGTTTGCCAGTTAGATTTTCTTAACATGGCACTGATTAGCCAATATATTTCTCTTTGTAAGTTAACAGATTGATCAAGCCTCATTCAGGTTTGTATTAGTTTGGTTAGCATCAATCAATCTACCAGGAGCTGATCACCCAAGAATGACCTGGCAAAATGAGTTCGTGAACCAGAAAAACTGATGACTAGACCTTGGACTTTTAATGACCTCATCAAAGTACAAACACCCCACAAGGCTCAGCCTGAAATAGACAGCTGGTGTTTGCCCCACACTACCTAAAGTGCGACATGACAGATGTTTTATGATGAGAAATGACAGTGTTGGTATTTCAGGTCATTGACTTATCTGCATTTTAGAGTATTTTATTTTTACATGTGCTTCCAGTCTTTAATTTCCCCTTTCCATTTCCATGGCCCCAGTGGAGTTGAAGCCTTTTTTGATAAGGGCTCTCATTGATCTATATTCATCAAATAAGCTAACAGAGCCTTCTTTGGCACACAAATGGAAATTCATTTAGAAATGTTAGGAATAGAAAACCATCCCTTGTAATAAAAGCTTTCACTATTCTCTTGACATAGAGTCTGGAATGTCTTAGTAAGCAAGGTAGGATGATTTATTCTATATAGAATTTTATGGAGGGGTAGAAATAGAGAATTTATTTAAAAGTTACATTTATTTGATTAATTATCTTACTTTTATCAGTGAGGGCATACATAAAGGCCAATTGAAAAACCATTTTTCCTTGATTTCTTTTTGCATTGATGGCCAAATGAGAGCCATAGAATGATTTTTAAATTTTTTTTAGGATTTTTGAATGTTAGGAAACTCATTTGAGTCAGTATAAGCCATTAAACTGAAGAAGCTCCAAGTTAGTTTTAGTTAATAAGTAAAACCTGCAATTTAAGGTGTAGTCATGTATGAATGCAGGAAGGAATTTATATTAAAGCCATTTCTCATTACCTGTAGCTTTCTTGTTTAGATGCATGTGTACTCATTGTCATTCTGTATACCTACATATATTTCTGTATACCTGTATGTTCATATGTATATGATATGATAAATGGATGAAATGATAAATGGATGCTTTAACAATGCCATATATATGTGTATAGATTCTGCCTATGTATGTATTTATATAGATGCCATCTTTATGTTCTCTGTGTGTGTTATCTCCCTTATTAGAATGTGAGATCCTTCTGGGATTGTTTTCTTCTATTTCTGTCTCAAGAGCTTAGCACAATGTTTTGCACATAGTAAGAGCTTAATAAATGCTTTTGCATTCATTTTATGTTGCTGACCTTGGGCAAGTCACTTAATTTTCTAAAGCTTCATTTTCTTTATCTGAAGTGGGGGTGATAATAACACCTTCTTGTAGGGTTGTTGTGAGAATCAGTTGAGGTACTTTTAAAGTTTCCCAGCAAACTTTAAATGTTGTGATCATTTAAGGCAGGGTTTCTTAACCTGATTTTTTTGTTGGTTGGGTTTTTTTTTTTTCAGTCAGGGAGCTAATTGGCAGTGTGGTAAAGCCTATGAATCTTTTCTAAGAAGAATTTTAATAACAATGAATAGAAGATATATACTTACAAAGGAAATTGATTATTGAAATAGTTACAAAAATATTTTTAAAAAATCCATGGACCTGAGTTAAAAAACCCTTGATCTAAAGATAGTTATATCATACACTATATACACCTGTATTTAGAAGCATCTCTTTTTACAAAAAACTAATAGCAAAGCATTGTGTTGTCAGGAATCTGATAAACTCAAAAGACTTATTTGGAAGTCAATGTGCAAAATTCCAACTAAGTAAATTCCTTATCATGACAGCTCATTTGTCAGTTTATGTGTATCTACAGGGTTGATCTCCTTAGAATGGAGTCTTAGAGATTGGGATGTTGGAGACCTAAGCTGAATGCTAAAATTGGCTTTGTGGATAACAGCTGATGCAGTCATCATCCCTCATTAAAATGCTTTGCTGCTAGATCTGCAGTAAAGAAAAAAAAAGTTTGGCTTTCCAGCTGAAAAGCAGTCATTACTTGATTATCACTAGAGCATCTGAAATGATCACTCTCATGAATGGTCAGATTCACTTTTAGTTAACTAAGAGAAAAGTTAAGTAATTCACTGTGAGCCAAATTTCCCCTTTAGCTATACATGTGCCAGGCTATTGGTCTATGTTAGAACAGTCCATCCCTACGGGATGACTACCCTACAATGTGATTTCAGTGACAGAGAGAGTTCCAATGAAGTGATTTACATGAGAATTGTATACATTCAACCAAATTTGGCCCTGTGATGGTGGGGTTATGGCCAAGAAAATATATAAGCACTTCGTACATCATTCTAGTTTGATTTAATATATGAATTTCTTGTATTAACTTATTGTGTTAGTTTAAAATTCCTATTATCACAGCAAGAATCCCAGAATCATTTTTTAGGTTTAGAGAAATAGGGTTAAAAAATATCATGAATGTAATCTTAGGACATTTTCTTAAAAACAAAGCATTTCTGGCATTTCTATTTGCTAGGGTACCTCCTATGAGAAATAAACCTTTCAAAACATAAGGGCAGTTCACACAGTACCCCATTCTCCTGCCTTCCTTTAAATCCCAGCTAAAATATCATCTTTTACAGGGAGCCTTTCCCAATGCCTCTTTTTTTGTTTTTCTCTTTGATTTCTTTTTTCTTTCTGGGAAATGTTTAACAACTGGCTCTCTGAAAAAGGCAAATGTACTCACAACACATTAAAAAAATTTTTTTTCAAACGCTTTACTAACTTCTGTTTTACTTCATTCATTTCCGCCAGTTTTTGTTACAAAATTTCTCCCCATTTTCCCCCTACTCACCTTCCCAAAATAGCAGTTCCCCAGGATATTCCCTCCTCTTATTTCCCAATTACATGTAAAATAGTATTAATAATAGTATATATATATTTAAACAATTGGTTTTAAAACTTTGAATTCCAAATTCATTCCCTTCCTTCCTTGTCACCCACCCTTACTGGGAGGATAAGCAATTCAATATAGGTTGTACATGTGTAGCTAATGCAAAACATTACCACAGTAGATATATTGTAGAAGATTGATTATATTTTCCTCCTTCCTATCCCACCTCCCACTTGTTCTGTTATCTACTTTGGTCCTGCCCCTTTTCAAAATTATGTGCTTCCTACTTCCCTCCCACTCAGCCTGCCCTACCTTCCATCATCTCCCCTCTCATTCCCCGGCCTCCCCTACTCTCCTATAGGGTAAGATACCCTATTTTGTGTGTATGTCATTCCCTCCCTGAGCCAAATTCAATGATTATAAGGTTGACCCATTCCCTTATGCCTTCCTGTTCTTCCCCTCCATTGTACCCATTTTCCCTTGCCTCTTCTATATGAGATAGTTTGCCCCATTCTGTCTCTCCCCATCTCCTCTCATTATATTCCTCTCTCACCTCTTAATTTCACTTTTTAAGTATTGTCCCTTCCTATTAAATTGGTCCTGCGCCCTCTATCTATGTATACCTGTAAACACATGCACACACACACACACACACACACACACACATATACACACACACATTCACATATATATTCTTACGCCTATATACCCTCCAATAAAGATTTTTATATATATATATATATATATATATATATATATATATATATATATATATATGTACACATTTATAAATATACATATATGCATTTCTATTCCCTTCAACTATTTTCATACTGAGAAAAGTTTCCTCAGTTACAACTATCATTTTTCCATGTAGGAATGTAAATAGTTCAACTTCGATAAGTTCCTTATGATTTCTTTTCCCTGTTTACCTTCTCAAGCATCTCTTTGCTTCTTGTATCTGAATGTCAAATTTTCTACTCAAGTATGTTTTTTTCTTCAAGAATGCTTGAAAGTCCTCTAATCCACCGAATGACCATATTTTCCCCTGAAACATGATACTCAGTTTTGCTGAGTAGGTGATTCTTGGTTTTAATCCTAGGTCCTTTGACCTGTGGAATATCATATTCCAGGCCCTTCAATCCCTCAGTGTAGAAGCTGCCAGATCCTGTGTAATCCTGATTGTGTTTCCACAATATTGAAATTGTTTCTTCCTGGCTGCTTGTAATATTCTCTCCTTGATCTGGGAATTCTGGAACCTGGCTATAATCCTAGGAGTTTTCTTTTTGGGATCTTTTTCAGGAGGTGATTGTTGGATTCTTGCAACCTCTATTTTGCCTTCAGGTTCTAAAACAACAGGGCAGTTTTCCTTGAATTTCTTAGAGGATGATTTCTAGGTTCTTTCTTTGATCATGGCTTTCAGGTAGTCCAATAATTTTTAAATTATCTCTCTTGGATCTATTTTCCAGGTCAATGGTTTTTCCCATGAGATATTTCACATCGCCTTCTATTCTTTCATTTGTTGGGATCTGCTTAACAGCATCTTGATTTCTCATAAAGTCGCTAGCTTCTCTTTGGTCCATTCTAAATCCAAAGGAAAGATTCTCCTCAGTGAGCCTTTGAGATTCTTTTTCCATCTGACAAATTTGGCTTTTTAAGGCATTCCTCTCCTCATTGCCTTTTTGAGCCTCTTTTGCCATATGAGTTAGTCTGTTTTTTAGGGCGTTATTTTCTTCAGTTAGGCTGTTGACTCTCCTTTCATAATTTTCTTGCATCATTTTCATTTCTCTTCCCAATTTTTCCTCCACTTCTCTTATCTGCTTCTATGGCCTGTAACCAGCTCATATTTTCATTTGAAGATTTTGGTGCAGGGGTTCTGACCTCACAGTCCTCCTGTTCCATGCTTTGATCCTCTTTGCCCCCAAAATAGGAGTTTAATGTTGAATTTTTCTGTTTATTTTGTTTCCTTTGCCTAGGCATGTTGCCACTCAATTACTTGACTTTTGGGCTTGTTGCCACAGTAGGACTCTGCCACCAGCCAGGGGAGCTTCCGTCCCAAATGTTGGGGTTTTCTCAATTTCCAGAGGTATTAGTTGGGTGGCCTCTGTGAAGCCTCCACATACTCTGGCAAGCTGGTCACACACCCCAGGACCTCCACCCTAGACCTCAATCCAGATCCAATGAGGTTAAAGCAAGAGTGATTACCCCCCAGACTGGTCGCCCCCTAAAGTCTGCAGGCCAGTAGTTGAAGCTGCAACATGGTGCAGGCTGCGCCTAAGTGTCTCAGGGCTTCTTGCCCTGGGGGAAAAACATGCTCTCCCCACTGTGGTCCCAAAGTCCACAGTGCACTGACCTCTCACTTTATCCTTAGCAACTATGTGTTGATAATTCTGGAAACGGCCACAGCTGCAGGTGTTCTGGAGTCCCTCCAGCCGGCTGCTGGTTAGGCTGCCCTGGGGTTAAAACCTCTGGCTCGAGGGGAGCTGGGGTCGGCTTCCAGAGCACTGAGCTGGCTGCTCCCTGCTGGGCTTCCAGACTGTCCTCAGCGGGAGGTTAGCTTCTCTGTGTCATTTTGTGGGTTCTGTAGCTCCAAAGTTTGTTCAGAGACACCTTTTATGTGGATTAGTGAATGTGGAAGCTGGAGCCACTGTGAAGTCCTGTTCCTACTCTGCCATCTTGGCTTCCCCCTCCCCCTTCCCCAGTCTCTTAATTTTAGTGCCTTCCTTAATTATTGACTATTCCTCTTGCTTATAGTTAATTGATATGTATTTGTTTGCATGTTGTCTCTGGCTTTAGATTGTAAACTCCTTGAGAGCTGGGACAGCCTTTTGCCAAAGCCTTTTTTTTTATCTGTAGTGTTCAGCACAGTGCCTGGCACATAGGTGGCACTTAATAAATATTGATTGATTCTCCTGAATATAACTTATAATGTTCTTAAATGTATAAGATAGGATTACAAAGAAACAAATTCTATTTAAGTAAAGTTATCGGGTTTTTTGTTTTTGTTTTTCAAAAAACACAAGTTTACTACCTAGGTTAAGAAACTTTGATTTAGATGGTCCCTGAGGTTTCTTCCAGCTCTAGGTACAGGATTGATTATTAACAGTGTTTCCATTAAGTTCTCCATTCACTTCTGCGAACCACTAAGCCCAATTAGGATTTTTGTTTTTTTGTTTTGGGGGTGTTCTGGGTCTTTGATCTCTGAGCTAAATCATTTAAATAAGTCTTTATTTAAGTGATAGAACATAAGTGCTTTTTGATTTGTGTTAGGTGAAAACACCCTTTGGCTCTGGTTCTCTGCTTTCCTTTTTGTAAGGTGGAGTTTTAATTGAACCACAGGGCAGGAACTGAAAAAAGTCACCTAGTCCAGGATGTTTCTCAAGCTTTCATGGAATGGTAGGTTTCTTTAGAAACATGCCAGGTTTCTTGGGGGTAGTGAAGTGAAGAGTACATTTCCTGTATAAAAATAAACTTCAAATGTTCTATGAAATAAACCAATGCATTCATATTTTGTATAGATACTATTTTCGAATCAAATTTCTTTTTAAAAAAAAGTCCGAATTATACTGTTGCATTTACTTTGCATGGAGTGCATTTGTCCAGAATTGTAATCTCGAACTGTATCCAGGCTGGTACTTCCATGTTTTTATTTTCCCCCTCAGCAAATCTCGAGATTTGTTTTGCTTGTGCCCTCTGCTGGTTACTCCTTGTTTAATTCCTCAGGTCTTTTTTTTCCCCTTTCAGGTCTTCTTGCACATTGCTCCTATTCACACATCTTACAATCCATCATCTGTAACCATGTGACCAAGTCACATGGCTAGTAAGTGTTAAGTGTCTGAGGTCATATTTGAACTCAGGTCCTCCTGACTCAGGCCAGTGAGCCACCTAGCCACTCCTCCTCAGGTCCTTTTGACCTATTGTTTGGTTTCTCCCTAGTCTTTCCAGCTCTTCAGCCTACTCTGCTTCCTCTTTCATCTTTGCTTCATAGAATCCCTAACTTTGTTCAGTTAAGCAAGCAACAAAAATTTAAGTGCTTAGTATTTTCCAAATACTGTGATAAGAGTTCTGGGTATAAAACAAATAAATAAACCTCCACCCCACAAAAGAAATGGAACAAAGAAACCAAAAACCCAGTTATGGTCTTTGGGCATATATAGAGTGGATAGAAGATAATTTACCATGTCAATATGTAATTTAGATAGTTTAGCATCTGGGGTTTGTACTGAATCTTGAAGGAGCCTTGGGTATTCACAGAGATGCTGGAGATCTCTGTAGGAGACAGAGCTCTCCCTCAGGGAGAGCATTGTATAAATGGGTATCAGTCAGTGTAGAGGCCTGGAGATATATAAAGAATAACAGATGATGGATTGTAAGGTGTGTGAATAGGAGCAATGTGCAAGAAGACTTGCAAGATAGAGAAGGGTCAGGTCGTAAAGAGTTTTTATGCCAAATTGGATGATTCATAGATGTAATGGAGAGTTTGTAGAGATGATGTTAGGAAGATCATTTTGGTAGCTGTGTGGAAGATGGATTGGAGTGGGGAGACACAATGCTTAGAATGATCAGTTAGAAGAATTTTATTTCCTCCCCTTCCACTGGCTAGTGCCCTCCTTCCCCATGATGAGGGGATGATAGGTGTTATAGGGGCTCCAATGACCAGAGTCCCTGAGTGGGCATGAATTGGCATGAATTCACAGGACCCAAGCAATCTTTTAAGTCAGGATTGTAAAAGTTTATTGTTATGCTATTCAGTGGGTAGCAGGTCTTAGGGAACCTGCAAACTTAAAGAAGTCATAGGTATAGTTCATAAAGTTACAATAGTAAATCAGATGTCAATTATGCTAGCTAGGTGAGTAAGGGTGGCATTAGGGAGGAGTTAAGGAGTGGTCAGTGCTTAAAGGAACATGCACGTTTATTATCTACTTCAAAGGTATATTACCCATAATTCACTGGGAAATAGGCCAAGGAAGGGCTACCTAGAAGTGTGACTTTAGGCTTGAAAGGTAACTAAGTCAGCTAGTGGTCAGGGCTGACTGAGAAGTGCCTATCTGCCACCCATCAGTGTCATGTTTGACAAGATGAATGTTGGGAACCAAGGCTAACAGGAATTCAGGATGTGCTTAATTGGCTGAGGAGTTAACTTACAGATAGCTGCACCTGGCCATTATGTTAGTGGGAGATAAACAGTTCATGAATTGTTGCTAGGCAGAGTGCTGGCAGGGGGAAGGGGCAGAATTAATACTCTGAGGAGGGGGGAAATGTGATTTTACAAACTGATGTTACAAGCATCACCCCAAGCACCCCATCACCCAAACACCTTGTATTTTATTATCTGTACATTTATATATATTTGTTTCCCCTGATAGAATATAAATTCCTTGAGACAAGAGAATTTTTTTCTTTCTATAATGTTCTATAATGTTTCTTGATTTCTTTTTCCTGAAGTTTTCCCTGAAAACAACCCACAAACCTTAAAGCTTAATTTTAAAAGAAAAATCAAAAAGGTTTTATTATTACTAAGGGGAGGGGGGAGGATGTTTGCATATAGAAGGTTAATATACCAAAGAGAAAGTTTGCAAGTATTTTAACAATTTAATCCAGGTGCTGCAGATATACATATAATAGAGCCCAGTCTTTTACTTTTGTCTTTAGGTGATTATAGGGACTGGGTTTTAGCTAAACCTTTATTTTGCAGTTTCACACAGTGACCTCTGCACACAGCAGGTGCTTGGTAAACTGAGTATTAAGGATTCAGATGGAAAAAAACAAAAACAAAAGACCTTCTGCACCCTTTCTGGAAGGGTGATATAGTGTTATTTCTCCTTCCCTGCAAAACTTCTCCCCTCCCCACATGGATGCTAGCTCCCTGGACCCCTGATGATAGCTCTGGATTCTAAGAAGAAATCAAGTGTAAACATGTGCTACTTTCTGAAAATGGCAGATTCAGGGAATTCCTCACCAGAGATCCTAATTTCCTCTAGGAAATTTATTCTTCCCATATCAGTCCCTTTAACTGCAGGTCAATAAATCTAGAGGCAAGGCTTCTAGGTAGAAAGTTTAATTAGCACCAGCTGGTGGGCATTTGCCAGGTGCTCAAAGGAACAAAGAGAGATACACACATGAGATTTTATACAGCCTTAGGGTCACATTACTGGCAGCAAAGGGAACCTATTGAGTGAGACTGCTAAGTCTCTTTCCTTATTTGTGACTTTGTGTTAAAAGGACAAGATGTCTGGTGATTTGGGAGAGATTACTTTTACTTAGGGTCTTCAGAGTAGCAAAGACCTGGTTTGTTCCAGTAGGGAAGTTTTTTCTGTGGTTAATCTTATCAGAATATACATCTACAATAACGAAGGCTGCCTTCAAGATAGAATCTGTTGAATAAATAGGAAATGCAGGTCTGTCTCTATTTATGTAACCCTGTCCCTCTGTTTCTTTGACCTTTGACTTCACTGGGGAAATGTTTCCCCCTATCAGTCTACTTCCTCCACAATGACAGGTCATTTCAACAAGGCTTTATTAAGACCATGCTGTGTGGCAGGCATTATAGTAATTGCTAGAGATGCAACAATGAATTTATACAACAGCAGTAAACCAATTTAGTTAGAACATGCTATATGTGTAAAGGAAATAATATGAAATAATTTTGGAAAGGTAGGTTAAATGTCAGGATGAGACATCTGTATCTTTTCCTAGGGGCATTAAGAAACCACTAAAAATATTTGCAAGGCAGTGGCATGGGTCAGGTAAATGTTTTAGGAAGACTTTTTGTGGTAGACAGATTAGAGAGGGTTGATTGGAGGCAGGAAAGCCAATTAGGAGTGGTATTTAGAGTATTCAAAATTAGAAGAGGACCTGAAAAGGTCTATTTTGAACTTGTTGAGTTTAAGATACTGACCCAAGTGGTTAGGTGTAGAAGATAGTTTATAATGAATGACTAGAATTCAGAGAGATTATATCTGTCTTTATAGATTTGGTTGTCAGTTGTGTAGTGCTGGTAATTGAACTGATGGGAACTGATGAAATTGATGAGTTAAGAAAAGATTTTCTATAAAGAGACTTAGGAGAAAGCTCTGGATGAAGCCATGAGGGACACCTAAAATGAGGCTGTAAGGTGAGTGGGCAGCCCAGGACACTGAGACTGAGTGGTTAGATTGATGGGAGAGCCAGGAGAGAACATAGTCATGAATGTAGTAGGAGGATTGGGCATCTGGGAGGGATATGTGGCCAAGTGTTAAAAGTTGAAGAGATGTCAGGAAGAATGATTAACAGCAGACCTGTATAATTCATGTAATTAAACCAGCTGCTTTAGCAAGGTTCTATAAAGTTGTCTGTTTTTACTTTGTCTTAGTTTTACTTTTTATTATAAAGGTCTCTTGAATTCAGAAGGCTTGGAAATTCCAGATTTAATTTATGCCCTGAAGAAACCTGCAGA
This sequence comes from Gymnobelideus leadbeateri, assembly GCA_011680675.1. Lineage (NCBI taxonomy): Eukaryota > Metazoa > Chordata > Mammalia > Diprotodontia > Petauridae > Gymnobelideus > Gymnobelideus leadbeateri. The sequence continues at coordinate 798,447 of WOXC01008524.1, forward strand.
TCACTAACATTTTCTCTTTGATTGAGTAGCCCAGAACTGTAGGTAGTAGAGCTGACTTCACACTAAGAAAACAGGTATAGCTTTTGAAAGTTACTCTGCCTTGCGGTTAAACTATTTTATAGAGGAAAAATATTTCTGCCTTAAAGAATTTAAATAAGAAGCTAAAGGAAGGACTTAGTGAAGAACATTTCCATTTTATGCATGCATATGAAACTTTCTAACATTTTACTATGTCTAAACTATAGTGAAATCATTGAAACTGTCATACAAAGAAGCTAAACCTGAGGGAGGCTATTTATAGTGCAACTATTAATATTTTAGCATTTCCAGTTCATATGGTAATATTCTACTTACTAGGGAGAAGTACAGAAATGGTTTTCATTATTATTAAGACCTTGTTACCACAGAAATGTAGAAAGTGTGAAATTTATAATAGTTGTTAGGTGTAAAAAAAGAAAAATATAGCGGCAAAGTGACACAGGCATTCAAGGCTCAGCAGGATTCTCCTCTCTCTCTCTCTCTTCCCCCCCATTTTTAATAGGTTATCTGCTATTTTAAGACAGCAGTATAGATCATGCTAATGCTAAGATGGTGGCTTTCCATGGAATACAAGTAATCATGTTTATTTTTCATAATGGACTGAAGTATGAACAGAGCTAAAAAGATTGAATTTTAATACATTATTTTGTTTGGAATCTTCTATGAATATGATAGGAATGGATTGGGTAGGTGAGAAGTTGAGAAAGGTTAGAGTGGGAGTGTAAAGAGAATTGGATGGTCCAACTTTTCCAGGTGAAAACTTGGGAATAGTGTTATGGTCTGGGCTTAGTTTAGGCCCACTGGATAGGGAGGAACTAGGTTGTTTGGGGGAAGAGCTTAGGGACTAACCAGAGGGTGATCAGATGGAAGACAGCTGAGCTGATTTTCCTCCCTGCAGGCTTTTTGGAGACAGAATGGAACCTCTGGAACCAGGTACTTAGTGAGAGACTTGGATGGATTAGCAGCAATATGTATGAAGGATGGATGATAGGAAGTGGTGAAGAGAGGAAATACAAACCTTTTGACCCTGAGCCCTAAACCATCACCTCTTTTGGCTTCTGCTCACTTGGGAGTGCTAAGCCTTTGGGTCCTTAGCTACTTATGGCTCTCTGAAATAACAGTAATTCATATTTCCTCAGAGTTTAACACCTGATTGTCCAGAGGTGTGCTGCAGGCCCTCAGACCTATAAGTTGATTAATTATCACTGTATGTATTTACACCTAAAAAATCCACCTGTGCTACAAATCACAGCTTGGTTTTCTGTTTTGTTAATTGTCTGGATTTAAGAAAATGTAGACAATATTATTAAAGCAGATTAAATTTATAAGTATATCCTGCTTCTATCCTCTCTTCTCTATAGCCAGCTATTATTATTATTTAGCATACCTTTGATTTTAGGCAAAAGGCCAAGATTTCTGAAACAGTAAGGAGGGACAATGTTACTGTGTCCAAGATTGAGTTGGAGGGGGCTATACTTCACCTTTCTTCCACACTTTTATATTTGTCTCCCCCCATTTGAATGTAAGCTCCCTAAGAGCAAGGTCTGTCTTGCTTGCCTGCACTTATTTCCCCAGTGTTTAGCCTAGTACCTGACATATAGTACGGCTTAATAAATGACTTTTACCTATTTATCAATCTTTATCTGTATTGGTTTTGGATAATTGTACAGCTTTGAATAAGCATAAAACTTGCTCTTGAAATGAAGACCTATCTTTTTAATATTAGTATACTTCCATGACTCTATGGGGCAGAGAGTAATAGAATATCGGGGTGTAAGAAAATCAGTTAGTAGTTACCCAAAGGGCAATGGAGACATGCATGGATTCTACCTCTGCAATACCCTACATCCTTTACCTTCCAGCTCCCACAGTCACCACCCTAATTGGAGATCCTATCACTTAGCTATAGTACCAACATAGTCCTTGTTTTCAAATTCTCTTATGAAAAGAGCAGCTATAAATATTTTTGTACATACAGTTCCTTTTCCTCTTTTTTATTTTACATTTATTTGAGGTGAAGGCCTAGCTGGGTCAAACGGTATATACCAAAACTTTCTGGGTATAGTTCCAAACTGTTTTCCAGAATGTACAGACCAATTCTCAATTTCACCACTGGCACACATCTGTTTTCCCATTGCTTCTCTACCTTTTGTCATTTTCTTCTTTTTCATTTTTGCTAGTCTGATAAGTGTGAGGTGGAAACTTAAAGTTGTTTTAATTTAAATTTCTCTATTAGTAATTTAGAGCATTTTTTCCATTATGATTGTTGATAGATTGGATTTCTTTCCTTGAAAATTAACTGTTAATAATCTTTGACCATTTAGCTATTGCTAGCCTTACTTTTTTTGGTCCATTTCAGTGGTGTTATTTGATTACTTTTCAGTTATCCCATTTTAAGCTTTTAAAATTCTAGTTCTTTTAGGAACTGGAGGCCTTTGAGGCTGACTGCTATTTGGAGCTCTGTAGACCAGGGCTTTAAACTGGGAGGGATTCAGGGATAGCCACCTGGCAAGCTCAGTACTCAGCCACTGTCACCTTCTAATCTTAATGAAATCCCTAAGTCACCCAGAAGCAGCAATCTACATAATATATAAACCAGCAAAGGAACTGGTGATCTGATTGTCCAGTTCAGGACACTATGACTATGTATTTGGACCCTGGGGAATCTTATCCCTTGAGGGAATGATCATCAGGACTAACTTGTCCCTGTTTTTGAGTATCTTTTGCTTTTTTCTGATAAACCCTTTGGGCCTTAGTCCTAGGGAGATGTGCCTTATCTTCATTATTCTTTGATTTGGTGACTTTTGTTACCCTCTTTAACTTATGGATGCATGATCTGAGCAGAGGTGGAGTTAAAAGGGCAGAAGCCTCAAATGAGGAGATGGCTGGCTAAACTAGTGTTTTTTATATATTTCAGAGAAAAAAAAACATTCAGTAATTACGAATCAGCTGGTGTTATAGTGGATCTGTTGAGGTTTAGGGTGCTCCAGACCCCAAAATACCAACAGGCAGAGTCCTGCCAAATAAATTCGACTCAAGCTTTCTCTCAGCTGAAGTAAAGCAAAGTTTATTGAAGATTTGCCATAATGGGTAGACGCTTAAGGAGCCTTAAGTATTTGTGACACTGGTATTGGACTAGCAGGCCAGAATAATGTGACACAGAATGAATCTGGGCTAAATTGAACTCAGACCCTTCTTGGAGGCATACAATAAGACTGTGGGAGGGATCTAGGGGTGGTCTAGAGGAGGGGTTTGGGGAAGGTCTTGAGGAGGAGTCTATGGAGGATCTTGAGGAACTGAAGTCAGACTCTGGGAATGGGATTAAGGGTGGGAAATAGCTGAAGTCTACCTGGAGACAATAGAGGGCTAGATTTGAGTAACAGACAATAATGAAAGGTTTTTGGCCTCAAGCAAATGCCTCATCTAGTGGGAAGATCCAGTCTGAGTTTTAGGGGTTTCCCAGAGCCTGTACCCTGTCGAATAGAGCACTGGACCAGGAGTTGGGAGGACATGAGGTCAAATCTGGCCTCAGGCACTTGCTAGCTGTGTGACCCTGGTCAGGCCACTTAACTTCTATTTTCCTCAACTTAAAATGAGGATAATAAAAGCACCTTTTCCCCAGGGTTGTTATGAAGATCAAATGAAATAATTTTGAAGAGTTTAGCACAATGCCTGGCATATAATAGGTGCTATATTAATGTTCATTCCATTCAATAATACACCCTCTCCATATTAAATGTTGTATTTTTTTGTCCACCTCTGTTATTTCATTAGTAGAGGGAACTTCTAGTGAGGAGCTCTCCCTACAAAGGCTGATGGTTGGCTGTCTTAAGTTGCTTAGGACACTAACAGTTTGCCCTACCCAGACTTACTATTTCTGCCTTACTCAAGAATTCAGGTTGAAGATCAGCTCCCTATTATCACTCTATACTTTTCTTAAACGTTCCATTTAAATAACTGTAATCTTTATTTACAAGTCACCGAATTCTGTTTAGAGGCCATCTGATTCAATCCTTAAGTTTATAGCTAAAGAAACAGTGACTTATCTAAGGTCACAGAGCTAGTAAAGAGCTGAGCATATCGGCTGACATTGAGTCCAGCAGTTTGCTTTTTATACTTCACCACAATTAATACTAGGACATACTTCCTGAATATTTGGAAAGTGTTGTCATGAATAGAATTGCAATAAGTAGACATGAAAACTAAAGTTTTAATACTTCTCTCTTAGCCACAAAAAGACAAATTGATACAGTAGTTGAGTTAAACACATTTTTTCATCCAGAATAGGAGATACATAGAAGCACCAAATCTCAACAACAGTTATTTAGATCACCAAACTATTGTGGCTAGGGGTGGGGGGAGGCTTGTGTCTCTGGAAACAAAACTAATCAGTTGCAGTCTGATAATTAGATATCATATCATAGACTCCTTCTAGATCATCTAATCTAATAATCTTATTTTACAAATGAAGAAAACAAGACCCAAAGTGGTGTAAATTGTTAATCTAATGTTCATGCCAGGAGGGGCAGCTAGGTGGTGCAGTGAATAGAGCACCTGCCTGGAGTTAAGAGAACCTGAGTTCAAATCCAGCCTCAAGACACTTAACACAAAAACTAGCTGTGTGACCTTGGGCAAGTCACTTAACCCCAATTGCCCTCCAAAAAGAAAAAAAAAACTAAACTAAAAAAAAATTTTAAAATAATGTTGTACTAGGAGTAAAGGGCAGAAGAAGCAGGATTTGAACCCATGTCCTCTGACACAAGATCATATACTTTTCCCACTGCCCTGTGCAGTCTCCTTAACAACCTCATAGCAAGCCTGATTTCTTTTCTCTTTTGGCATTTGGGAAGCCTCCTTCCTTAAAGAACACTAGAGACAGAATACTTTCTTTTCCCCTGTCCTGGATTCACCCCTAAATCTCTAAAACTGGAAGGAAAGAATCATTTCTCTGGAATCATTGGTCTTTGATGCTGCCAACAATTTTCTGATTATGTACAGTTTTGTGTACATAGTGGCAGCCACAGCAAAATCTGGAGGGTAATCATTTAATCCTTGTACAACTCAAGTTTTGGTAGCTATATGCCTGAATGTAGATGTTCCTCCTTTCCTATAAAAACACATGGTGTGCAAATGACTGTCTCTAAACACCTCCTTGGATCATGTGGTATTGAGATAAAAACTCTATGGATATAAAAATGATGGATTAATCAAAAAATGCTATGTTATGAAAATGCTGGATCAAGATAATGGCAAGTAGCCATATATGATTCTAGCCTTTTAAATTAACTTTTCCACCATTCACTTGATGCATTTGATATAGGGAAAACTATTACAGTGAAAAATATTCTGATGTTAGCAATGACCAAAATGGAGCATTCAAATTTTAATTAATCCTATGAAAGTATTACACATTGGGTTCTCTGGTTTAGGCCAAATCTGTCTTTGTGAATACATGGGATTGCAAGGTTTCACTTCCTTCCTTGATTTTGCTGACCTATACAATTGGAAAAAGGCCATTTTGATCAGGATAGCTATTTTGAAAGTCAGAAGCTTAGCAGGAATATTAAATGTTGATTATTGCATACTTTGCACATATGTTTCTGAACATTTAATATATATCTAGCTTAGAATTAGGGTTAAATATATCATCAGAGTCTAATTAGGTAATGGAAGTCAAGAGTATCAGTTTCTTTCCTGTATGGATCATTTTGCCCCATGTTCCATGCCTTGTGGAACAGTATTAACCTCAGCTAGCTGTCTTGATGATGGTCCACAAAAGGGAATGGATGACAGTGTGAATGTGTCACAACACATGAATCACCCAATCGAAAAACCAACATAAAATGAGTGCTCAGACACTAAGTCAGAACATAAACTTTGTATGTCAGCACCAACATTTCTGGCTCAAATGTTTTCATATTTGTACTTGATAAATGCTAGCTATTACTGTTATTTATAATGCCATAGAGTATATAAAACACTTTTTATTATTTCATTTGATCCTCAGAAAAGCTTTGTGAGGTGTGTGGTAAAAATAATAATAGCAGACACAGATAGCACAAATCAGCAAGTGTACATCAAGTGTTTACTGTGTGCCAGGGACTGTGCTAACCAAGCATTGGAAATAAACAGAAATGCCAAAATTGCCTCTTTCCCTGGAGGAACTTACATTTTAAGACAAACTGTAAAAGGAAGTTGAAAAGGGAAGTGGGGAGAAGGTCCCCAGACAGATATGTTAGGAGCTGCTCCTGTTGAGGAGTCAGGGTGTGAGGGTGGCTTGCTTGGGCCTTTCCTTCAAATGGAAGGTCCTATTTAGTAGCTTGGGCAAGTCACTTAAGCCGAACTGCCCTGCTTTCCCCCACTCCAAAAAAAAAAAAAAAAAAAGAGGGTCCTGGGAGATATCACTAAAAGTTTTCAAATCATTCCACATCCATTGCTTTGTACCTTTGAAGTAGGTGTGATAATCCCCTTTTTACCGAGGAAAAGCTAAAAGAAGCTTAAAGTGACTTGGTCAAGGTTGTACAACTATTAAGTGCAGTAGTGAAGGCGGATTTGGATCTAAATCTAGCACTTCATTCACTAGGTCACACTGCTTCTTGTGTAAGGTAGCATACATTTATTATCCCAGTGTTACAGACAGGGAAACTGAGATGATGAGAGATTAGATAGTCACCAGTTAGTCTGAATCAGAGATGGGATTCAGACTCTCCTGGATTTATGCCCAGTGATGATCATCTCACTGGACTATTCTCTTCTAGTTATTATTTTCTTGTCTCCTTTTTTGATTCTTATAAATTGTTGAACCAAATTTATACTACACACACACACACACACACACACACATACACACACACATACACACATATACACACATACACTTCAGATATTTTTTAATGGGTGGAAATGGTTCATTTTGACATAGCACCTGCAGTTGTAAAAAATTGCATAACCTGTAAGATCAGTCTCTTGTATTATAATCAGCATCTGCTGTAAACCTGAAAGTTGTTCTGCTGTTGTTTCAGGGAGAAAAATAGAACTTCTTAAGATGGAAATTATAGTAGGAGCTTAATAAATGTTTTGGGATGAATAAATGAATGGATATGACCTTACATTTTGTAACCCTTGCAGTCTTTACAGCATGCTTTCCTATATTTCTAATTTGAACTTTTTCAAAAAATTTTATGGACAAGGTAAAGCCCTATTTATAGATGAGTAAATGGAGACTTAATGAGTTTGTGACCTGTCCAAGTATAATCAGGTCCAGCTGTGAACCTAGGTCTCTAGGTCCTCCAGGACCTCCCTATTGTTCTGAGACAAGTAATGTGTAAAAATGAAGTTTCCTCCTAGCATGTATATGTTGGGGATGGGGAGTGGGAGGTGATGAGGGGGCCAAGATAAATGTAATAAATTTATTGCCTTATGTTTATTATTATGTACATAATGTAATATGTAATACATAATATTATGTATATATATGATATTCATATATTGTCCTTAGGTAATGTTTTTGTTACATGCTTTTAATAACCTGGGTATCTGACAAGGTTAAATAAGTAGTTATAATCACATCAGTTCCCTTGGTGGTGTACTGAGATTAGACAAATAAAAGTGGTGTGACAAAAATCATATTGCAATTCAAATATCCCTGTAGCACTAATACATAGTCATGAAATCCCTCAATTAATATTAATATGATGCCCAATAGCCGTTTTGGTGGTGGTGGTGAGTTCTGTTTCATAAATACTTTGGCAGATGGAGTTGTTTTATATTTCAGAATTATTTTTCTTTTGTGATTTTGTTCCATGTAGGTCCACAATAAATAGCTAATTGAACTGATTGGGTGAATGGCTGGATGCTTGAGGTAGTATTTCAATTACTTAAGCAGTTCACTTTTATATTAGGAATGGTTCAAGTCAGTTTTTTCCTCTTTGTTGTCTTAGGCTAGAAGTACAAGAACCTTACACTTAAATGGATGTAATAAATAGGGATGAAAATGCATGCGCTACATATCTCAAATGAGATAAGTATTGTATAAATATGAGTTTAATATTAAGTAAACAAATGTTTCTGGTTGAGCTGTAGCCTGACAAGAAAAGGACTTTTCAAGCACGTTGATAGGTGAAAACAGGAATCTGCTCTTTCTCCCTGTCCCTTCTCCCTCCTCCTTTCCTTCTCTCTCTCCATCTCCCACTCTCTCTCTCTCTCTCCTCCCCTGATACCCCAACAGTGTTTGCTGTTAACAGGAGTTTGCTCAGGGTTCCATGACATCTGGACAAGCCATCAGTTGGCACCCTGAACTCAAGCTGTATCAGCTCACCTAGCTAGGTGTGTGCAAAAGCCCTGATCCTCCCATCCTCTCTGTTTACGTAGTTTTTCTTCCCAGGTTCTTATTCAGAAGTATAAATAAAATTTCATAATTTGATGTATAAAATGAATATAATTCCAACAAAATATTGTAATTTGCCTAGTTTTTGTGCTTCATTTCCATCTAGTTCTCTGACTTTGATTTAAGGTATGGAAGGAAATGTTGGAACTTGATCAAACATTAGCACCTCATTGCTCATGGGTATCATTATTAATATAGGTGATACTTACTGTATCCTCATGCTACTTTGATATTCTTAGCTAAAATCTTCTTTCCATATGTAGATTGCAAGAATCATAATGATAGGGGCACGTTTCCTACTTTTTTGTTTTTCATTCATGTCTGACTTTTTTTGACCCAATTTAGGGTTTTCTTGGCAAAGATACTGGTGTGATTTGCCATTTCTTTCTCCAGTTCATTTTACAGATGGGGAAACTGAGGGTTAAGTGACTAGTTGAGAGTCACACAGCTAGTAGATAGCTGAGACTGGATCTGAACTGACAAGGATGAGTCTTCCTGACTGCAGGCCTGACACTCTATCCATTGTGCCACCTTATTGCTGAGCTTTACATGTCTTTCTTATAGCCCTTGTTACACAAAAGAGAGTAGATAAAAACCAGGCATGTATAATTTTATTTTGGTTCCTTCAACAACTATTTCCTCTTACTCTTAAACCTATAACAGCTTTTGGTAGTGATGTGATTGTATTGCCCAAACAGTAAAGTACATGGCATGCCTTTGTGGGATAGGGTTTACCTCAGATTGGGAGGTGGGGGGGCGATCATACTGGACCTTATTCGTTTTGGTTGATATCTTGGATCATCCACTGGCAGGGCCAAGGCGGTATGCCTGTGATTGGTGAGATCTAGTATGGAGAAAGGGGTCCTGTTGGTATGGTAGAGAACAAGGCATCTTGATATAGTGGAAGCAATGATAGATTTGGAGTTGATGACTTATGCTCCATTTTTCATACTGCCATAGTGTGGATTTAATCAAGTCATTATGTAACTCTCTAGGACCATTTACTCTTCTGTAGATGAGAGGACAGGACTAGATTTCCAAGGTATTTAAGAGCTTTGACTCATTGAATCCTAGTTGAACTTGTCAGAAGCAGGTGAACTAAACTTTTGGACTATTTGGCTGTTTATCCTCTCCTCAGAGCAGCTATTCCAAACCCCCTCTGAAAGCCTCCCCCATCATCCACTTCATAAAAATCCTTGATAAATTAATTATATCTAACATTCAGTTATTTTAAAAAAATATGTTCATGTGATTTTCTTAATGTTACCAATTCAAATACTAGAAGTAAAATAACAGATGAATAAAACCCCTTGTTTAATTTTTTAAACATCTTTAAATATGCATTATTACAACTGAGTTCTTGTCACTAGTTGTGAATGGCCATTGGCTACTTTGACATTCTTAGCTAAAATCTTGTTTCCATATCTAGGTTGTAAGAATCATAATGATAGAGACATGTTTTGTATTTTTTTGTTCAGTTTTTCAGTCATGTTTGACTCTAACCTCCAACGTCTTGGCTAACTTCTGTTGTCTTATTAGGCATGACACAGATGTAGTGGCTTGCTACTTTCTAATTGTTGCTAACAGCATAGTTAATGTACAGCTGGTTATGAATGGCAGTTAACAACCCCAGAATCTCCCCCTGGCTTGAGCACCTGGATGGCTCATATTGCCTTGGTTTGTGTGTACTAGTGTGTGATAAATAAACATAAAATTATTAATCACCCTATGATCAACTTATTTAGTAAGAGCTGCTGCTTAATGGGAGACAGTGGTCTCCATAGAAAGTAATGCTTCATTTGGTGACCAAGGATTAGGATTCAGATGCTGGTTCTTCCACTTGCTTACTTCTGTAACTTTGGGCAAATTACCTACAGTCTGGGTTTCACTTTGCTTTTCTGTAAAATGAAAGAGTTGGGTTGGAACAGATGCGTGAGTTTCCTGTAGCCCACAACACTCTCAAGTGTGGCCTGAGCCAGAATAAAATGTATTCAGGAAATATTTTACAAAATAAATAAAAATACAATAAATCATAGGTAATAATACATTTTAAAACAAAATCAGTATATGACCCATAGGGATCCATTTATATGATCCAGTGTGCCCTGTTTCTATTTTCTATCTATATTTCTTTGCCATTGGGCTAGAAAAACTGGTCTTTCCCAATGGTAAATCCTATGTATAATATAAAAATTCTAGATCACTTTTGAATACCTTGTCTATATATAAATGTAGATTCTGGAATTAAAAAAATTAATGTTATTAAATAATATTAAATATTTAGTATTATTATTTTAACATTCTTATACGTGTATTTTAATATGATTAGTTTCCTTTTTAATCCTATGTTTTATTTTACATAGTCAAAAACATTCTTCTGCAAATGGTCCTATAGTTTCACCAGACTGCCTGCCAAAGGGGCACACAATAGAAAAAAGCTCAAGAGTCTCTGATCTATACATTATGGAATTCTTTTAGACTCTCTCAAGACTGTCTGGGTAATTTTGAATTTCACACTCCACTAAGGCCGAGTTTCAGGCACCTTTTACCAAGATATTTCCTTAGGAAGTTCTTAGAAATGTCCAAACAAAATAAAAAATCTTGGGAAATGCAGGATAGAGACAAGCTTCACATGGAAGCTAGGCTGATGTTTATCTTCTGTTAGTTTAGCTTCAGTGCCCTCAGGATGAACCTGGAATTTTACACACTCAGCCTGGCTTGGATCTTTACCAGAGGACAGAGTTATGACTAATGGAAGGCTTTAGAAAATGATGAAAAATATGATGCTTTAAACTGAGGTGCTAAATGATAACATACCTCCAAAGCTCTTTTTGTATCCACTGAAATAATAGTATTGATTGTAAAGGCATCAGGCTGGAGATTCTATCTTAGTATAATAAACTAAATACAAGCAGATCATTTCATTATAGGTAGGTAACTTGGACCAATAATGGACAATGGATTATAATAATGGGTTATTATAATAATTGTAATTTTAAACACTGCCAATGATGTAAAAACTTCAGACAGTTATAAAAATTTACTTTTAAAGCTATTTTTGGTATCTTTTGGTTTTATTTAAGTGGGGCAGCTAGGTGGCACAGTGCATAGAGTTCAGGGCCTGGAATTAGGAATAATCATTAAATACTCATTATCCTCTTGAGTTTGACTTAGATCTTAAGAGACGTGAAATACTTGGACAAGTCACTTAACCCGGTCTGCCTCTGTTTCCTCATCTAGAAAATGAGCTGGAGAAGTAATGGCAAACAATGCCAGTATCACCTTGTCAAGAAAACCCCAAATGAGTGTCAGATCTGGCTGAAACCACGGAATAACAGCAATAACAAGCTTTTTATTAATCAAATATGTTATGACTTAAAACAGAAGTCAAGAAATACAAAGTTGTTATTCTCAAAGGGACCCCACCTTTATTCCTTTTGAATATGTAAAATTGAACTTTAAGATACAGGAGCAATGTTTCTGAGTTAGTGTTGCTGTAAGCATTATAAATTTCAAGTATTGTGATTTTGGGGAATTCAAATACATTCTACACCTTTATATCACTGTAATATATTTCAAGTGAAATTTTTGTTTTTGAACATTGAAATGATTTAGTTGGGAGAAATGTTAATATGTAGTAGTGTAGTATTGATGGGAATTATGTAAATTAGTTATATAAATCAACACTTAGAATAGAAGGAAAAAATGAGAGTGGAGAATTGTTTAAACAACAACAAAGATAAACTACCATTCTTTTATTTCAAACATGAAACAGTTATTTACCAAGAAGACATTGTTTTATAGGTGTCTATATGTTCATATATAGGTATATAAAAAAAAAGTATTGCTAATCATGAAAGGAGCTAGTACCATCACAACATTAGTAGTTCAAGTTGCAAATTTATTAACCTAACATTTATGAGTTTCCTAGTTTATCTTCCATTATGGAACGAGAATGACAATGAAATAAACTAAAGCTAAACTTTTTTCTCATAGTGAGTGAATAAATGGGGTTGCTCATGCAACTGGCTTCAATTGGGCAAACTGAAAACTGTTCACAAGTTTAAAAAAAGATATGGCCATTTTTCATGTCCTATTTAAAAATGTGTTCATTGTATTCAGATTTCAAATTCAGAATTCAAATTTTTTTTTTTTTTTGCTTTTTGGAGGGGGAAAGGCGGGGCAGTTGGGGTTAGGTGACTTGCCTGAGGTCATACGGGTAGTAAGTGTTAAGTGTCTGAGACTGGATTTGAACTCAGCTTCTCCTGACTCCAGGGCTGGTTCTCTATTCACTGTGCCACCTGGCTGCCCCAAGAACTCAAATCTTTAAATGCGAAAGTTTTAAATGGATGTGTGTGTGTGTGAGAGAGTATATGTGTCTTTGTGTAAGTGTGCATGTGAGTGTATGTATTTCTTGAAAGGCTAGTAGGCTAGTCTGTTCTTAGGTACTTTTCAAGTTAACTCTTAAAAGTAAGAGTAAAAAATGATTTCTCTATTTACATTTTTTCCTATAATAACTGTTCTAAGGATTTTACTTTAGAAATGTTTTATGCATCAGAAAAGTGACATGGACAAACTTGAGTGCTACCATAGGAGATATGATTTATATGCTATACTTTTATTCCCATTGATTCCAGTGTTCCTGGACCCACCATGTCTGTGACTCTATTTTGGCCCTCAGTTATCCTTGTTCCTCATGATTATATTGTAGCTGGTTGTCTAGGTTTTTCACTCACTTGCCACATTAGGTACCTGCTTGTGTACAATCCTTTTCTTTGTGGGTCCAGTGCAACATAGGATGGCAAGTTATTTTTTTCTCTGGTAATGAACACTATCAGTCATGTCCCAGTCATCTTCCAAAGAACTCCCAATTATTATTTTCCAACAAGAATTTGGGAAAAATCTGACAAAAAAAAATTTCTCTATTATTCCCTGAAGTCAAACTTGACTTCTTTGGCTGATGAGGGAATGGAATTCTAGAGCTTTTTGTAGATAATTTACTTTGTCTTCCTGGATTTGAAATAAAATCATTTTAGGTAAAGCCAGTGTATTGGATTGTTAAATCTTTTTTAAAATAGTGATTCTTAAAATGGCATATGTGAAGTTGTTTTAAGAATGTTTCCATAATTGAATTTTAATATAATTGGTTTCCTTTGTAATCATCTGTATTTTGTTTTATGCATTTAAAACTTTCTGACAAGAAGTTTTATAGGCTTCACCAGATTGTTGAGAGTCAATGAATGTTAAAATTCCTCTTTCGTGTTTAGAAAAAAAATAAAGCAGTAGAATGTATTATTTCTAGAAAAAAATTCAGTGAAGATTAATTCACATTAATTTCTTTGTATGAATACTGGTCTTTTTATCACTTAGGTGAAAGTGGATGGGGAACTCACTGTTTCTTGCAAGTGGATTTCCACTATTCCTTGGTTGTTGACAGGAGGCAAATCCCTTTCCCTTTCTTAAAATCTCAGTGCCATCATTTGGGAAATAAGGGGATTGAATTAGATAATGTCTTAATAACTTTCTGACCTACTTATATTATTAAGATAATTTGTTATTATATCAACAAACAATTATGGAGTTGAGGCCATTTACAGCTCTTCAGCTCTGCTCTATGGAGCCTACTTCTATCTTTAACAGTGAGTTTTGAAAAATGCTATAAAAGTTATAGAAATTCCAAAGTACTTAAGCCACCTGAAAGTGTTCATTTTTCTATTGGTACTATTTATGAGCAGCCTTTGTCCAAAAACCAATTCAAATGCCCTTTGTTATACATAAGGTAGTCGTTGTTAAATGAAACAGCAGTTGATAATTTCTTCTTGGAAAGATGAATAAAATAATCAGTTTCATTATTCATCTAAAGGCACCACATAGTTTCATGGGATACAGTATATTGCCTTGGTAAGCAGAACCCACCTGCCACCCCCTGGAAATAAGAGCAACGTATACACTAATAATTGATGGAAAATTAGGTGGTGATGATAACTTACATTTAAAAAGTACTTGCCTTACAATAAGCCATAAGTAGGTGATGAAGTATAGCCCTTATTTGACAGAAAAGAAAGTTGAGACAGAATAGTTAAGTAAGTGACTTTGAAGGTTGGAGTTAATAAAAGATGAATCTATGAATTGAACCTGGTTTTTCACTTCAAATGGAAAAAACTTGATAAGAAATTAAACACTAGGTATATATACCTTCATACCTGTTGACTTTAGTACAAAGACAGCCACAGGGAATGATGGTTAAAGCAAAAGTGAAAAATACAATTTGGTCTTAAGAAATGAAAGTGGACAAAGGCTTGTAGACTGTAAAAACCCACAGCTATCCATATCTTAAAAAAGGAGTTGGAAAATCCTTGTGGCAAATGATGATTAGAATCACCAAAACCCCAAATTAATTATGACTCAGCAGACAGTTGTTTCTAACAGGAATTATTTCAGAATTAGTCTTCTCTATGTAGATGGACCATTGGTTTAAGCTAAAGTCAAAAACCAATATCAATTTTTAACAACTAAACATAATGCTTTAAAGGTTGCATGGCTTTTACCTCGCCATGTATCTCAGGTGGGTAGTATAAGCATTCTTATCCCCAGTTTAACTCTGAGGATCTGAAGGTCCATGCTGCATGGACACAAAGCTAGTAAATGTCTGAAACAGAACTTGAATCCAGGTCTCCTGAGTGGAGTCTAACATTTCCATTTCAGCATTCTTCTGCTTGTAGTGAAAGATGAGATGATATTTCAGCATCTCTAAATGTCCTGTATAAATAAACAAAATATTAATGCCAAAAAAGAAAAGTCCAACGTAAAACTTTCTTGGAAAAGCTTAACTGATACCTAATAGTTACAACATTTTGGTCAAGAAGAATCCAGGAGTTTAAAACAGTAAACATTTATGATCCCTTCCTGACAGAGAGATGTTAGCCCAGCATCTCATAGGTTCAGAGCAGGGGGAAGGAAGAGCCTTCTGTGTGCTAGGCACTATGTTAAGTGATTTGCCAGTATTATCTCATTTGATTCTCCCAGCATCCTTGTGAGGTAAGTGTTGTTATCCCCCATTTTATGGATGAGGAAGCTAAGGCAAACAGATAAAAATGACTTGCTCAGGGTCACACAGTACACAGCTATTTGTTGAGGCTAGATTTGGATTCAGGTCTTCCTGACTTCAGGCCCAGTGCTCTGTCCCTTGGGACACAGTTGCTTTAATCTTTCAAAATTTTATGGAAAAATAATGGAAAATTGATAGTAGTGTCACCTTACAAAACATGTATTAACTGTATGATTTTTATAAAATCTCAATAAGAATTTAAAATCAACATGTATATATTCTTGTCCCCAAATGGAATACTCTTGTAATAAAGAGAAACATTCAAGTCCCCCCTCTCCCCCAAAACAAAACAAAACAAAACAAAATAACCCCTGAAAATGACTGTCTGATAATGTATGCAATGTTCTAGCCCTCCTGTCTGGTGAGAAGTGGGAAGTATGTTTTTTTCTCAGTTCTCAGTCCAACGTTTGTTATTTCATCAATTAGAATTTATCTTCATTTTATTGTTCTTTTTATTGTATTGCTATTGCTCTTTCGTTTCTGTTTTGTTCAGCATTCAGTTCATATAAATCTTTTTTTCCCAATTCCTCATATTTGTTATTTCTTACCGTACAATAATATTTTTGCCCTATTCCTATGCCTCTGTTCAGTCATTTGCCTACCTAAATAAGCACCCACTTTGTTTCCAGTTCTCTGTTGCCACAGTGAAGTCTTTTGGTGTATAAGCGACCTTTCTGCCCAGTAATGTGTTTGCCAGTTCAATGGCTATGAATAATATAGTCATTTTTTTCTTGCATAATTAATTATTGTCTCTTCTCCCCACTCCCAATAGTTGGATTAATTCACAGCTATAACAACAGTGTAGAGATGAGCTTGTTTTCCTATTACCCCTCCAACATTAGCTTTCTACTTTTTGGTTTCAGTTGTTTGAGTTAGAGGTGAAACCTCAGCTGCTTTAATTTGCAATTCTCTTATTAATTTGGAATGTACTTTCTTATGATCATTGGCAGTTTGCCATTCTTCTGGAAAAGCTGTTCATATCCTTTGGCCACTTATTTATTAGATAAAGTCTTTTGGTTTTGTATATGTATTTCAATGGTATATATGTTTTGTATAGCCGACTTTTATCATTGATATTTGATGCAAAAATCCTTTTAGTCCTTTGGGTAATTTTCTTTGTATCTTCATTGATTTTGTTCATGCAAAAATGATATTACTTTTTATAGTAGATCTTATCTTCAATCAGGCAATTGGATTGATTATTCAGTTCAATTCAATTGGATATCTTAAGGTATTGTTAACTAAACAAACATGAATCAGATTTTTTTTAGTTTTTCCTCAGATGAAATATCTTTTCTCTCTGTATTAAAATCATGCAAGGTTCTATGATAGACAAAAACCACAGAATTAAATTTATTTAGTGATTCAGTGTGTATTAGCATAAGATAAGGCAGAAAATGGGGAACAGTGTGCACTTCTCAGTTCTTAGCCAGCATTAGAGAAGATTTCTTGTGTCAAGTCCAGATTTGGAACCTAGATAGATGAACCTAGATTGATAGAGAGATAAACCTAGATAAACCATGGAAAAATGAAGTGGATAGAAGAGATTTCTGATGCCCATATTAGAGTATGCAGTTGATTAGGCTGCCCATTGAGTGAGCCCATGAGGATGTTTGAGAGAAATCAGGATACATGCCAGTTGGGAAATTATGTAGCACTTTGAGGAGTCCACTCTTGCTCAGTACTGCCAAAACCTCTTATTTTAACACCCATATTGTTTCAAATAATACTACATGGCTATAAGTTACTCAATATCACTGTCTTATGAGAATAAAAAAAATATAGGAGAACCAAGTAACAAAAGGAAGGAGCGGATATCAATTGATTGTAATATATTACTTACCAATGATAACTTGTGTAGATGTGGTTTAAAGGGCATATGTATAATTAGAAAAAAAAACACTGGCATACAGCAGTGGTGAAACTTAAAAAGATGGATAGCTTGAGTGCTATTCTTGTACCCAGAAAATGTCAAAGGAGCCCGAGGAAGTCCTGGAGTGCATTGGGCAGGTACTTTATGGGAGTA
The DNA here is from genome assembly GCA_011680675.1 of Gymnobelideus leadbeateri. Taxonomy (NCBI): domain Eukaryota; kingdom Metazoa; phylum Chordata; class Mammalia; order Diprotodontia; family Petauridae; genus Gymnobelideus; species Gymnobelideus leadbeateri. The sequence continues at coordinate 816,006 of WOXC01008524.1, forward strand.
TTTATGGAAGGACATGAATCACATAAGGTGAGAACGTCTGCACTTCAGCCTTAGATGGAGGAGATCTTAGATTCTTTGAAGTAGTTTACTGTGACCTCTATAGAAGGAAAGTTGGAGGTGCAAATTTTAAAAGTCTAAAGGGCAGTTTGGAGAATGTGGCAGTGGAGAAAGAAGCTGATATTTTGTGAACTGGGCTAATGTAGGTGGCATCAGGAGCTGAGTTAAAATTAAGAAGGTGGTACAATGGAGAGAGTGTGTAGTTTCAGCATCAGGAAGACCCAAGTGTGAATCTGGCATACAGAATCTACCTGCTCTGTGACACTGGGGGCATCACTTTATCTCCCTCTCTCAGACTTAGTTTTTTTTTTCCCCATCTGTCATATGAGGGGATTGCATTTGATGGTCTCTTATTTCCCCTATGTGTGTATTCATAGCAGAGACTCAGACTAGCTCTGGAGTTAGTGATGAAAAGTTAGTAGTTAAGAAAGATAAAGATGGCAGACAACTATGAATGCCAGTTCCTTCCAATTATGACCTATCCCTCTTATATACACTGAGATTCAAATTTTTAGTATTTTTGAAAAATAGGGCATATGACCTCCTAACAGAGAGGTGATGGGCTCAGGATACAGAATGAGAGATATATTTTTGGACATGGCCAATATGGTGATTTGTTTGTGTTGACTCTACATGTTTACTACATGGATTTTTTTTTTTAAACTTTCTATGGCATGGGAAGGGAAGAAACTCCCCTGCTTGTTAATTAAAAAAAAAAATCCCTACCTCTAAAACCTGTCTTCTTGAAAAAAGAAAAGGTACCAGACCAGGGTTTCTGGAATCACTATGCAGTATTAAGAGAAATAATATAATGAAAAAAGAGTTGAATTTAGACATGACAGATCTGGGTGCACATCTGAGTTCTGTTGCTTACTACTTGTCTCTACCCCTGGAAGAATCACAGAACCGTCTATCCTATGCTTCAGTTTCCCCATATCTAAGGTAAAAGAATGAAGACTATATGACCTTTAACATGTCTTTCCTTGTTATTTGTGATGAAATTCTTTTTTTTTTTTTTTTGGAGGCAACTGGGGTTGTGAATGTCTCAGGATCACACAGCTAGTAAGTAATATGAGGTTAAATTTGAACTCAAGTCCCCTTGACTCCAGAGTCTATGCTATATCTACTGTGCCACCCAACTGCCCCTTCTTTTGTTTGTAGTTTTGTTTTTTTGAGGGGAAATTGGGGTTAAGTGACTTGCCCAAGGTCACATGGCTAGTAAGTGTTAATGTGTGAGGCCGAACTCAGGTCCTCCTGACTACAGGGCCAGTTCTATTCACTGTGTCACCTAGCTGCCCTTCAACTGCCTCTTCTGATGATATTTTTTTGAGTGTTGCATCCATTAAAAACAAAACAAAACCTAACAGCTTATATGCTTCTAATGTAGTATTAAACAGAAGTTTTTAACCTGGATCTGTAGATCTCCTCACCTTCCATAAAGGGCAGTCTATGAATAGATTTCAGAGAGTCTTGGATGTGGATAGGGAAAATAAATACATATTTATTTATTTTTACTAAGTCTTCGATAAAATCGAGCATTTCCTTCAATCACAGATTAAACAACAATTCTGAGTTGTCTCCAGTCTACCAGAGGAGTCTATGAAACAAAAAGATCAAGAGTTCCTATTATAAGGAATGCTTTCCATCTTTCATATTTTTCCCTTATATTTTTCATCTTTTCATTTTTATTTTTATAAGCAATTGGGGTTAAGTAACTTGCTCAAGGTTACACGGCTAGTCATTATGTATGTGTGGGTGCTCATTTTCTGAGGCTGGATTCGATCTCAGGTCATCCCAACTCTGAGGCCAGCGCTCTTACTCACTGCGCCACCAAGCCACCCCTTTTGTGCTGGTTTTTTTTTCATCTTTTCATTTTTATTTTTCCCTTATATTTTTCTCTGTATAAAATAGTATCACTTAGTTATAAAGTCAGTCAAATTTCATCTAACTCTTGATTAGTATGTGGATAACTTCATTCAGAGCTGGTAGACAAGATAATGAGACTGAGAATAAAGATTTTTTCCCCCTTGTCAAATAGCATATGTTGTCCCAACATGGATTGCTGTATTTTTGTTTCAAGCGGTGGAATTTAAAACTCAATTCAGTAAACTACAAGGAAACAAACCCAATGTAACCTACATTTTCTTCAAAGTGCTTTGGGGCAGACATTTATATCAATAAGACATGAAGCATATGTTTGTTTTTCTATTATTTTTTCCTGTGCCCATGTTTGGAGCTTTTCTTGCCTTTTGCATCAATCTTATATACTCATTATTTAAGCATTTTGGGAGTTGATGTTTATACAGAGCAAAATATTATGGTGAAATAAAAGTAAACAGGAAACCCAGGATATGAGGCCTCTTTCCCCTTAATTATATATTGAGTTAGGGGAATAACACTAATTCAGCCTCTTTTTCATCCATTCCCAATCTTTACTTTTTGTCAAACATCTTATGACATGATAACCTTCAGGTTTTACCAAAACTGCAACAGTTTTATTCTCATGGGCTCCTCATAGCTGTCTGAATGAACTCTGGGGGAATTCAGTGACAAACATTTATTAATCACCTACCATGTGATAGACCATGTGACACATGACAACTGTAATGATTTACATTGACTACTTTTTTGTTTCAGGGGACTTAGCTGAGTTCAGAGTAGGGAATTCTGAAGCTGGAACAATATTAGCTTAGACTTAAAATTTTGATTTACTTTCTGTGATTTTAGGTCTCGCAGCTCTCCCCACACCATACCTTGGAAGATGATGTATTTGCTTCCTATTTATAAGTAATTCTTATTGGTAACCAATATCTATGTAGTTTTCTAGTGTTTTGAACATGTATGTATTTTCTTTTTTTTTCCCAAATGCTTTATTAAATTATGGTTTACATCATTCATTTCTGCCGGATTTTGAGTTACAATTTTTTCCCCATTTTTCCCTACCCCCCACCTCAGAATAGCAGTCTCACAGGATATCCCCTCATCACATCTGCTCTCTCCCATATCTTCTCCCATACCCCCTTCAACTTTTTCAGTAGGGCAAAGTGAATCTCTGTGCCCCAATGTTTGTATATCTTGTTTCCCAATTATATGTAAAATAGTATTAATAATAGTATTTATATATTTTTACACATTTGATTTTAAAACTTTGAATTCCAGATTCATTTCCTTCCTCCCTTGTCACCCACCCTTAAACTGGGAAGATAAGCAGTTCAGTATATGTTGTGCATGTGTAGCTATGGAAAACATTACCATAGTAGATATAGCTGGCTGCTCCCTGCCAAGCTGCTGGGCTGTCCTCAGTGGGAGGTTAGCTTCTCTGTGTCATTTTGTGGGTTCTAGAGCTCCAGAGTCCCCTCTTACACGAATTTGGAAATTATGGGAGCCTGAGCTGCACAGAAGAGCTATTTCTACTCTGCCTCTCCCCCCCCTCCCCATGTATGTATTTTCATAGGCAGTACTTTTTTTTCTTATGGAAATGTTTGTTTTAAATTTAAAATAAAATAAATAAATGTAAAAAAATAGAGAAAACAAGAAAGTATGACAAGAGAAAATTAGAATAGTCCAGATTGATGGCATGAAACAGAGTGATGACAAGAATAATGGAAGATAAAAGACAGGAGAAAGGTTCTTATATGCAGATGCCAATTAAATATTTCTTAAGGCTCTTTTTCTTTTTGAATTAGTGGGACTTAGGAAAAAAATCTTTAAAAAAACATGTAAGGACATCAGGTGCTATATGGATAGCTGAAATCTAAGTGTGAAATGTAATTATAATCCCTGATAATTACAGTAAATTTAGTTGTTTGGAGATAGGTGACTCTTACACACAGAATCACAAATTTTCCAGAGTAGGAAAGAACATCAAAGGCCATCTAGTACAGTCAATTTTTTGAAATTTCTCATCTGACCTTGGCTTGGAGCCCTCCCTGAGGGGTGAGCCTTACTTTCCAAGACAAAGCCCAATCTACTTTGCAGCAGATCTAATTAGGAAGTTGTTTATCACCCCTCAATGTTATGATTATATTTGCCTCTTGCTCACATCCATTGTTCTTATATCCTAAAACAAAGCAGAAAACAAACTTGATACCTCTTCCACACAATAATCCTTCAGATACTTTAATATTTTTTATCATCACACCTCTAAATTCCTAAATCCCTTAAATTCGTTAAATTTGTTTTTCTTAAAAATTTACTTGTTTACTTTTAGTTTGCAACATTCAGTTAGTTCTACAATCCCTTGGGTTTCAAACTTTCTCCCCCACCCTCTCCCTGCCCATGGTGGCATGCAATCAAATATAGCATCTACAAATAGCTTCACATTAAACATTAGATTGTGAACAATGAGAAAGAGGAAACAAAACAAAACAAGAAAAAGAGAACAAGTAGTATGCTTCAGTCTTCATCTAGACACTGTAGTTCTTTCTCTGGATGTGGATATCCCTTTCTATCATGAGTCTTTTGGAGTTGTCTTATAACCTTGCATTGTTGAAAGGAGCCCAGTCTATCAAAGTTAGTTGTCCCACATACGTTGTGTCTGTAATTGTGTACAAATTTCTCCTGGTTCTGCTCTTCTGTCTCTCCAGGTTATTATGAAGTCTTCTCTGTTCCTTATTATATATATTATACATATCCCTTTTAAATGTTGCAATAATTATACAATTCTCAATATCGACAGGTATCAGCTTCCCATATAGGGATTTAAACAGTGTGCTCTTATTGAATCACAATTCCTTGTTTACCTTTTTATGTCTCTCTTGAGTCTTGTATTTGGAGATCAAATTTTCCATTGAGCTCTGGCTTTTTCATCAGGAAGGTCTGGAAGTCCCTTATTTCATTGAATGACCATGTCCTTGCCTGAAATATGCTCAGTTTTGCTGGATAGTTGATCGTTGGTTTTTGCCTTACAAAATATTGGAATCCAGTCCCTCAGATCTAGAAAGTGCTAGGTCCTGTGTGATCCTGACTGTAGTTCCACAATATTTGAATTGTTTTTTTCTGGTTGCTTGCAGTATTTTCTCTTTGACCTGATAATTCTGGAATTTGGCTACAATATTTCTTGGAGTTTTCAATTTGGGATCTCTTTCAGGAGGTGTCCAGTGAATTCTTTTTTTTCTTTTTTTTAAAAATTATTTGTCTTTTTTATTTTCTCTTTTTTTAAAAAATTAAACAAATTCTTTATTAACTTCTGGTTTACATCATTCATTTCCACCAGATTATGAGTTACTTTTTTCCCTACCCACCACCCCCAGAATAGCAGTTCCACTAGATATCCCCTCATCCAATCTGCTCTCTCCCATATCTTCTCCCATACTCCCTTCAACTTTGCCAATAGGGCAAGGTGAATCTCTGGGCCTCAGTGCCTGGACATCTTATGAAACATTTAATTTTAAAACTTCGATTTTCAGATCCATTCCCTTCCTCCCTTGTCACCCACTCCCTCTGAGAAGATAAGCAATTCAGTATGTGTTGTACATGTATAGCTATGCAAAACATTACCATAGTAGATATATTGTAAAAGACTGCTTATATTTCCCTCCCACCCGTCTCACCTCCCACCTGGTCCATTCCCTACCTTGATCCTGTCCCTCTTTGATAGTGGGTACTTCCAATCTCCCCTCCCCCCAGAATGCCCTCCCCTCCATCATCCCCCCTATCATCCTCCTTTCCCCTACTCAGCAGAGTGAGTGAGGGTAAGATACTCTATTTAGTATGTATGTGATTCTCTCCTTGAGCCAACTTCAATGAGAATATGGTTTTGCCTTTTTGCCTTCCTGTTCTTCCTCTCCCCTGCAACTACTTCCCCTTGCCTCTTCTACATGAGATAGTTTACCCTACCCTGTCTCTCTTCATCTCCTCTTGCCACTTTCCTCTCTCACCTCTTGACTTCACACCTTAAGAATCATCCCTTCCTTGGGGCGGCTAGGTGGCGCAGTGAGCAGAGCGCTGGGCCTGGAGTCAGAGGGACCCGAGGTCGGATCCGGCCCCAGACACCCAACACACAAACAAAAACCCAGCCATGTGACCCTGGGCAAGTTACCCAACCCCAATTGCCCTCCAAAAAAAAATAAAATAATCATTCCTTCCCATCAAATTCAACCTGTGCCCTCTATCCATGTATACCTGTGAACATATGCCATGTACCCTTCTTCAATTATTTTCATAATGAGAAAGGTTTCATCAAACACAGTTATTGTTTTTCCATGTAGGAATGTAAATAGTTCAACTTTGATAAGTTCCTTTTGATTTCTTTTACCTGATTACCTTCTCAGGTATCTCTTGCTTCTTGTGTCTGAATGTCAAATTTTCTATTCAACTCTGGTTTTTTCATCAAGAATGTTTGAAAGTCCTCTATTCCACTGAATGATCATATTTTCCCCTGAAACAGGATACTCAGTTTTGCTGGGTAGGTGACCTTTGGCTTCAATCCCAGCTCCTTTGCCCTCTGGAATATCATATTCCATGCTCTTCTCTTCGATCCCTCAGTGTAGAAGCTGCCAGGTCCTGGGCTATTCTGATTGTGCTTCCACAATATTGAAATTGTTTCTTCCTGGCTGCTTGTAGTATTTTCTCCTTGATCTGGGAGTTCTGGAGCCTGGCTATAATATTCCTAGGAGTTTTCTTTTTGAGATCCTTTTCAGAAGGTGATCTGTGGATTCTTTCAACCTCTATTTCCCCCACTGGGTCTAAAACATCAGGGCAATTTTCCTTGAGAATTTCTTTTTTTTTCTTTTTTTTTTAAACAAATGCTTTATTAACTTCTGTTTTACATCATTCATTTCCGCCAGATTTTGAGTTACAATCATTTTCCCCCCATTATTCCCCTACCCAACCTCCCAGAATAGCAGTCCCACAAGATATCTCTTCCTCCAATCTGCTCTCTCCCATACCTTCTCCCATACCCCCATCGACTTTTCCATTAGAGGAAGGTGAATCTTTGTGTCCCAATGCCTGCACATCTTATCTCCCAATTACAAGCAAAAGAGTATTAATAATAGTATTTATATATATTTGAAACATTTAATGTTAAGACCTCGAATTTCAGATCCATTTCCTTCCTCCCTTGTCACCCATTCCCTCTTGGGAGATAAGTAATTCAGTATATGTTGTACATGTCTAGCTATGCAAAACATTATCATAGTAGATATATTGTACAAGGCTGCTTATAATTCCCTCCCACTCATCCCACCCCCCCACCTGGTCCATTCCCTACATGATCCTGTTCCTCTTCTATAGTGGGTACTTCCAACCTCCCCTCCCCCCAAGGATGCCCTCCCATCCATCATCCCTCCTCTTATCCCCCTTCCCCCTATCCTGCTGCAGGTTGAGATATCCCATTTAGTATGTATGTCATTCTCTCCCTGAACCAAATTCAATGTGAATGTGGTTTTGCCTTTTTAGCCTTCCTATTCTCCCCCTCCCTTGCAACCACTTCCCCTTGCTTCTTCTACATGGGATAGTTTACCCTACCCTGTCTCTCCCCATCTCCTCTTGCCACTGTCCTCTCTCACCTCATAATTTCATCCCTTGAGTATTCTCCCTTCCCAACAAATTCAACCTATGCCCTCTATCCATATATAACTGTAACCATATATACACACATTCACATATGTATTCATATGACCACACCCCCTTCTTCCATTATTTTCATAGTGAGAAGATATCATCAGTCACTGTTATTGCTTTTCCATATAGGAATGTAAATAGTTCCACTTTGATAAGTTCCTTTTGATTTCTTTTCCCTGATTACCTTCTCAGGCATCTCTTGCTTCTTGTGTCTGGATGTCAAATTTTCTATTCAATTCTGGTTTTTTCCTCAAGAATGCTTGAAAGTCCTCTATTCCTCTGAATGACCATATTTTCCCCTGAAACAAAATAGTCAGTTTTGCTGGTTAGGTGACCCTTGGGTTCATTCCCAGTTCTTTTGCCCTCTGGAATATCATATTCCATGCCCTTCGATCCCTCAGTGTAGAAGCTGCCAGGTCCTGGGCTATTGTGATTGTGTTTCCACAATATTGAAATTGTTTCTTCCTGGCTGCTTGTAGTATTTTCTCCTTGATCTGGGGATTCTGGAAACTGGCTATAATATTCCTGGGAGTTTTCTTTTTGGGATCTTTTTCAGGAGGTGATCAGTGGATTCTTTCAACCTCTATTTTGCCCTCTGGATCTAAAACATCAGGGCAGTTTTCCTTGAAAATTTCTTGAAGGGTGATAGGCTCTTTCCTTGATCATGGCTTTCAGGTAGTCCAATAATTTTTAAATTGTCTCTCCTGGATCTATTTTCCAGGTCAGTGGTTTTTCCCATGAGATATTTCACATTGCCTTCTATTCTTTCATTTGTTTGGATCTTTTTAACAGCATCTTGATTTCTCTGTTTATTTTGTTTCATTTGCCTAGGCATGTTGCCACTTAATTACTTGATTTTTGGGTTTGTTGCCACAGTAGTACTCTGCCACCAGACAGGGGAACTTCTGCCCAAATGTGGGGTCTTCACAACTTCCGCCAGTTGTGTGGCCTCTGTAAAGCCTTCACCCACTCTGGCAAGTTGGATACCCACCCCAGACTTCCCCCCCAGACCACAACCAGATCTAGGCAGTTTAAAGCAAGAGTGATTAACCCCCAGACTGATTGCTGGATCTCCCTACAATTCGCAGACCAGGAGCTAGAGCCACTACTGATGCTGCAAAATGGCTTCTGTGCAGCTGTTTCTTCAGCAGCTTTTCGCCCCCAGGGGAGGAAGCCACACGTTCCCCAAATACTGGTCCCAAAGTCCATAGGGCACTAACCTCTCACTTTGTCCTAGGCATATCTGTGCTGATAATTCTGGAATCACTGAAATTGGTGGTGTTCTGGGGTCCCTCCAGCCAGCTGAACGCCCGGCCACCCTGGGGCTAAAACCGCGGACCTGGGCTTGGTTCCTCATGCTGCGCTGTCGGTTGGTTCCCAGAGCGCTGTGCTGTGCTGCCTGCTCTCAGAGTGCTGAGCTGGCCGCTCCCTGCACCGGGCTGTCCTCAGCAGGAGGTTAGCTTCTCTGTGTCGTTCTGTGGGTGCTGTGGCTCCAAAAGTTGTTTAGAGTCCTCTTTCACATTGTTTGAAATTTGTGTGGGGCAGAGCACATTGGAAATGCTGTTTCTACTCCGCCATCTTGGCTCCGCCCTTTCCAGTGAATTCTTTTGATGATTATTTTACCCTCTTGTTCTAGGACCTCAGGACAATTTTCTTTGATAATATTTTGGAGGATATTGTCTAGGCTGTTTTTTTCATCATGGCTTTCTGGTAGATCAATAATTCTTAGATTATCTGTCCTGGATCTGTTTTCCAGGTCAGTTGTTTTTTTCAATGAGATATTTTACATTTTCTTCTAATTTTTCAATCTTTATGTTTTGTTTGACTGATTCTTGATTTGTCATAGTCGTTAACTTCTACTTGACTGATTCTAATTTTTAGCGAATTATTTTCTTTGAAGTTCCTCTTCCATATGTTCAGATTTCATTTTTAGGGAGGTATTTTCTCCAGTTAGATTTTGAACCTCATGTCCCAGTTCAAAAATTTTACTTTTTAAGGATTTGTTTTCTTCAGTGAGGTTTTTTTCCATTTTGGTCAATGTAATTTTAAAAGAATTGGTCAATTTATCCTCTCTAATTTGGCTTTAAAAATTTTTCCTGAGTTCTTCTAAGAATGCTTTTTGGGTTTGAGATCAGTTCATATTTCCTTCTGTGGTCTCAAGTGTGGATATAGAAGTCTCTCCTGAAAGTCATTGTTCTTGTTCACAATAATAGGATTCAATCGTCTTTGGTTTTTTCCTTCTGAGTTGCTTCCAGCCCATTGTGATTGCCTATTCACTGAATTTTAAAGTGGATTTCTGCTTCTGGGGTACAGAGGACTCTGACCCATGCTTCTCAAGCTGGGAGCTAGGGGCCTGGTTGTTGACTTTGTGTGCTGTAGACTCTGGGTGTTTAAATTCTCAGTATTTCCAGGGCCAGAACTCTCAGTGTTTCCCCTGGGTTACCCTGAGGCTCACAGAGTAAGATGTGTGGGGAGGGGTGGTCTGACCACTTCAGATTTCTGCCTCTGTGCCCCTCAGCTAAAGCTCAGGCAGGCTCAGCAGTTGGTAGCCTGCCATGCTGGTTTCTGCAGATTTCCTTGATGGTGCTAAGGCATACCTGGGCTTCTGGTGTTAGCACTTTCTCGCTTCACCCCACCACCCCAGGCTTCAGGATCTCCCCCTGGTCACCTGAGATAGTTTTTGTTGGGACCCTTCCTGCCCTTCACTTCAGGTTCAGCACAGCTTCAGTTACACCCTTCCTCTAGGACTCCCAAGCCTGCTGCTACTTCTACTATTTCAAGGTTTTACACTGGGGCAATAATCTTTGGATTTTCAGGGTCAGAGAGGGAGGTTATAGCAGCTAAGGCTTACTCTTACATCTTGGCTCCTAGAAGTTCAGGTAGGTGCTTTTTAAACATCCAGGCTGGGGGCTGATAGCCCCAGGAGAAGCTGCTTTTGGGGCCTTGCCCTTTTTCTTACCCAGCTCTGACATCCTCCATCCTGTGGTGAGATGGCTGTGAATCGCCCTTGTGGTGGGTGAATCCTCTGGCCTGGGCTCACTGTTGCTCTGCTGTGGTCTGGTCTCTGGTCCGGGCTGGTGCAGCCCCCACATCCACCAGCCTGCCCAGTCCTATAGGCACACTTTTCTGGACTTGGAATCTGCCATGCTCCATCTCCCAATTCATTCTTTCATTCTAAAATTCATTCAGATTCACTTTTTAGAGGTTACTGATGGAATTCATGGAGGAGTTCAGGTAAGTTCCTGCTTTCTGTCCTCCATCTTGGCTCTTCCCCTCTAAATTTCTTGAGTTGAAAAGCAATATATAGCAAAGTAGATCCATGTCAAGGCTTTAGATACTTATCATCTCTGTGACCCTGGGAATGTTACATCACATATCTGAATCAATTTCTTTATTTGTTGAAGTAGGAATAATAATTCTTCTACTACCTACCTCATAGGGTTGTGAGTATCAAATGATCCAAGTTTTTTGCAAATCTTGTACTGCACTTAACCCACTTAACTTGTAAAATTAAGAATGGGGAATTTAAAATATTTCACATAGAGCAAATAACTTAATTTGACAAATATCAGCGACCAACTATATTAATTCATAGAGCAAACATTTATTAAGTGCCTGTTGTTTATGTTTAGAGTACCGTGCTAGAAGCTGTATATGTAAAGAAAAAAAAAACCCTCTCCTTCAAGGAGCTCACTAATGGGAGAGTAAAACAAAATTGTATACAGATAAGACTTGATATTCAACAGTTCTCTCAATTTGTTGTTCTTTCGTGGGAGATGATTTGACTTATTTATGACTTTCCCCAAACATATGTACCAGTTTTGTTCTTCAGAATTCCTTTAGTACTTTCTTCCTTCGTATAGCTTTCATGAGTGAAATATAAAACATCCTCATTTCATTATATCACTGTTGTACCTTTAAGTGGTGGCATTCCTCTTTAAATATTGACTTCGTGAAACTGCTATGGGGAGAGAGAAAATCTTCCCTTAGTTGTTAGTAATTCCAAGATAAATTGACTTTGCCTATGAAGGATCTTGTTCATGAATCAATCACCTGCATTGCTTTAGGGTCCCATATTGTGTGCGTGAAGAAGGGTGTATTTGGTTTCATGGATTATTAAGAGAATCCCTGGTAGGGAATGAGAAAAATTATCAGAGACCAAGAATTTGATCTTGTAGGTTAGATTTTTAGTTACATATTCCATTTTCAATCAAAGGTAAAGCAAGTGTAAGGACTGGCCTTTCAGTATTTTATTTAAAGTAGTTTATTTTCTGTGATTAAATGTTAATTAATGGGTTTGAAGTTTAAATGATTAATTACAGGTATGAAATCAAAATATTGGCTCAAATGGAAACTAGGTTCTTTCAGGTAAAGAAATTAAAGCAGAATTAATCAGACTATTTTTTTTTACTATGACAGGAACTTTGTTTTTATACACCCTCCCTCCATTAATATTAGCTTATTATAAAACATCTACTTCATAAATGTGTCACATTTGTACATAGTAAATAATTTAGACAACTAATTGCAAATGACTTTTTAGAAGATGCTTTCTTCCAGTAAATATTTGTAATGTATTTCAGTTTAATTTCTTCACTAGACAGTTTTCCTAAAAAGGAAATTGTAATACACAGACATTTAGAAATTTTCTTTTTAATACACAAAGTTCTCTAGATGTTACTTAGCATTCTATTTTATTTAAATGCAAAACCATACCCTTTTCAAATTTGACAGTGTTTTTAAGAGCCCTTGCTAAATGATAAGGGGTATAATTGCTGAATTGGGACTTTTGACTTTTTAATTCCAAGAGAGACATTCATAATTTGTTAATATTTTGATATATAAATGCCTTTTGAAAATATCTTTTTTTTGGGGGGGTCTGTTTTATGGATTATTTAGTTGCAAATGTGTTGAAGTATTCATTATTTGCATATTTCCTGTGTTTTGGGGTGTGAATTTTATGCTGTCTTTTAAATTCTAAACTATTCTTAAATTAAACATTGTTTAATTTTATCTAAAAGAAGAGTAGCACAGTATGCTTGTAAGGAGTACCTTAGCTTCAGACATATTGGTCCATACCTGCTTTGTTTTGATCAGATCTTTCCTTGCTTGAGCAGAGGAGCTACATTATCCTTTATTTCTGATTTAAAATGAGAATTATGCTAATTAAGTTAGATATCAGATAAAGGTCAGACATCCAAGACACAGAAATGATTGACACACATCTATAATACCATAGTTATTGTCCAGTGGATAATTAAACTAATAATTCTATATTGACCTTCACATGTGAATGGAGGCCTCAAGTGGGGGAATTCTTGAAAAATATTACTTCAGCTTTCATGCCTATCCTTTTAAAAATAACTTCTGATTTTTTAAAAAACGAAACTCCTAATTTTAGATATAGCATATTAACATTTAAATATGTTTTTAACAAGCTTTGCTAGGTGTGTGTGTGCATGTATAAAATTAGAATCATTTTAGCAACAAGGATAAAACTTTGTGATAAGAGTCCTTCCTCTAAGATTTCTTACAATTGAAAGTGGAAAATCTCCAAATGTATTTTGTTCCACCATTGTTCCACCAACCAATTTCTCCCAGTTCTCAATAGTAAATGTAAGAAGAGGTTCTTTCCTAACATAGTGCTATGAACCTGTAATCCTACTTCAGAAATAAATGTTAGCAGCAAATAATACTTCCAAAAAAGGAGATTATGTAAGAGGAAATTATATTAGTTCTGATATAGAAAATGAAAAGAAAAATCCTTTAAGCCTGGAATTTAGTTTTAGACATGATAAACAATAGAGACTCAATATATAGACAGTTTTTTTTAATGACATCCATTTTTTTTGTGGGGGGGTGTTTTTGGAGGGGGGAAGGCAGAGCAATTAGGTGTAATTGTGTGACTAGTCCAAAGTCACACAACTAGTAAGTGTTACATGTCTGAAGCCGGATTTGGACTCAGGTCCTCCTGACTCCAGGGTCGGTGTTCTATTCACTACACCACCCAGCTGCCCCAGACATCCATTTTTTTACATTTAATTTTTTTTTTCAATGAACAGAGATGCATCATCTGTTTCACCTTTTCTCCCATTGCGGGGGGAGGGGGGGGTTTAAAAAAATTAAAATCCTTATAAAAATATGAATAATCAAGCAAAACAAATTCCTATATTGACTGTGACCAAAAATGTCATGTTCTCTTCCTTCAATGTATCAATCAGTTCTGTGTCTCTGGGTAGGTAGCAGTCTTCACCATTGCTTTCTCTGGAGTCCTGGTTTATTATTATGTTGATCTGAGTTCTTAAGTCATTTAAAATTGTTTGTCTTTACATAAGTTGCCTTTAGGTGAGGGGAATTTTTCTTAGCTGGAAAGAACATTGCACTCTGAATCTTGTGAAGAGGACTATTGCCATTTGTTTGAAGTAGAATGTAAACTCCTTGAAGAACACTCCCCACTTTTATCCCTGTACCCAGCATGGAGCCCTGTAGGTGTGTAATCACTTAGTAAATATTTGTTCATTTGCAATAAATTTAAGAACTTATCTAGAATGTTTCTCCAAGCCCGCGCTCTTACTCACTGCGCCACCTAGCCGCCCCTTTAGGGCAATTGGGGTTAAGTAACTTTCCCAAGGTTACACGGCTAGGTTTTTGTTTGTGTGGATTAAGTGTCTTTTGTTTGTGTGGATTAAGTGTCGGAGGCCGGCTCCGAACTCTGGTCCTTCTGATTCCAGGGCCGGCGCTCTATTCACTGCGCCACCTAGCCGCCCCTCACTTTTTTTTTTAAAGGAGACCAATAATAGGATCCTAGACATAGATCTGGATGGGGCTTTATGGGTTATCCATTTGGTAGATGAGGAACCTAGAATAACAGGGCCTTACCCATGATCAGGCACACTGCTATAAATGTCAGAGGCAGGATTTAATAGACAATGCTCTCAATCCAAATCCAGTGCTCTTTCCAGTGAATAACACTAGTACATTCAACTTGCCCCCCCCCCCTTAAGAAAGGAGAGTGGAAAACCTTATTCACTAAGAATCTGATTCAAAAATAGTAAGCATACAGTATATCCCTTTATTGAACAAATCTTTTTTTTTTACTGTCATGTAGATGAACCTGCTAAAACATGGCAGCCAAAACTGTACCCAGTTTTCTGCATGTGGATTGATCACAGCAGAGATTGGTTTTTGGTTTTTTTTTTTTGCCTTTTTTTTTTTGACAGGGCAATTGGGGTTAAGTGACTTGCCCAAGGTCACACAGCTAGTTTTTTTTGTGTGTGTGTTAAATGTCTGAGATCAGATTTGAACTCAGGTCCTCTTGACTCCAGGGCTGGTACTCTATTCACTGCGCCACCTAGCCGCCCCATGTGGTCTGATCACAGTCAAGTTTAGTGGGACTATGACCCTGCTCGTTTTAGGACATCATACTTCTCGAGCTGCAACCAAGGATCCAATTCGCTTCTTTGCCTGTCACATTCCACCATTGATTGAGTTTGAATAGCATTGTAAATCCCAGGTCATTAATTGTAGTTAATGCACAAACTTCTAGAAGTTCTTCTAGTCCTATACATGTACAGTATGCTATTTGAACAAGCAATTAGAATTTTTAATTAATCTCTATTATGTTTTGAACCTTCATTTGAATCTTTTTAAAAGTCTATTTGGATCCTGATTCTGTCATGGATTGCAGGAATCATCACTCCCAGTTTTGTGTCACCTGTAGATTTGCTAAGAATGCCATTTACCTCTCCAAACAAATTATTAATAGAATTGTTAAACAAAGTAGGACTAAGAGTAGAGGCCTCAAATGTACAAAGAGAGAAATACCTACATACTGACAAAGATTTATTAATTACTGAGTGACTTTGGTTGTTCAACCAGTTATAAATCAATATAACTAATATCTTCTAGCCCCTTTATCTCTAACTCAATCAGAAAGGTATCATGAGAGATTATTTTCAATTGCCTAGCTAAAATCCAGGAATGTTATGTTTGGGGTATTTCTCTGATCCATGAGTTAGTAGCCCTCTCAAAAAAGTGAATTAGTGTGGCATTACTAATAAACACATGCTGACTCATAGTGATTATTTCCATTTCTTAATATTCATAGCCTATCCATTTGATAATCTCTTCTACAATTTTTTTTCTCATGAATGCTTGAAGGTTCATCTATCTATAGTATATAAGGAAAAACTTTGCTTTTTTCATAATTGGGACACTTGTGCATTGCTGTTGCCATTACAATGTTTCATCAGCAGTTAACCAATCAAGGTTGAATAGTTCCATAACACAAGGCATGAATTTTTTGATTTTTGGAGGGGGAGAAGCAGGGCAATTGGGGTTAAGTGACTTGTCCAAGGTCCAAGTGTTAGGTGTCTGAGGTCAAATTTGAACTCAGATCCTCCTGACTCCAGGGCTGGTACTCTATTGACTGTGGCATCCAGCTGCCTGTAGAGGCCTGATTTTTTTTCCTGGCTAAACGAATTATGACATCTAGGTTCTCTTATGTTGAGTTGTAGTTTTCCCTTTCCCTGCTTTGTTTCATCCTCTAACATGAAAAGAATTTTTCTTACTAAAGGCAACAGAAATAAAACAGGAGCAAAATATTTTAGCTTTACATATACTAAATTGCAGACCTAACCTCTTTTTTTCTTCTTCTTCTTACAACATAGGCAGAAAATGTACTTTCTCTTGTGTTCATCATTTTTTCAAAAGATCATTTGGTCTTTAGCCTTTCAGATAGTATACTTATTGGACCGTACCATGTTTTTTGTACTTCAGTTAAGTGCTAAAACATGTTTTGTACTTGACACATTACCATTTGAACTACATGTGAAAGTAAGCACATCGTTCTCTTTAAACATCTGACCTTCTTTTTGGAATTGGAATTGTTTATGATTGAAATTGATTCTTGAGAGACCCCTAGCTCTTGTGAGCCAATTCTTTTTTTTTTTTTAAATTTGCTTTTTGGAGGGGGGAAGACGGGGCAATTGGGGTTAAGTGATTTGCCCAAGGTCACATGGCTAGTAAGTGTTAAGCGTCTGAGGCCAAATTTGAAGTCGGGTCCTCCTGACTCCAGGGCTGGTGCTCTATTCACTGCATCACCTCACCGCCCATGCCAATTTTTTTTTTTTTAGAACTTTAAGGCTGCTATTTGTGAATATTTTGAAATATTTTCCAAAGTTTACATTGTCTATCTGTTGGTCTTTAATGGCTACCATGACCTGTTCTTTTTATCTTTATTTTTGTCTTTTTTGGAGGGGTAAAAGCAGGACAGTTGGGGTTAAGTGACTTTCCCAAGGTCACACAGCTAGTAAATATCAAGCATCTGAGACTAACTTTGAGCTTGGGTCCACACCTGTTGCTCTATTCACTGTGCTACCTAGCTGCCCCTAAGCTAATCTTACTTAAATAAATTTGTTACCCAAAATGATGATATTTTATGCTTTTACAAGCTTTACTTCTTTAAAAACATTGTCAAATTCTCAGTGGGTGTTAAACTGATACCATTTTGTGTTGATTTTATATTTAGCACATTATCTATAGTGGAGGAAAGAAGTGATAAAGCAGAAATGCGCTGATGTTTTATTAATACTCTACAAGTTTCCCTCTCCACCCCCTCAATACCCACAATTATATCTAGAAGGAAATGAGAATGAGATGTGAAGAGAAGGTTGCATATACTTATGTAGATATTAAGAAAATTCCAGTTTCAACAGATGTTAGAGACAATGAAATTAAGAGCTATTTTAACTGATAAGCATTAAACTTTAGAAGAAAATGATATTGTTAGAAATGTCTTTTATTGTGAAAGCATTTAACATGTTTTTAAAAGATGGTTAGAACTGAGAGTTTTGGAAAAATAATGGAATGAGAATAAACCTAGGTCACAACTCCTACTCTAACACCTCACAGTACCAAAATACCAAAACTTAAGTAATGTGGATAAAATTATTTTCAGAGGAAAATTTACATATCTGTGAAATTATGTCAAAAGACAGAGATAAATGAATAGAGAATTCAATTAAGGCTAGAAAAGAATCTAAAGCAAGTAGAAAGGGAGAATTTTAGAAGAGAAATAGACTAATTTGAAAAATAGAAAATGCAATATAATTGATAAAAATCAAGAGCAAATTTCAATAAAAACTCCACTACTCTCAAACCGTTAGATACCTTGAAAAAATACCTTTAATGCTAAAATAGTATAATCTCAGAAAAAGAAATCAGGCAGACCATAACTGAATTGTGAAGGTGCTCAGGCCAGGATTGGGGGTAAGATGTGGTGACCTGGAGTTTTAAGTGAAGAGAAATTAATAGTAAGAGTACAACAAAAACCAAAAATAAACCAAAGGAATTCTACAACACTCATTTTGTAACATATGTCTTGATATCCAAACCAGGGTGATAATAGAGAAAGAGAAGTAGTTATCAATCTTTTAAAATTAACAATAGTGCTAAGGCCTGATTACTAACTTTTAAGGTTTAAATGCACAGCTGTTTACATATATTATTTCATGATTATCAAAAAGCTCTGTGGGGACCCCTGCCCCCATATTACTTTATAGGTCCTTGCTTTTTGGCCTTTGTTCTCTTTGGGGTATAAGCCTGGGAGTAGTGGCAGCACTAAGGTCAGGGAACTTGGGGTCATTACAAAAGACTGGATAAGCAAAGAGAAGTTTTAAAAGTAGCCCCATGTTTGAATTCAATGGCACGATGGAGGAAGGATTCATTTTTTAATAAGAATTTCTAGGAAAACTGGAAAGCAGTAGGGAGAAATTAGATTTTTACTACTAAGTTCTTGAACTATACATATATAAATATAATATACATATATAATAAAATAAATGTGATGTAATGATCATATTATAAGAAAAAATTAGGAGAAAAAAAGGTACTATGGTTACAACTATGATTAGAAGGAATTTTTTTTAAACCCAACATGGGTAAAGACCACAAAAGAAAAGTTTTTATTATAAAAATCTGCCATATGAATATAACCAATTGAGAGAATTAGAAGAGTAGTTTAATGGGAAGAATATATACATCAAATATCAGATAAAAGTCCAATATCCAAGATATATAGGTGTTTGATACAAATCTGTAAGAAAGCAATAGTCTTAAGTATTTTAAGTGATATAAACAAATTATTTTCAATGCAATAATTTAAAATTATAAATGCGTTAAAATAGGCTTCCAATCAACAAATAAGAGATATACAAATTAAAACAACTCAGATGTTCCATCATTAAAACCTGTAACTTAACAAAAGTGACTAAAAATTTGAAGTCACTGTTAGAGAAGTGAGAAAAGAAAGTATAAGAGGGATGTTCCACACTCTTCAACTCCAATCAATATCACAAGATGCTTGATGGCTCTGATAACCTTTATTTTGTGAGAACCCTTCTTTTGAGTTACAGAACCAATCAAAGGGCAAACTAGGTATTAATCAGTTGATGACAGACAACACACAGGAAATATCTTGTAGCTGTTTGAAGAGAATCAACCTTGAATTCACATTTAAGAATAAAGGATAAGCTTGGATAAAATGGGAAGTCATTTGTAATCTGACATTTCTACTAGCAGGGCACTAGTGGTGAAGCAGCACCAATCAAGCTTCTGAAAAGGAATTGCTTGGAAGGGGGAAGAGGGTATCTTAGTTTGAAGTTCCCCATAGGAAGCCTAGTAATATTGCTAGAATAGCAGTGCCTAATGGTGCCTGCTGTAGATGTTGCTAATGAAGAAGTAAATATAGTCCATCAGGAAGTGTTTATTAAGTATTTAATGTGTCTGTGAGTGTGCTAAATGCTAAGGATACAAAGAAAGACAGAAATAGTCCCTGCCTTCAAGGAGCTTACATTCCAAAGGGGGATACAACAGCATGCACCCATCTGTGTACACTAACTGCATATTATACACATTTCATACATATGAAAGTATACAAATATATAAGTATACATATAAGTAAAATATGTAAGTATATATACGTGTGTATAATACATACACAAAAAGAAAGAAACAGTATTTTGTTATTGAATTAAACACACTACTTCCCTTGATGGTATCATTTAGAGTCAACCTTTCTCAGCTCTCCTTGATAAGTTTTATGCTTTGTTGAGTAGTCAAATGTATTGACTCTGCTTACAATATTCTTTGATTATGGCAGTTTTTATTACACAGATTATTTAAGTATTCACTCTGAAGACTTAAAATAAATAGCTGAAGGAAAAGCTTAAATTAAACAGATTCAACTTTAGTTTTCTGAGCAAGGATAGAAAAGTAGGGATGTAGCCCTTAGCAGATGCTATCGCTTGTCCAAAATTGGTAGTGTCAGCACAGTGTTTGAATTTATAGGACATGCTTCCTAAAAGATACTTAACTTTTCCTAGGCATTATGTCGGTAGTTTGGGTGAGCTACCATCAATGTATCTGTCGGTATAGTAGAGGCCCAGTGAGTAGATTGGGTTTAAGTTTGGATTACACAGGAGGAAGATAAAATATGTTTTTCAGACCTGTGAACTTTTTCACTTAAAAAACACACTATCAGTGAGACAGTGAGTTTTAGTGGAAGGAACACAGGATTAAGGCACAATGGAAGTGGATTCTAGACCTAACATTCCCACCAGTCAACTATAAGACCAAATAATCTTCTCAAATAGATATGAGTGGTGCTAGGTACTCAGGGCATCAGAAAGATGAAAAAGACTTGGCTCTGCCCTCAAGGAGTTTGTAATCTAGAATATTAGAAAAAATTGTCTTCCCTTTAACTTCAACTATATTTAATTTATGCTTTATTCTTCCCCTGTGTTTATATTCCTAGTGTATATAGTAATGACCTTTAATTTTTTTGTAATCTTTTTGCCTTTTGGCATGTGTGTTGCTCTTAGTGATTCTTAACACTGTTTGGGGTGTAAAGCAGTTTCAAACTAATGTCAATTCATTCCTTCAGCCTACTGTGCTGTGAAAGTCTGCCTTTGGGACTTTTGGACAACTTACTTGCCTTTTGTTTCCTATATCTAATTGGAGATTCAGATCCCTTGACCATTGACTCCTTTAGCTCTGCTATCTTTGCTTTTCTAGATCAGAAATAACAGATGTAGGAAAATGTGTAGGATGTCTGTCTCCATTTTTGCACAAGCCTGAATCTAATTCTTTGATAGGGTTATTTTATCAGTCTACTAACATGTTTATTCAGATCCCAAAATGTGCTAGATACTGTGGTAGGTCCAGAGAATACAAAAACAAAAACAAAGAAAGTTCCTTAACTCAAGGATAAACTCATCTATCATTCTATCAAGGGTACATATAAACACACATTAAATGCATGTATACATGTACATATATATAATGTACCTGCTGTCTCTTGATAATACACATGAATTCTTCTATATACATATCTAAATAAATCATGACACATATATTATATACAGAATAAATCAAAGATAATTGGGAAAAGCAAGATGAGATCAGGAAAAATATCACCAAGAAGAAGGTGGTACTTAAACTGAGTTGTGAAGAAACAAGGGATTTCAAGAGGTAGAAGTAAAGAGGGAGTATATTTCAGGCAAGACGAACAAGAAGTACAGACCTAGAGATGGGAGATGGAGTATTGTACAAGGAACTGTAATAAAGCCCTTTGAGTAAACATCATTACTTTTGGTTCTGGAAACAACAAGGAGCCTTTGGAGTTTATTTATTTATTTTTTAAACAAATGCTTTATTCTGTTTTACATCATTCATTTCTGCCAGATTTTGAATTACAATTATTTTCCTCCCTATTTTTCCCCTACCCACTCTCCCAGAATAGCAGTCCCACAAGATATCGCTTCCTCCAATCTGCTCTCTCCCATATCTTCTCCCATACCCCCTTCGACTTTTCCATTAGAGGAAGGTGAATCTCTGTGTCCCAATGCCTGCACATCTTATCTCCCAATTACAAGCAAAAGAGTATTAATAATAGTATTTATATATATTTGAAACATTTAATTTTAAGACCTCGAATTTCAGATCCATTCCCTTCCTCCCTTGTCACCCATTCCCTCTGGGAAGATAAGTAATTCAGTATATGTTGTACATGTCTAGCTATGCAAAACATTACCATAGTAGATATATTGTACAAGGCTGTTTATAATTCCCTCCCACTCATCCCACACCCCACCTGGTCCATTCCCTACTTGATGCTGTCCCTCTTCTATAGTAGTTACTTCCAACCTCCCCTCCCCCTGAGCATGCCCTCCCATCCATCATCCCTCCTCTCATCCCCCTTCCCCCTATCCTGCTGCAGGTTGAGGCATCCCATTTAGTATGTATGTCATTTTCCCTGAACCAAATTCAATGAGAATGTGGTTTTGCCTTTTTGCCTTCCTATTCTTCCCCTCCCTTGCAGCCACTTCCCCTTGCTTCTTCCACATGAGATAGTTTACCCTACCCTGTCTCTCCCTATCTCCTCTTGCCACTTTCCTCTCTCACCTCATTATTTCACCCCTTGAGTATCCTCCCTTCCCAACAAATTCAACCTATGCCCTCTATCCATGTATAACTGTAAACATATATATACACACACAATCACATATGTATTCATATGACCATACATCCTTCTTCCATTATTTTCATACTGAGAAAGATCTCATCAGTCACAGCTATTGTTTTTCTATATAGGAATGTAAATAGTTCAACTTTGATAAGTTCCTTTTAATTTCTTTTCCCTGATTACCTTCTCAGGAATCTCTTGCTTCTTGTATCTGGATGTCAAATTTTATATTCAACTCTGGTTTTTTCCTCAAGAATGCTTGAAAGTCTTCTATTCCCACTGAATGACCATATTTTCCCCTGAAACAAAATACTCAGTTTTGCTGGGTAGGTGACCCTTGGGTTCATTCCCAGTTCTTTTGCCCTCTGGAATATCATAGTCCATGCTCTTCTCTTCGATCCCTCAGTGTAGAAGCTGCCAGGTCCTGTGCTAATCTGATTGTGTTTCCACAATATTGAAATTGTTTCTTCCTGGCTGCTTGTAGTATTTTCTCCTTGATCTGGGGATTCTGGAACCTGGCTATAATATTCCTGGGAGTTTTTTTGGGGGGATCTTTTTCAGGAGGTGATTGGTGGATTCTTTCTTTCTTTTTTTTTTTATATGTACAAACATATTTATTATAGCCGATCTTTTCAGATTAGCAAAAACTGGAAACTAAAGGAGTGCTTTCCTACTAGGGAATGCCTAATCAATATGAATGTAATGGAGTAATTGTGTCATAAGAACTGATGAACAGTTTCTTTTTTTTTTTAATTAAACAAATGCTTTATTAACTTCTGGTTTACATCATTCATTTCCACCAGATTATGAGTTACATTTTTCCCCCATTTTTTCCCTACCCACCACCCCAGAATAGCAGTCCTACTAGATATCCCCTCATCCAATCTGCTCTCTCCCATATCTTCTCCCATACCCCCTTCGACTTTGCCATTAGGCAAGGTGAATCTCTGAGCCCCACTGCCTGGACATCTTATGAAACATTTAATTTTAAAACTTCGATTTTCAGATCCATTCCCTTCCTCCCTTGTCACCCACTCCCTCTGAGAAGATAAGCAATTCAGCATGTGTTGTACATGTATAGCTATGCAAAACATTACCATAGTAGATATATTGTAAAAGACTGCTTATATTTCCCTCCCACCCATCTCACCTCCCAACTGGTCCATTCCCTACTTTGATCCTGTCCCTCTTTGATAGTGGGTACTTCCAATCTCCCCTCCCCCCAGAATGCCCTCCCCTCCATCATCCCCCCTCTCATCCTCCTTTCCCCTACTCAGCAGAGTGAGTGAGGGTAAGATATTCCATTTAGTATGTATGTGATTCTCTCCTTGAGCCAACTTCAATGAGAATATGCTTTTGCCTTTTTGCCTTCCTGTTCTTCCCCTCCCCTGCAACTACTTCCCCTTGCCTCTTCTACATGAGATAGTTTACCCTACCCTGTCTCTCTCCATCTCCTCTTGCCACTTTCCTCTCTCACCTCTTGACTTCACCCCTTATGAATCATCCCTTCCTTGGGGCGGCTAGGTGGCGCAGTGAGCAGAGCGCTGGGCCTGGAGTCAGAGGGACCCGAGCTCAGATCCGGCCCCAGACACCCAACAGACAAACAAAAACCCAGCCGTGTTACCCCGGGCAAGTCACCCAACCCCAATTGCCCTCCAAAAAAAATAAATCATTCCTTCCCATCAAATTCAACCTGTGCCCTCTATCCATGTATACCTGTGAACATATGCTATGTACCCTTCTTCAATTATTTTCATAATGAGAGAAGTTTCATCAAACACAGTTATTGTTTTTCCATGTAGGAATGTAAATAGTCCAACTTTGATAAGTACCTTTTGATTTCTTTTCCCTGATTACCTTCTCAGGTATCTCTTGCTTCTTGTGTCTGAATGTCAAATTTTCTATTCAGCTCTGGTTTTTTCATCAAGAATGCTTGAAAGTCCTCTATTCCACTGAATGATCATATTTTCCCCTGAAACAAAATCAGTTTTGCTGGTAAGGTGACCTTGGCTTCATCCCAGCTCTTCTGCCTCTGCAACATCATATTCCATGCCTCCTTTGATCCCTCAGTGTAGAAGCTGCCAGGTCCTGTGCTATTCTGATTGTGTTTCCACAATATTGAAATTGTTTCTTCCTGGCTGCTTGTAGTATTTTCTCCTTGATCTGGAAGTTCTGGAGCCTGGCTATAATATTCCTAGGAGTTTTCTTTTTGGGATCTTTTTCAGGAGGTGATCAGTGGATTCTTTCAACCTCTATTTCCCCCACTGGGTCTAAACATCAGGGCAATTTTCCTTGAGAATTTCTTTAAGGATGATTTCTAGGTTCTTTCTTTGATCATGGCTTTCAGGTAGTGCAATAATTTTTAAATTATCTCTCCTGAATCTATTTTCCAGGTCAATGGTTTTTCCCATGAGATATTTCACATTGCCTTCTATTCTTTCATTTGTTTGGATCTGTTTAATAACATCTTGATTTCTCATAAAGTCACTAGCTTCCATTTGCTCCAGTCTAACTCTGAAGGAATGAATCTCCTCAGTGAGCTTTTGAGATTCTTTCTCCATCTGGCAAATTCAACTTTTTAAGGCATTCTTCTCCTCATTGCCCTTTTGAACCTCCTTTGCCATTTGAGTTAGTCTATTTTTTAAGGTATTATTTTCCTCAGTCAGGCTGTTGACTCTCATTTCATACTTTTCTTGCATCTTTTTCATTTCTCTTCCCCAATTTCCCCCCACTTCTCTTATCTGCTTCTTAAGGTCCTCTATGGCCTGTAGCCAGCTTGTATTTTCATTTGGGGCTTTTGGTGCAGGAGTTCTGACTTCACAGTCCTCCTCCATGCTTTGAGCCTCTTTGCCCCTAAAATAGGAGTCCAATGTTGAACTTTTCTGTTTGTTTTGTTTCATTTGCCTAGGCATATTGCCACTTAATTACTTGATTTTGGGGCTTGTTGCCACAGTAGGACTCTGCCAGCAGACAGGAGAGCTTCTGTCCCAAACGTGGGGTCTTCACAGCTTCCGCAGGTTGGGTGGCCTCTGTAAAGCCTCCACCCGCTCTGACAAATTGGATACCCACCCAAACTTCCCCCCCAGACCACAATCCAGATCCAGGCAGTTTAAAGCAAGAGTGATTAACGCCCAGACTGATTGCTGGATCTCCCTACAGTTCGCAGACCAGGAGCTAGAGCCACTACTGATGCTGCAAAATGGCTTCTGTGCTGCAGTTTCTTCAGCAGCTTTTCGCTCCCAGGGGAGGAAGCCACGTATTCCCCAAATACTGGTCCCAAAGTCCATAGGGCACTAACCTCTCACTTTGTCCTAGGAATATCTATGCTGATAATTCTGGAATCTCCACAATTGGTGGTGTTCTGGGGTCCCTCCAGCCAGCTGAAGGCCTGGCCGCCCTGGGGCTAAAACCGGGGACCTGGGCTCAGCTCTGCGCAGTGCGCTGTTGGTTCCCAGCGCGCTGTGCTGCCTGCTTTCAGAGGGCTGCGCTGGCCGCTTCCTGCAGGGCTGCTGGGCTGTCCTCAGCAGGAGGTTAGCTTCTCTGTGTCGTTCTGTGGGTGCTGTGGCTCCAGAAGTTGTTCAGAGTCCCCTTTCACATTATTTGAAATTTGTGTGGGGCAGAGTACATTGGAAATGCTGTTTCTACCTGGTGGATTCTTTCAACCTCTATTTTGCTCTCTGGATCTAAAACATCAGGGCAATTTTCCTTGAGAATTTCTTGAAGGGTGATTTCTAGGTTCTTTCTTTGATCATGGCTTTCGTGTAGTCCAATTATTTTTAAATTGTTTCTCCTGGATCTATTTTCTAGGTCAGTGGTTTTTCCCATGAGATATTTCACATTGCCTTCTAATCTTTCATTTGTTTGGATCTGCTTAACAGCATCTTGATTTATCATAAAGTCATTAGCTTCCATTTGCTCCAGTCTATCTCTGAGGGAATGAATCTCTTCAGTGAACTTTTGAGATTCTTTTTCTATCTGTTAAATTCAACTTTTTAAGGCATTCTTCTCCCATTGCCCTTTTGGGCCTCCTTTGTCATTTGAGTTAGTCTGTTTTTTAAGGTGTTTTCCTGAGTCAGGCTATTGACCCTCATTTCATACTTTTCCTGCATCCTTTTCATTTCTCCTTCTAATTTTTCCTCCACTTCTCTTATTTGATTTTTAAAGTCCTTCTTAAGGTCCTCTATGGCCTGTAACCCACTCATATTTTCCTTTGGGGCTTTTGGAGCAGGATTTCTGACCTCACAGTCCTCTGACTGTTTCATGCTTCGATCCTCTTTGCCCCCAGAGTAGGAGTCTAAGGTTACATTTTTCTGTTTAATTTGTTTCCTTTGCCTTGGCATGCTGCCACTTAATTACTTGACTTTTGGGCTTGTTGCCATACTATGGCTCTGCCGCCAGACACGGGAACTTTCGTCCCGAACGTGTGGAGGACAACTTCCGTTTCTGGCAAGCTGGAAACCCACCCACAACCTCCACCCCAGATCACAATCCAGATCCAGGGAGGTTAAAGCAAGAGCGATTACCCCCCAAGACTGATCGCTGGATCTCCTTACAGTTCGCAGGCCAGGAGCTGGAGCTGGAGCTTCCTCTGAAAACTACAAAATGGTGTGTCTCCTCAGGGGCTTCTGTCCCCCAGGGGAGGAAGCTGACATGTTCCCCAAATACTAGTCCCAAAGTCCATAGGGGCACTAACCTCTCACTTTGTCCTAGGCATGTCTATGTTGATAATTCTGGAATTGCCACAGATGCTGGTGTTCTGGGGTCCCTCTAGCCGGCTGCTGGCCCTGCTGCCCTGGGGCTAAAACCACGACTCAGGTGCTCAGCTGTGCTCGGCTGCACGCTGCCAGCTTCCAGACTGCTGCGCTGGTCCTTCCTGCAGGGCTGCTGGGCTGTCCTCAGCAGGAGGTTAGCTTCTCTGTGTCGTTCTGTGGGTGCTCCAGAAGTTGTTCAGAGTCCCCTTTTACATAGTTTAGAGGTGATCTGTGGGGAGAGTGGCCTGGATGCGCTATTTCTACTCCGCCATCTTGGCTCTGCCCGCCTTTGGAATTCATTGAGTAGTACAGTGACAGTCAATCTTTTTCTTTAACAAAATCATTTTAGCATTTGTAAGGACAGTAAATGGATTAGAGTGGGAAGAAATTGTGAAGGGAGACTAGATACCTAGTAGTGTAGAGAGATCTGATTTACATGGTGGCCATGATTGATGTTCTGGAGGTAGAATTAATGAGATTTGACCTATTAAGTGTATGTCAGATGAGGGAGAGTATGGAATCAAGGATAGTACCTGATCACTATATAATCCCCCATGACCAGTCTCTCTCCATTAAACTAATGAAAACACTCGCATGTGCACACACATACCCCTTACAAGTACGTATGATGTACACATCCTGAAAATGGAGATTTTAAATTTCGTCTTTTACATCCACTTGGCTTATATGTGGATGTATGTAAATTTACACAGACACACAGACACACAGACACACACATACATACATACACACACACACACACACATTGTATAGAGATAGAAAGATGAGAGTTCCTGCTGAAGAATTCCCTCTAATGAAGATTTAACACCCGATTTGCAACATATAGTTGTGATGACTTTCCTGGGTATTTGAACCTGGGTCTTCTTGCTTCTGAGGTAAGCTATCCACCATTTCACATTGGCTAATAATCTATGATATAATACATATCTATGGCATAAATGCATATTTCTACATGTAGCATTATAAACACATATTAACTATAGTATCTCTTATAGATTGTATTTATATATGATATCTTATATAGGCTGGGCAGACAGATGTGCAACTGGACCTGGATTTGAATCTGAGCAAATTGTGCTGGTTACTTTTAGGCAATGGTGCACTTCTTACTTCTTACTACACCCTTCAAATGTCGGTCTTTTTCTATACATAATTTCCTGGTGAAACTCTATAGTTGTGAATCAACGAATACTATAGTCTCAAAAGAATCAATACTTCAAATGATCCAAAGACCAGTAGAAAGAGGCCTATTGATTCTAAGTAAGCTGTCGCATATTTCTGGTAGTTGCTTATGTCTGGGAAATGATAGGAAAGAGATGCTAAGTTATGTATAAGAGCACATAGGACCTTAAAAGGTTGGCCAGCCTTGTATTTTTTAAAGTGTGAGGGTGTGCAATAGAGGAACAGCTTGAGTACTATAGGAGTAGCAGGAAATATTTCAAGAATCAAAGATAAACTGTGGCATATTGAATGAGTCCTAGGTGAACAACTGAAATTGTGAAATTCTCTTAAATCGTTTTTGTTGTTCAGTCCTGTCTGACTCTTTGTGACCCCATTTGAGTTTTCTTGGCAAAGATACTGGAGTGATTTGCCCTTTCCTTCTCCAGCTCATTTTCCAGATAAGGAACTGAGGCAAACAGGGTTAAATGACTTGCCCAGATTCACAGAGCTAGTAAGTGTCTGGGGCTGGATTGAACTCATGAAGATGAATTTTCCTGATTCCAAGTCCAGCACTCTATCCCCTGAGCCACCTAGTTTCTTAACTTAGATTTCTCATTTTAGTGGTGTCACAATCAAATAGAGATGACTGTGAAAAGGGAAGGGAAGAGAATAAGCATTTTTATTGTGCCTACTATGTTCCAAGCACTGTGCTTTTCAAAGACTACATATTTATTTAAGAAAACACAAATTAATTTTATTGTATTGCATTTTTATTTATTTTGTTAAACGTTTCTCAAGTACATTTTAATCTGGTTCTGACCACATAGGAGTTCTGCAGACTATGGGAATGTTGGAAAGAGATGCTTTATCAATGCATATTCAAACCTATGCTTCCTCCTTAAAAAAAAGTCTTGAATTGCTTGGGGCACTTAACCTTAGTTAAGTGACATAAACAGGATCACACTCAATTGTCAAAGGTTGGTTGTGAACTCAGATCTGACTGAGTATGAGGTCACTTAAAATTTTTTTTTTATCTAGAGAATTTTAGTGAGAGAAACCAGGAAGGTCTGATTCTGAACCACTGCAGGGACTTACAATGGTTAGACCAAGCAGTCATCGGAATCAATCCTGCTCAATAAGTTTTGCAACAATATGCCTTATTTTTCATTGCTGACATCTATTTCTTTTAAATTACAGATACTTTTTTTTTGCAGTATGTATATCCAAATGTTTTTGAGGCTTAGACCCTTTGATCTGTCTGTAGATTTAGAAACTGAAGCTATATTCTCAGAGCAGTACTCTAGGAAAGTGGTATGAAGGTCATGTAAATTTAGTACTATTTACAAGCTACTGTATATGCCTTATTGAGTTGTAAATAATATATTTCCTTGTAAAGCAAGAGGTAACTTTAACAATGCACATGGGGAGAATAAAACCATTGCTAATGGGCACATTTCAAACTAGCAAAGTAATAATAGATACCTTGATGATTTTATCAATAGAGTGCAGAATATTTGAAAATATTCCATGAAACCGTACCTACCATTTTACGTTGTCTTATTTCTTAGAGGTAGTGAATATGGAAGTACAATTCCACAGAATAGGATTATCTTATGTTTATATTAATTTTAAATGAAATTGATGGCGTAGATACTTGAGTTAAATCCCATGGGGTTCTACCTGTAAGTTTGCATAGTTCACCTGATTATAGCATTATGATCACAGTAGGCAGTTAGTTTGCATATTTCCTAGTTGCTGTATCCTAATATGACATAAGAATAAGAAAAGCGAAAATACTTATTTAATAAAAGGACTAAATGACTTTTTTCCTCTCATAATTTAAATACTGACATTTCTTCCTCTTCTTCTTCATCATCATCATCATCATCCTCTCATTTGGCAAAGCCAAATGTTCTAAGTTATAATGCAATCAATATCGGGATATCCCATATTAGGAGCATCTGGAAGACATCATGATTTATGTGAAATTTCTCTATTTTGACCCTGCATAGGACATCTTTCTTTGAGAGATTTGCCTGACAATCTAAGAAAAAACATGAAAATATCTATTGCCTGGACTCTGCCAATTGCCTTAGAGTTTGACATACCATTGCCTGACCAGCCCATTGAATTAGTTAGCATATAAATGTATCTACCTAGGACAGACATATCAGATGGATGGTGAATTGGGCTTGGAACTAACAAGAGAGGAGTTAATCTGAGAAACTGTGCAGGATTTTCATAGTTCAAAGGTTTTTACTCTGGCACAAAAATCTTTTTTTTTTTTTTTTTAACAAACATTCACTCAGTGATACAGGTGCATGCATGGTTGTAAATATTGGAATAATGAAATCTCTAACAATTCAACTTGTAGCTGATTGATAGGGAACATACCTAGGCTACAACCTATTTCCAATAGCAACCTAAACATTACTACAATCTACTTCCAATAACAACCTAAATGGATGAAGTCCTCCCCACCAACTTATATCACACACACACACACACACACA
Source organism: Gymnobelideus leadbeateri (assembly GCA_011680675.1). Lineage (NCBI taxonomy): Eukaryota > Metazoa > Chordata > Mammalia > Diprotodontia > Petauridae > Gymnobelideus > Gymnobelideus leadbeateri. The sequence continues at coordinate 846,599 of WOXC01008524.1, forward strand.
CACACACACACACACACACACACACGGAGGTAGGTAGATCAGTAATGTGTCTAATGAATAAAGTATCACAGGTGGACACCTCAGTGGCTTCATGGGTACTAATGAAATATAAACAGACTTAGAAGATGGATAGTTGTGTCCTTTTTTGTTTTTAATGCATCCTATATGGGAGAATATGGATGAAATTTGCAGAGCTTCAGTTGTGACTTGTACTGACAAAAGGAATACTGAGCATATTTACTAATTGACTGTTCAATGGTATTTTGTAATCTTAGGCACTGTGAGATAATTTACTTCTATACCTAGGGACTTTTATATTCAGGAAGCAAGGGTTTCTTTTCCTAGGAATTAATCTGCTTTGATAATCTTCTTCACATTTGTGGAACTGCCTAGTGATGTGTGAGCAAGGGTCTTCCCTCTCCCTCCCTCTGCCTCCCACCCCACATTTAAATAAGGCTTGAAAATGATTTCTATGAATTGTCCATTGAGGATAGCAGAAAGAGGATAAAGACTTCTATACCAACCACAATTAATATAAAGGAAATAATGCTAAAAAGTAGCAGAGCTCAAATTAAATGCTAAGATCAATATTGTTTCCAAAGGATAAATAATAAAAGCCCATCCTTCCTTTTATAACAAGTGAGAGAAGTACTACCTATATGGACAGATGCATTTACTAAATTGTTTGGTTTTGCTTGTTTTTCTTTGTTATAAAACAGAATTTTGAAGTAGAGGTTATATTAGGAAATTATTGTGGTCTGAAAAGCAAAAACAAAAGATCAGGAAAACAAAAAAATCTTTTAAGATAAATAATGATTCAGTTCAATTAAGCAAATACTTAAGTGCTTTTTATTTATTTGGCACATTACTGGGTACCAGAGATACAAAGCCAAAAAAAAGAATCAGTTCCTGTTTTCCAGGAGCTTGAGGGAGAAATTTATAAATGCATCAGTAAAAATAAAAGGTATTTGTGAAAGGTAGAATTGTGGAAGGCCAGATTTTTAGGCATGCCTCTTATATGATGTACTCCCCATTTATTGTTAGTCAGCCAGACTTTTGATAGCTTTTAGAAAAGGATAGTTACTAAGCAGATGTAGCAAGGATAGTTGTTAACGATACAATTCATCCCAAAGTCTCGGCCAGTACTCTTCCCTTGTAAGTCTAAAGACTGGAGAGCGTGGAGCTCAAGCTTAGCAAGCATTTATGGCAAAGGGATGAATCACATTTCTGCCACTGTGGAGACTTCAACACCCCTTCATTGTATATAGCTCTCTACTGCACTCTGAGGGTTGAGGTTCTAGCATAGTCTTGAAGAGACCTTTCCTTGTGTCTTGTTTGTCTCCAGCCATTGATGCAGATGCTATTGTTAGCTGCTGCTGTAATGGCAACATTGCTACCAACTTTTGTGCAGAGTCTAAATGTTCCTACCCTTTAAAGGTCACAAGGTTATCCCTTGGTTAAAGGGGTGATGATGTAGACAGACTCTAGCTAAAACTGCTCCATCACTAAGGCTGGCCTGCTTTTCTAATGTTAGGTTCTGAATTGGTTCGCTGGTTCATCCAAATCCCAAATGAGTTGATTCGTTCTCCTCAAGCAGCCATAAGACTTTTCTTTGTGGTGTCATACACTTTCTTTTTTGACCCACATTTTTTATTTCTTCAAAACTGATTAAGGATTTGTTTAGTCTTATTTGATACTTTTCTTTGATTGAATGGTTCAGAAAAGAATTGCACTCATTTTATCTCTTGATTCTGAAATTTCAAGTGTTTTTGTCTGAAAAAGGCATCAGGACATAGAACATCTTCTAACTTTCTTTATTTGAACTTGTGGGGCATAAGATACCCCCATTTCTATCTTCTCCCCTCTCCCATTTAACATTTTCAATCTGCAAATAAATTGGAGCATTTGTGGCCCAAAGTCTGGATAAATCTTCAGTGATTTGGGGAAGGGAAGCTCAAGCATTGTACTTTTCCAGTGTCTTTTATTATGAGGTAAGAAAGAGACAGAAACAGACACAGAAAGAACCTAAAAGTTACATAGAATGAGAATCTGGGTGACTAGTACTCTGATCTTCCAAGGGAATCAGACCCCTTAAGAACGTATATGTATACAGAGAATGAGAAAGGGCCATTTTTTTGAGATGTAAGACAGGGACCAGGAAAGTACTGTGGCATAGCAACTCAGAAGAGGAGAGATATTTCAGTAAAGTGGTAAAAATAGAAGCCAGGAGGTGTGAGAAGTCAATGGGGCATGAGGAAGTATAGGCCAAGAGGTATAGATAACTAGTTAAGTGTATTATATAGTGATAGTTTCAGGGATGACAGAATCTGGTGAGATTTTTTTTTTTGTTGCTGGCAATTGAATATTTGTTAAGCATCACTTCTTAAAAACTGAGATTACAGTGAGTAACTAAATGGGAGAGTTTCTAGAGGCGATGGGATCAAGAGTTCAAATAGTGTATATTTCCTTGGCAAGGAGAAGAACCTTCTCTGCTCTATGATTGGAATAAAGGAACAGAGGATGTGAAAAGATGATTTTTTGAGGGTCACAGAATTGGGGGGTTAAAGGTTTCTGTGATGGATAGCCTCAGTTTTTTATTTTTTGCAAATTACAAACATTGATTTAAGATGCTTCCTTTTGATTAATTCAGTACTAAGGCTTGGTGTAATGTACCTTTATTACCATTTTTATTGTGTAAATATGAGTAGTTTGTTACAGTGAGCTTTGAGGACATGGAGAAAGGTTTTTGGGAGAGGTGCCAGTAAATGTCTGCCAGTTTTATGAGGTAAATTTTTCAGTCCTAGATAAGTGTGAATCTCTAATCTGTCTAATGAAATTTCTGATTCCAGAGTGTTGCTTGGAGACACTGAAAGATTAAAATGATTTGCCCAGGATTAAAGAGCCATTTATCAGTAAGGAATTTGAACCTAGGTCTTTCTAACTCTAAGGCCTGTCCTCTATTCATTATGCCATGCTACCATCATCACATAATGATGATGATGATGATAATGATGATCTTTTAGTTTCTTTTTTTTTTTTTTTGGTCTTTATTAATTTGTTTACTTTTAGTTTACGAGATTCAATTCCACAATCCCTTGAGTTTAAAATTTTCTTCCTCTCTCTCTCCTCCCCATGGCAGCACGTAATCATGTATAGGATCCGCAAATACTTTCACATTAGACATTAGTCAGGTTGTAAAGAAGGATTGTAATGGATGGAATGAACAATGGGAAAGAGGAAACAAAACCAAACAAGAGAAAGAAAGAGAGCAATTAGTTTGCTTCAATCTGCATTCTATTTCTCTTCTTTCTAGTTCTTTCTCTGAATGTAGACATCTGTCTCCATCATGAGTCTTTTGGAGTTGTCTTATAACATGGCATTGCTGAAAAGAGTCCAGTCTATCAAAGTTGGTCATCACACATATGTTGTGTCTGTAATTGTGTACAGATTTATCCTGATTCTGCTCTTCTCACTCTGCATCAGTTTGTATCAGTACTCTTTAGGTAAATATAAAGTACAATACGATAGTATTTCATTCATATACCACAACTTGTTTAGCCATTCCCCAATTGATGGGCATCGTCTTAATTTCTAATTCTTTGCCACCACAAAAAGAGCTGCAATAAATATTTTTGTACATACAGGTCTTCCTCCTGCTTCTGTGATCTCTTTGGGATACAAGCCTAGAAGTATTATTACTGGGTAAAAGATTATACAGTTATTTATAGCCCTTGGGCATAGTTCCAGATGGCTCTCCAGAATGGTTGAATCAGTTCACACCTCCACCAGCAATGCATTAGTATTCTAATTGTTCTACATCCTCTTCAGCATTTGTCATTTTCCTGTTTTGTCATCTTAGCCAATCTCACTGGTGAGATGTGGAACCTCAGAGTTATTTTGATTTGCATTTCTCTAATCAGTAGTGATTTAGAGCATTTTTTCATATGCTTATAGATATCTTTAATTTTTTTTTTTTAAGCAATTGGGGTTAAGTAACTTGCTCAAGGTTATACGGCTAGTCATTATTTATTTATTTATTTTATTTTTTTTTTAATTAAACAAATGCTTTATTAACTTCTGGTTTATAGCATTCATTTCCACCAGATTATGAGTTACAGTTTTCCCCCATTTTTTCCCTACTCACCACCCCAGAATAGCAGTCCCACTAGATATCCCCTCATCTAATCTGCTCTCTCCCATATCTTCTCCCATATCCCCTTCAACTTTGCCATTAGGGCAAGGTGAATCTCTGAGCCCCAATGCCTGGACATCTTATGAAACATTTAATTTTAAAACTTCGATTTTCAGATCCATTCCCTTCCTCCCTTGTCACCCACTCCCTCTGAGAAGATAAGCAATTCAGTATGTGTTATACATGTATAGCTATGCAAAACATTACCATAGTAGATATATTGTAAAAGACTGCTTATATTTCCTTCCCACCCGTCTCACCTCCCAACTGGTCCATTCCCTACTTTGATCCTGTCCCTCTTTGATAGTGGGTACTTCCAATCTCCCCTCCCCCCAGAATGCCCTCCCCTCCATCATCCCCCCTCTCATCCTCCTTTCCCCTACTCAGGAGAGTGAGTGAGGGTAAGATATTCCATTTAGAATGTATGTGATTCTTTCCTTGAGCCAACTTCAATGAGAATATGCTTTTGCCTTTTTGCCTTCCTGTTCTTCCCCTCCTCTGCAACTACTTCCCCTTGCCTTTTCTACATGAGATAGTTTACCCTACTCTGTCTCTCTCCATCTCCTCTTGCCACTTTCCTCTCTCACCTCTTGACTTCACCCCTTAAGAATCATCCCTTATTTGGGGCGGCTAGTTGGTGCAGTGAGCAGAGCACTGGCCCTGGAGCCAGAAGGACCCAAGCTCAGATCCGGCCCCAGACACCCAACACACAAACAAAAACCCAGCCGTGTTACCCCGGGCAAGTCACCCAACCCCAATTGCCCTTCAGAAAAAAAAAAAGAATCATCCCTTCCCATCAAATTCAACCTGTGCCCTCTATCCATGTACACCTGTGAACATATGCTATGTACCCTTCTTCTATTATTTTCATAATGAGAAAGGTTTCATCAAACACAGTTATTGTTTTTCCATGTAGGAATGTAAATAGTACAACTTTGATAAGTTCCTTTTGATTTCTTTCCCTTGATTACCTTCTCAAGCATCTCTTGCTTCTTGCATCTGAATGTCATATTTTCTATTCAACTCTGGTTTTTCCCTCAAGAATGCTTGAAAGTCCTCTATTCCACTGAATGACCATATTTTCCCCTGAAACAAGATACTCGGTTTTGCTGGGTAGGTGACCCTTGTCTTCAATCCCAGCTCTTTTGCCCTCTGGAATATCATAGTCCATCCTCTTCTCTTCGATCCCTCAGTGTAGAAGCTGCCAGGTCCTGGGCTATTCTGATTGTGTTTCCACAATATTGAAATTGTTTCTTCCTGGCTGCTTGTAGTATTTTCTCCTTGATCTGGGAGTTCTGGAGCCTGGCTATAATATTCCTAGGAGTTTTCTTTTTGGGATTGTTTTCAGGAGGTGATTGGTGGATTCTTTCAACCTCTGTTTCCCCCACTGGGTCTAAAACATCAGGGCAATTTTCCTTGAGAATTTCTTTAAGGATGATTTCTAGGTTCTTTCTTTGATCATGGCTTTCAGGTAGTCCAATAATTTTTAAATTATCTCTCCTGGATCTATTTTCCAGGTCAGTGGTTTTTCCCATGAGATATTTCACATTGCCTTCTATTCTTTCATTTGTTTGGATCTGTTTAATAGTATCTTGATTTCTCATAAAGTCACTAGCTTCCATTTGCTCCAGTCTAACTCTGAAGGAATGAATCTCCTCAGTGAACTTTTGAGATTCTTTCTCCATCTGGCAAATTCGACTTTTTAAGGCATTCTTCCTCCTCATTGCCTTTCTGAGCCTCTTTTGCCATTTGAGTTAATCTATTTTTTAAGGTGTTATTTTCCTCAGTCAGGCTGTTGACTGTCATTTCATACTTTTCTTGAATCTTTTTCATTTCTCTTCCCAAAATTTCCCCCACTTCTCTTATGTGATTCTTAAGGTCCTCTATGGCCTGTAGCCAGCTTGTATTTTCATTTGGGACTTTTGGTACAGGAGTTCTGACCTCACAGTCCTCCTCCATGCTTTGAGCCTCTTTGCCCCTAAAATAGGAGTCCAATGTTGAACTTTTCTGTTTATTTTGTTTCATTTGCCTAGGCATGTTGCCACTTAATTACTTGATTTTTGGGTTTGTTGCCACAGTAGTACTCTGCCACCAGACAGGGGAACTTCTGCCCAAACATGGGGTCTTCACAACTTCTGCCAGTTGTGTGGCCTCTGTAAAGCCTTCACCCACTCTGGCAAGTTGGATACCCACCCCAGACTTCCCCCCCCAGACCACAACCAGATCTAGGCAGTTTAAAGCAAGAGTGATTAACGCCCAGACTGATTGCTGGATCTCCCTACAGTTCGCAGACCAGGAGCTAGAGCCACTACTGATGCTGCAAAATGGCTTCTGTGCAGCTGTTTCTTCAGCAGCTTTTCGCCCCCAGGGGAGGAAGCCACACGTTCCCCAAATACTGGTCCCAAAGTCCATAGGGCACTAACCTCTCACTTTGTCCTAGGCATATCTGTGCTGATAATTCTGGAATCACTGAAATTGGTGGTGTTCTGGGGTCCCTCCAGCCGGCTGAAGTCCCGGCCACCCTGGGGCTAAAACCGCGGACCTGGGCTCGGTTCTGCGTGCTGCGCTGTCGGTTGGTTCCCAGCGCGCTGTGCTGTGCTGCCTGCTCTCAGAGTGCTGAGGTGGCTGCTCCCTGCAGGGCTGCTGGGCTGTCCTCAGCAGGAGGTTAGCTTCTCTGTGTCGTTCTGTGGGTGCTGTGGCTCCAGAAGTTGTTCAGAGTCCCCTTTCACATTGTTTGAAATTTGTGTGGGGCAGAGCACATTGGAAATGCTGTTTCTACTCTGCCATCTTGGCTCCGCCCCGGCTAGTCATTACTTATGTGTGGGTGCTCATTTTCTGAGGCCAGATTCGATCCTGGGTCTTCCCAACTCTGAGGCCAGCTCTCTTACTCACTGCGCCACCTAGCCGCCCCTGATATCTTTAATTTCTACCTCTGAAAATTGCCAGTTCCCAGTTCATATCCTTTGACCATTTATCAGTTGGGGAATGATTTGTATTCTTATAGATTTGACTCAATTATCTGTATATTTTAGAAATGAGGCCTTTATCAGAGACAATCGTTCTAAAAATTCTTTCCCAATTTCCCACTTCCCTCTTAATCTTGGTTACATTGGCTTTGTACAGAAACTTTTCAATTGAATGTAATCAAGATTTCCATTTTGCATTTTATAGTGCTCTCTAACTCTTGTTTGGTCAAAAAGTCTTCCCTTCTCCATAAATCTTACAGGTAAACTATTCCTTACTTTCCCAGATTGCTTACAGTATCAGCCTTTATACCTAGCTCAAGCATCCATTTAGACTTGATTTTGGTATACAGTGTTAGATAATGATCTGTGCCCAGTTCCTGCCATACTATATTCCAGTTTTCCCAGATAGTCAGTTCTTATCCCAAAGACTGGGGTTTTTGGGTTATCAAACAGTAGATTACTATGGTCATTGATTGCTGAATCTTGTGTACCCAGTCTTTTCCATTGATCCACTACTCTATTCCTCAGCCAATACCAAGTAGTTTTGATGACTGCTGCTTTATAATACAGATTAAAATCTGGTATGGCTAGGCCACCTTCCCTAGCATTTCTTTTCATTAATTCCCTTGATATTTTGGACCTTTTGTTCTTCCAAATGAATTTTGTTACTATTTTTTCTAGCTCTGTAGAGTAATTTTTTGGTAGATGGATTGGTGATCTTTTAATTTCTAAACATACATACATACATATATATGTATGTATGTATGTATGTATGTGTGTGTGTGTATATATATGTATATATATATATATATATACATATATATATATATATATAAACTTAGTATATACCTTGGCTTCTTCAGGTTCTATGGATACTTCCTTTAGCAGTATAGATCAGAAACTTCTTATCCTATATTTTCTAATAAACCTATCTGGAATACAGAGGCCTTCCTTTGAAAGTCCACTTTGTCTCTATTCTTAATGACTAGCCAACATTCTTCTTCTAGTCATCCATGTCTTTACTTATATGCCTTTTACTTTTTACATATATCTATATATAATATGTACATTTTGCCCATGTGTAGTAATTGTCTTTTCATTTCTCTTTGGGTTATTTCTAATTTTAATTCTAAGATCATGGCGTGACACATATAAAATGTGTAGTTTAAGGTAAATATCATCGGTAAAAACCATACTATCCAATATATTGGCAGAATTGGGATCCATGATAATGTTCCATGTGGCTTTAAGTATCTGACAACTGAAGTTTCCCAAAGAACTTGGTGACATGCCATTGTGATCTCTACCATGGGCATTTTTTTCTCTCAGTATGTTCAAAATGGAACAGATTGCTGTATCAACCTTGTAGCCAATCTTCCCTCTCTCTAAACATTCTTATTTAACCCCTTGCCAACTATTGGGCTACCTCCTTAACATCTCTCACATTCATCAATAATAGTTTTTAACTTAGTTATGGCCTCTTAGCTGGTATATTATAATAGCCTCCAAATTCCTTCTTGCTGAGATTCTTTCTGTTTTTGAATCCTCACTCTACAGAGCTATGAAGTTGATCTTCTCATATACATATTTAAGTGTTATCCCCTTACTCAAAAATATCTAGTCTTTTTATTGCCTTTAGGATGAAAATTTTAAAATGAACAAAGAAACAACCACAAAAATCTCATCTTGGCTTGTACCTATGTTCAGGTCCTTTATTATTGTCTCTCCGCACACCGTCTCCATTTCAGACACATGAGTCAATTAGGTTCACTGTGTTATTCCACTTTACTTCTTACTTTTGCATAAATGTTTTCCTTATATCTAGCATGCATTCCTAAATTATTTTTGTTTTAGGGAATCTGCCCTCTCCAGTGTTTTCCTATTCTCCTCCAGTTCTAATCCTCTTGAAATTTCTTTTTGTTAGGTTTGATAGCCTTTGTGTTTAATGTTCTGTGTACATTTCTGTTCTCAGTAAACTATAAACACAATTGTGTGTGTGTTTGGGGTGGGGGAGTTACTGCTTGGCTTACTTTTTATCTTTGTCACCTCAGTGTGCCTTGAACAGAGTCTGTGCTTAATTGAATAAGTGTTCAATTTATTTGAATAGAATCAGAATAGTGCTGTGTTGAGAAAAACAAAAAAAACTGCATTAGTAAAAGAAGAAACCTGTCAGCAAAGCTGTTGCTTTCTTCCTGTGCAGATATATTCACAGATTTATTTTACAGGCTGCTATACTTGGCTTGGCTACTGTAGGAGGTGACATCAAAACCCCTGTTTTGTCATAAAACCTGCTTCTGACCACAGAATAGTCTTTGGTACCAGTCATGGCTATCTTGGCCCTTCTTTCCTGTACTCTGTCCTACTAGGCCACCTCTTATTGTGACTTTTAAATTCTGTATAGATGGATAATCAAGCCATTTGTAAGAATGAAATATGGCACTGGGAGAAATATTGGAAATGTTCATTTTCTTTTTTAAAATTTCCTTTTTAATTTATGAAATAAAACAGACGTTTCCATAATTTAGTAGAACAAAAAAAAAACATGATTGCCCATAAAACTGCAAATTTATTATGTACAGCTTGCTGTTCTTTTTAAATATATATTGTTATTAAGTAAATGTCTTTCTTCCTTTTTTTTCTTTCCTCTCCCCCTCTCTGCTCTAGGGATAGCCACCATTAGACAGAAATATTTATATGTATATGTTTAACTACATGTATATCTATATGTCTATATCTATCTATCTATCTATCTATATATATATGTCTATATCTATCTATCTATCTACCTATCTATGTAATATCATTCTATCAGTTCTTTCTCTGGATACAGAGAGCATCTTCATAACTCCTTCATAGTTAGTTGTGTGTTTCTAATAGTTAAAATGACCGTCACTCAAACTTATTTTTAAATCATTATTGCTATTACTGTACACAACATTCTCTTGGTTCTGCTTATTTCACTCTTGCAAGTCTATCCATGGTTTTTTTTCCCCATGTTTTTCTAAAATCACCAAGCTTATCATTTCTTAAAACACTGTAGTATTTCCTAAAAATCATATACTGCATCTTGTTCAACCATTCTGCTAAACATTCTGCCTGTCAATTGACAGGTATCGATTTTTATATGCTGGATAATGTAGTTTTTAATGTACTGTTTCATTGTATAGGATAGAGTACTGGGCATGGAGTCAGGAAGTCCTGCGTTCAAGTCTTGCCTCTTAATACTTGTTTGCTTTGTGATTTTGGTTAAGTCACCTAAATGATATGTGCCTCTGAGAATCCCTTCAGCCTTAACTAGGCAGCCAATGACAAGGTAACAATGCACATTGGTCGTGAAAGCAATTGGGAGAGGAACTCTCTACTCTGATGAAATCACAGATGTTTGCATATTTGCATGATTTTGTAGTCATCACTGGTTTGCCCAGGTCACTGATACCTGTGAAGAAATATATAATCTCTAAGTGCCCATAAATTTATTACAGTAATGATGGTGAGAACAAGTCCTCATTCACGAAATTCAACTTGTAGCTGCAAGATAGATTCCTACTATCTAGCTCCTTAGGTTGAAAAATTCTATTCTCAGATTTCACCAAACAACAACATCAATAACAATAATTACTATCATTTATAAAACACTTTAAAGTCTGCAAAGCCCTTTCCAAATATTACTATCTCATTTTATCCTTATAGTAATTCTGGAAGGTAGGTGGCACTATTTATTTATTTTTTTGCGGGGGGGGAAGTTAGGGCAATTAGGGTTAAGTGACTTGCCCAAGGTCACATGGCTAGTTCTTTGTGTTGTGTCTGAGGTCAAATTTGAACTCCAGTCCTCCTGACTCCAGGGCCGGTGCTCTATTCACTGAGCCACCTACCTGCCCCAGTAGGTGGTATTTTCAATCCTTTTTTTTTTTTTTTTGCATTTTGGAGGGCAGTTGGGGTTAAGTCACTTGCCCAAGGTCACACGGCTAGGTTTTTGTTTGTGTGTGTTAAGTGTCTGAGGTCGGATCCGAACTCAGGTCCTTCTGACTCCAGGGCTGGCATTCTACTCACTGCGCTACCTAGCCACCCCTTCAATCCATTTTCTATTTGAGAAAACTGAGGCAGACAGTGGTTAAGTGTCATGCCCTGAATCACACAAATAATAAGTGTCTGAGTCTGGACTTGAACTCAGTTATTCTACTCTTAAGGTTCAGGACTCTATCCATTATGCTACCTAGCTGCCTATAGCAGAAAGTTCATGGAGAATAAGGGTGAAATCATTATTTAATTGAAATCAAACGGTATAGGAGTAAAGACTTTGCCTTCTGTGGCTACTTTTTAAATTTTTCAGCCCATGCTACAAAGAGAAAAAATATGATCATCACTTTGCTGATCATGTCAGCTCTGACTAGAGATAAAAGTGTGAATGCTATGTGAACAAATTAAGTAAGCTTTACCTTTGAGAAATAAGTTTTAGCTGACATTTAATTAAAATTGTTAACTTGTTAGGATACTGTTTTCTAGAGCAATTGAATAGCAGTTATAATTAATTACAAAATGAAATTGTAGTGCTGATTTATATTTCCTAGCAATAGGGTAGGATTCTTGAAATGGTTCATCTATAGTTATGGTTTTAGCTTTTTTTAAATTTCCAATTTCAGTGACTTTTAGTTTTATGAAATAGTCTTTGATATTTTCCATGAGGTGAACTTACCATAAAATATAAATTCATCAGTATTTCACAGGACTTGAATCGTCTGCTTTCCTCCTTGGTGGGGTTAAAAAGCAAAGGAAAGAATGTTTTTCTCAATAGTGTGGTCAATCAAGAAGATCACACTTCTTTAAAATAAATAGGTGTTAAAATAATATTTAATGACTAATTTGACCTTGACAGTAGTGGGAAAAAACCATAATTCACATTATGTGTGTGATTGACCACATGATGGGTGTGTTCCCACTTAGGGAAAATTCATAAAAGTCCAAGCTTAACTAGGTATATAATTTGGGGATAATTATAATTCAGAAAGTTTTTTCACTTTGCATTCTGTTTTGGTGAATATTACAAATACTCATTTGAAACAATAATAAAAGTTTCCAATGAACTCTTATTAATTTGAATTAATAAGTTCAGTTACCAAAGAAATTCAAACCAAGGAGAAGATTGTACTTTTTGGCTTCCTAATGTGGGATCTACAGATTACCCAATGTGGATCAATTTCAGGAATCCCTGAAATTGGATGGAAAAAAAATACTTATTTCTCTTAGAATTTTAGTTTTTCTATCTATTAGGCATTTTTTCCCCAAAAACATTCTGAGAAGCGAACATAGGCTCCACTACACTGCCAAAGGGTCCCATGACACAAAAAGGTTATTTCAAATATCCTTGCTTAAAAGTCATGAATCTCCTCGTTGAATAGGTTTGAGGTCAGCTTTCTTAACTTACTTCTTCCCCTACATCCCTGAGTTTTAAGAGAGAAAAAGGGGAGAGAGAGACAGAGACAGAGAGACAGAGGCAGAAAGACAGAATGCATGGATCAGAATTCACAAAACTCTTGTCTTCCAGATTATTTTCATTTATTGAAAGTTTTGTGTTTTTATTAATGAAGATGGGGAAGGTAATAGGCTAGTGGGATTCAAAGCTAATTCTAGTAAATAATCGTTGGAAAAGAAAATGTTTCAGCAGATATGGAAATGATCTACTTGGAACTGTGTGAACACAAACAAGTGATAAAGCTTGTTCTGGGAATATTTTATTAACTGAACATTAATTTATTATTTAGATATTAAGAAATATAGTGAAATAGAATATATGTTCAACATGGGAGTCAGAAGGAACCTTTATTTGATTCCTGCTTTTAAAATACAAGTTAATTATGTGACCCAGGGGTAGCCACTCGACTTCTCTCTGAGCATCATGATGTTCAGTCATTTGTCATGTCCAACTCTCCATGATCCCATCTGGGGTTTTCTTTGCAAAGATACTAGAGTGGTTTGCCATTTCCTTCTCCAGCTCATTTTACAGAGACAAACGGGGTTAAGTGACTAGCACAGGGTCACACAGCTAGTAAGTCTTTGAGGCCAGATTTGAACTAAGCTCTTCCTGAATCCAGTAATGGTATTCTATCCACTGTGCCACCTGCTCGCACCAGCATCATTAAGACATGCTGGTAAAGGACTAGTTTCTTTACTTTTGTCAGAGGGGAAGGAAATTCAAGCAGATGTTTGGATAATTATCTGGCATCTATTTTACATCTCCCTTTCTGAGCTAGAATGTATGATCCTTGATGACAAAGACCTTTTCCATCTTTGTCTTTTCTTTTCTCCAGTACTTGGCACAGTACCAGTCACAAAGCAAGTGCTTGATAATTATTTATGATTAGTTAAATATGTTCCAGATTTATTATGATTATTATCATATCTCAGTGTTAGGCTTCTAAACTTGTATATTTCTCTATATTCTTATCTCTTTCCTCTTTCCAAGTGGTTTACAGACTATTTCCTTATTTTTACTACTTCTGTTTCTCCTTCCAAGTGATATTAACCCAAATGTTTCCTACCATTATTCCCCTCCAGTTCCTGAATTTCTTTGTAATCATACATCTTAATATAAAGATGTATGTTTGACTACACCACTTTTTTACATACATTCATCCTTTTGAAGGAGTTATACACCAATACACTTACAGCAAGTCTCCATGATACCTACATATAAAATCAAATTTGCCTACTTGAGTTAAGACCTCTGGCATACTTCTTCTTTTTTTTTTTGCCTTTTGGAGGGCAATTGGGGTTAAGCAACTTGCCCAAGGTCACACGGCTAGGTTTTTATTTGTGTGTGTGTTAAGTGTCTGAGGCCGGATCCAAACTCAGGTCCTTCTGACTCCAGGGCTGGTGCTCTACTCACTGCGCCACCTAGCTGCCCCCATACTTCTTACCCACATGTTTTTACATTTGTATATTCATGCCTGAAGCAATTATCAAAGTAACTAAAATGTATATAATGATTTATTTGCTATGCATTTATGCATACACACATGCAGAAAGAAAGAAAGAAAGCATTTTGGGTGAGTCATAGAGCATAATTTGTAATAACCCTGGAAAGATTAATACCCTTTTCAAATTATTGATATATGTTCATCCCTATGATCCAGCCAGATTGCCCTCCTTTACTCTCGTCTTTCCACACAACACTACATCTTCTGTGTTTGAAGTTTTGCACTGGTTGATCCATATGCCTGAAATGTAGTCTATTTCCCACCTTTGTCTTTGAAGCCCTAGCTTCCTTCAAGAATCCACTCATACACCACCTGAATGAACACCTTCATGGCCCCCCCCCCCCTGCAACCTCCCCCATACCTACTATAACCTTCTTTGCCAAGGTTGCCTTGGTTCTCTTTGTATGTATCTCTATACACCTATACATGTGAATGTTGTATCCTCCATTAGAACATAAGTTTATTCACGACAGCAGTATGTGTTGTTGTAGACTATAGAACCTAACAATCTACATGATAGGCACTTAATCAACAAATACTTATTCACCCTGTGTTAGATTTATTAGGAACCTTTCCTAAATGTTTAACAACTGGCTCTCTGGGAAAAAAAGTACACGTGACTGCATTAAAGCACACATTACTTTTCTCCATCGCTTTTAAACCTTAAGATTATCAATAAAAAAAACAAATCAAGCCCTGATTTGTAGTTTGATGGCAGAAGTTTAAATGCTCACTCTGAAAATTTAATGGTACAGCACTTGTGAGCTGCTTCTAACACTTCCCTATGTTGTCCTCTAACTCTAGGGTGTCTGTCTTGGTAGATATACATTAATAATTTCATCCCTCTCCTTAACTTTTTCATGTCAAATGCCAATAGATTATATTTTGACCCATCCTTCTTAGATGACTTTCTTGCCTGGCTAAGAGTTCTTCCTCCCCTGTATGTTCAATCATGATCCCAAAATAGAAATGTTATGCTCAGTCACCCTCTTCTCAATCAACTCTTCACTTCCCAAATTTGCCTTTGGTGATTGATTAAAATGCCTCTATATCCCCCTGGGATCTTCAGGCTTCTACTGAGACAAAGTTTTCTAGGTTCTGCATTTATTTATGCCCCAGTATATCAAAAGATCTTGGGGTGGTGATCATTAGCTTTAATAAATCTTGGGTTCAATAAATAACGCTATTCATCTTCTGGTGCTCTGACCATTATCAAAGTGATCTGTCTCTTGACATTGTGCCTGTGAATCCCTTCTTTTTTTTTATTTTTTATTTTTTTAAAGCAATTGGGGTTAAGTAACTTGCTCAAGGTTACACGGCTAGTCATTATTTATGCGTGGGTGCTCATTTTCTGAGGCCGGATCTGATCTCGGGTCATCCAAACTCCGAGGCCAGCGCTCTTACTCACTGCGCCACCTAGCTGCCCCTGTGAATCCCTTCTTACAGCTGCTTCCTTGAAAGTGTAACTGAGGCCCATAGGGGAAGAGACTTTAAGAACTTTGCTCCAAGTGTCCAATAATTAATTCTTCTCCACTTTTTCTTCCTTGTCAAGTTTTTTTTTCCTTTCTCCACAGTCCAACTTCTTGATACAAGTTACTATATCCTTTTCTTTGGAAACCTGGGGAATGGAGAGGCATTCCCAATAGTCTTTTTACTTTCTTCTAGGAGACAGAAAAATTAGGTCTTGAATGTAGGTTGACCATGGAAAAATGTCAAACATGGTCTTCTTCTTCTTCTTCTTTCTTCTTCTTTCTTCTTTCTTCTTCTTTCTTCTTTCTTCTTCTTTCTTCTTTCTTCTTCTTTGTTCTTTCTTCTTCTTCTTCTTCTTCTTCTTCTTCTTCTTCTCCTCCTCCTCCTCCTCCTCCTCCTCCTTCTTCTTCTTCTTCTTCTTCTTCTTTCTTTGCTTTTTGGAGGGGGAGGGCAGGGCAATTGGAGTTAAGTTACTTGCCCAAGGTCACATGGCTAGTAAGTGTTAAGTGTCTGAGGCCCGAATTTGAACTCAGGCCCTCCTGACTCCTGGGCCAGTGCTCTATTCACTGTGCCACCTAGTTGCCCCCATGGTACACTTCTTATAGGTCACTGCATAAAATTCTCTTGCCCTTCACATTAAACTGAAAATAAGATCCTCAGTTCGCTTTTGATCTTATTGCTATGTCTTGTAGCTCACCATTTGATTGAACTACCAAATTGTTTGTAGGCCAATCCTTCCTTGGGGGTTTCTGGTGAAAGCTGTTATGCTGCTTTGTCTTGGGAGATAAGGCTAGCATGTTCAGCTTCCTTTTCTTGTTTAACAATTCTCTATCAAGCCCCCATGCATGTATCAGCTTATTAGCTTTTTGAATTTTGAATATCATTTGGGAAATTATAAAACGCCATATAAAAGTATGCTTTTATTATAGTAAACCAGGGCATATGCATTTCCACTAGTAGGATCCCAACTTAAATAATGGTCCTTCTGATGATGCTCATCATTAATAACTTTATTTTTAAATATAGTGTCATACTGATATTCTTGTTTGTGTCTCAGGTCTGATGGCAGAAAATGGGTACTATCTCCCCCATCCTAATTTAGTATGTACCTTATAGAAAGGGGCTTAATGAATGTTTTTTGAATGTTGGATGAATAAATGATATATCAGTACCAATAACCTTATAAGCTAAGGGCGACTTCCCCCCCCCCCCATAGTTCTGAAGTTTAATTTATTGTATCCTCTTGTCTCTTTTTTCCTCTCTCTCTCCCTATCACTATCTCTGTCTTTCTGTCTCAGTCTTTCTTCTCCCTTCTGTCTCTATTCATAGGGAAGATGATTTGTATGCTGGTTTCTTCTTTGTTTTATATGTCTGTGTGCATATGAAAAAATCCTTCAAGGGAATTTTTTTGAATGTGGTATATGTAGTATTAAGAAATGTAGCCAACCAAATGCAAGCCAGTCACCTTTTTTTATACTTATGCTAATATTTTCCTCATGCTTCTAATGAAAGCATGTTCTTTTCACAGTGTGTGTTTAAATGGACTTCTGAGAGACTGACCTTGGGTTCCATTAAGTACGCTTGAGTAAATAGTTATCATAAGAAAGCAGATAACAGGTACTAACAAGCAAGAATTTTAGAAGGTTTCCAAAAGGCCTTGTGTTTCCCTTTGCTATTCTCTCAGCTAGTGAAAACTCAAGGAAGGGCTTTTGCTTTTCTTTTTTTAAATTGTCTTAGAAGAATCCATTGATTAGAAGAATCCATAAAGACAGGACAACACCAAATGTTATTTTTTTGGCTTCTGTGAATATTTAAGATGAATTTTTCCAAAATGTGATCTATTACATGGTTTCCTAACTTTACAAAGAAGAATGAGATGTGGAATGTTAGGGAAAGTAGTAGCAAGAAAGTATTTTAATGCTTTCACAATATGAATATCCCTACAGTAGAGAATTAACTTTCGTAATCCTATTGTTTCTTAGCAAGCTTACTGGAATACTCTGTAATGTGTCTTGGCAACTGTTAAAGTAGCTGGTTTTTATCAGATGCCATTTGGAAACATATACAGATTGGAGATAAGAGTTAATTCTTGTCTAGTTCTTTCAATTGACTCTTTCACAATGTCCTGTTTCCCTTGCATAGTGTATTGAGTTTGGTAGCTGGTTGAAACCATTCTCTTTGCCATTTCCCAAATGAGAGCAGAAATGCAAAGGATCCAGAAATGGCCCATGATCCTAATATCTGATGTTTGACTTAAGATAAATATTTATACTTGTATTTCAACATCATTTTATCTGATGGTCGCTGAGTTTACATCACAGTATAGCATCAATTTACAATCATAGATCATTTTAGGAGATATACAGAAAATGTCATTTACTCTTTATTCATCAAGGCCTTTTTACCTCATGTCCAATTCTGAAAATAGACTTTCTTTTTCCTCTTTACCTACCTCTCACACCTCCCTTGGAACAGGATTGTGGTGAAATGTTTGAATTTGAAAGTGCTTAGCTCCTGAAATATGACTAATACTCAATTGCATACTACTACTTGGCCATCTCTTTACCACCACTGTCCTGATTAGCATGTGACTCCTTGCTTCAGGACTGTATGGTCCTCCTCCTATTTTCTCTACCTGGAAACTCCCTCTAGTTCTGGAACCATAATCAGATCACATCAACTCATTGTTCCTGGAAAGGGTATACTGATTTGCTCCCCTTTGATCTCACTCACTATCCCTGTTTGATTACCACTCCACTTTGTGTTTTCTTTCCCCATTAGAATGTAAGTTTTTTTGGGGTAGAGACTTTCTTTCCTTTTGGGCCAGTGATTTCACTAATATAGGGAACATATGGGTGTGGAAACTTAATTTACAATGCAAATTGATCTCTCCAATTTGTAACTTTGAGATTGGCCTTCTACACTGAGAATTTAAATTAACTTTCACAGGGTAACACAATCAGCAGGTATTTGCCAAAGGTAGTATTGCACTCAGGTCTTCCTGGTACATACTAAACCTTTAATTTTTTATTTACTTATTCCTTTAATTACATATATATATATATAAATTTTTTTTCCTTTTTGAAGGGCTATTGGGGTTAAGTAACTTGCCCAAGGTCACACGGCTAGGTTTTTTTTGTTTGTGTGTAAGTGTCTGTGGCCGGATCCGAACTCAGGTCCTTCTGACTCCAGGGCCGACGCTCTACTCACTGCGCCACCTAGCCGCCCCTAATTACTTATATATTAAAAATAATTTATTGTGTATTTGTGTCTGACTGTGATTCCATTTGGGATTTTTTTTTTTTTTTGGCAAAGATACTGGAGAGGTTTGCCTTTCTTTTTCCAACTTACTTTATAGATTAGGAAAAAGAGGCAAACAGGATTAAGTGACTTCCCTAGGTCCACCTAGCTAGTAAGTGTTTGAGGCCAGATTTGAACTCATGAAAGGAATCTTCCAGACTCCAAGTCTAGAAATTTATCCATTGCAACACCTAACTGCACCCAAATTAAAACATAAATCAATTTAAACAAGTATCTTTTATCTCCCAATAGTAGACTATGGCTAACAACATTAATATGTGAAAGG
The DNA here is from genome assembly GCA_011680675.1 of Gymnobelideus leadbeateri. Taxonomy (NCBI): domain Eukaryota; kingdom Metazoa; phylum Chordata; class Mammalia; order Diprotodontia; family Petauridae; genus Gymnobelideus; species Gymnobelideus leadbeateri. The sequence continues at coordinate 865,787 of WOXC01008524.1, forward strand.
AATAATTTCTCAGGATAGTCTTCATGATTAAGAGTAGTTTTTAGGTTCTATTCTGGGAATATGGGCAGGATTATGAACAGGTTAATTTAGAACTGTACAGAATGGGATAGAAGATATTTTGTATGCTTTCTGTCAGGGTCAGGTTTGCCTTCTATTTTCCTAATAATTATGCACGTGACCTCGAGGAAATAATTTCACATCTGTGGGCCTGTTTTCTTACCTGAAAAATAAGGTTAGCATGGATGGTACTTAAGATCCATTTTCTTTGTTCATTTTTTGGACTCTTTATCCAACAAGTACAAGTGTGTTATTATAGATACTGACTTCAAACTGAAGCAAGCCTTGGGTACAAATGTCACATCTGTTCTTTGACTCTGGACAAATCGCTTAGCTTCTCAGTGTTACGGACAACTCATTTTATAATTTGCAGAGAAAGTGCCAGACAACATTAGTTAAAGTGAGTTTCCCTGATCTAGGTTCCCTTGTATCAGTGAATTCACCTGCCCCAATCCTACCTGGTATCTCTGTGTCCTGATGGACCCTTTGTTTTCAGTAGGTTGTGAAAATAGAATATTGAGAGGGGAATTGAAGCAGAAAGAAAACAAGGAAGCCCAGAATAAGAGGAAAATAATGGAGAAAGATAATCATCAGAATATCATTAGAAAAAAATCACAAATCCATTCTGTTCCAAAATTTAACAAGTTAACTTTGTGTTTGTCATGTTTCTTTTAAAGAGTCCTTCTCTTTTAGTGAGGCAGCTGGTGGCACAATGGATAGGGTGCCAGACCTGGAGTCAAGAAGACCTGAGTTCAAAGGTGACCTCAGACACTTACTAGCTGTGTGACTTTGGCCAATTCACTTAACCCTATTTGCCTCAGTTTCTTCATCTCTAAAATGAGCTGGAGAAATAAAAGGAAAATCACTCCAGTATTTTTGCCAAGAAAACCTAAAATAGGGGCATGAAGAGTTGGACATGAAAAAGCACACTGAACAGGCATCTTTCAGTAGTACAGGGCTTGAAGGTTGTTCTTTTACTTTTTCTATTTTTCTTGGACAAATTCTTGAAAACCTAGGTCAATGCATCACACAGTTTTATGAGTGAAAACTATTAATTGCTGTTTTTGGAATTCTTTCCACCAACAAAGGTCATAGACTGTTTAATTTAGTGTCTCAGGGAGTTATCAGTCTCTCAAAGCAGTTAAATGACTTGATTGCGATCACATTTCATGTCACTGGTCAGTGACTGATCTGCTCTTTCTGACTCCCAAGTCCAGTACTGTAATTACTATGCCAGACTGCCTCATATTATTGAATTCTTGAGACAATATATTTTAGTTTCTGTATAACAATTTAAAGATCCTTTCTATGTTTTTCCTACTAAGTTTGTAATGCCTCTAGCAAAATTGTCTCTTTTGGCCATTTCTCCATGTGGACATACCCAAGAATCTTCAAAATCAAACTGCAAATCCTTGTAAATAGGATTGATTATTAAGGTTTACATGTCTTTCTACTTTTAGAGTGCTCAGGGTTTAGTGAAAGAATATCGTGTGTGTGCAAATTGATTCCTTATATTTGTCTAACTCATTAAGCATGGAAATTACTAACTTTGCAGTAGATGCATTTAAAATAAATTGTAGCTAATTAAACATAGTGCCTTATTTCCTTTTTTAGTGATTTAGTGAATGATCTCTTGATTCTAAAAGGAACAAGAAAATCAGCTTTACATGTCCTTTCATGAAAACCATAGTTTAAAAAGTTATGGTTTGAGTATAATTATATAACCAAGATGAATTTTTGTGTATAAATAAGAATTTTTGAATGTAGTTTTTATACAATGTTATGAAAGGGAAAGAAAAAAATTTTTTTCCTATCTCTGCACACCATTATATAATTCCAGTGTTTTGATGATGCTATTGTTGTATAACTTGATTTACCTTTTGATATCTCCTGAGCAAAAGTAATAGATAAAAAACGTAACTAACCTATGATCTTTGTTAGGATTTTAAGTTTACTGTGATTGTGGTCAAACTTTGTCTGGACTTCTTTGTTAATTTTATACAGTCACATGAAGGTGGTTGCCTCTGAATTGCTTGTTCAAGCTGGTTGTTCCCAAGATTTTACATCTGGCAAAATCCCGTTATTCAGCTCCATATAATAACTCATGTAGATATTAACAATTAGTAGCTCAATCATTTATAGGTCTTCTAATATATATTTTTTGCAAAGTAATTCTTTGGTGCAAACTGAAATAAAATCTTATGAATGAATCTGGTGGTAGCTATGTGGCTCAAAAATGTGAATGCAAGATTTTATTTTGAGGAATATCAAATTGAAACTATTCATTGAAACTAGTGATTAGATTAGATTCTGAGCTTCTTGAGGCCAAAGACCATTTTTTGCCTTTCTTTGTATCTTAGTACAGCACAGTCCATGGCATGTAATAGTAATTCTCCCCACTACAACACTAGAGGAACTATTATTATCTCCATTTTATAGATGAGGAAACTGAAGCTGAGAGGGGTCTGGTGGGCCCTGGGTCACATGGCCAGTAAATGTCTGAGGTGTGTTTCAGAGTCAGGTGTTCCTGACTCTGAGTTCTGCACTCTATTCATTATACTACTTAGTATGTTAGGTGGTATAGTAGAAAGAGTGCCAGGCCTGGAGACTCATTTTCCAAGTTCAAGTCTCACCTCAGACATTTAGTAGCTGTGTGACCTTGGGCAAGTCCCTTATACCTGTTTGCCTCAGTTCCTTCATCTGTAAAATGAACTGAGAAGAAAATGACAAACCACTCTAGTATCTTTGCCAAGAAAACCCCAAATGGGGTCACAAAGAGTTGGAAAAGAATGGAAATGACAAAAGCAACAACAAAGGAAACATGCCCTTGCAACTGTGATTCTTACAACCTAGACAACAAAGCTTATTGACTTGATTTGAATTAACTTATGACATATGATTGTCAACAACCAGTTAGCCAAACAGTGTGAATTGAAGGAAATTCATGTATTTGATGATTTTTTCCTACTAAAGACATTAGTCATGACATTCAGTATTCATTTCCATGCATTGTGATATTAAGGGAGGCTTCAGTGTGCTGTTGAACTCTGCTAACAGCATTATTCTATTTCAATCAATTAGTCTTCATATTTGAAAATGATGCCAATGTTGTTATTACTGATAGAAGCAAGCACTGTTCTTCCTCTTCGCCTTATGCATTGTCTTTGTTTTGCAGGGTTGCAAAGAGATATTGTATGCTTAAGTTGTACCTTAGTTCATTTGTACATTTTTTTTCCTTTTCTGTTTGGATTCTGATCTCCAGTCACACCAGCATTTGGCGTAGCAGCTGGCACATGCTGGGTACTTAATTTATGGTTATTGATTAGCCTACTAACCATTGAGCTGGGCATTAAGGAGTCTGGTCATTCTTTCTTCATAAGTCTTACTCTGAAAAACAAGTGTTACCTATATTTAATACTTGTTTCTTTCTACTTTAATTTTGTATATTTTTAATATTGACTGCCTTTTAAAGCCTTTTTTTCTTCCTGATGTTTTAATGAGCAAGACTTTGCCACAGTGAAAGCCACTGAAGTTAGAACGTATAGTTTTGAGTGAGAGCTGCATTTATTTTTGTTTGCCACATAGTAGAGGATCTCTAGACTAGGAATGGGTTTATCACTGTATGTTTATATTCTAATGATAACTAAATGTACAAAGGTCCTTTGTTAAAAAACCAAGCCAGGTTTAGATGTGGCAACTGTTCTATTAAGCAAACATTTCTTATTGTGTACATAACTCTGGTGTACTGGGGAAATGCTACATTTGGATTGATTTCAGTGAACATTTATTATATTTACTATTGGCTTGCCTTAAATATTCTCAGTAGGCTTGTAGAAATGGAGCTAGAAAGGGATCTTGAAAGCATCTGGTCATTGCATTATGAAATTTGAGAGCTGGCTGTCTATTCCAACACATTCACAAAAGCAATCTCTCATTATTATGACAAAGGTGAGAAGTGACCTTAAACTGCTTCTTGGAGACCTCCATTGAGAAGGAATCAATCAGGCCCTAGAGACAGGAGGACATCATCTCTTGAAGTAACCAAGTTCACTTTTGGAAAGCTTTGATGGTTAGAATATTTTCCTCTGACATCAGCCACCAATTTGCCTCTTTAAAAGTTCTATCTTATTCCCAATGATGCCCTCTGAAGTCTAAGAAAAATCCTAATCCCTTCTTCATGTCATAACCTTGGAGAAACTAGTCATTTCCTTGTACAGTTCATTGTATTTATTTAATGATTCTGGGCTTCTCCCAGAAACAATGACCTATACTGTTTAACACCAAAAGAATTCTCATTATATTTAAGGCTGCAAGGAATGTGATATTAGAATCTCCAGAGAACTGAAGTAATGAATCACCCAATGGTCAATGGAGATGTATGTGGTAGGTGTGATCAGCTTATAAAAAGTTATAAATGATAGATGATCCAGGAGAAGCACCATAAATGATGTGATCAGTAACATGAATGAGCAGGAAAAATTCATACAAACAGAATGATCACATAGCAAGATGAGAGGGTTAGCCAGTGGAAGGCCCATGTATTCCCATGTAATATGATAACATTTAGCTGGGTCACCAGCACATTTGGTAGGCCCCTCATAGTAGCTTTATGGGAAGACATAGAAAAGAAAATTACAAATTTGGGCCGGCACCAGACAAATTGATCTTCGATGTTGGAAGGAATAACTTACACCGTGGAAGGCATCAGCTATTTTTATTCATGTATTCCCATGCATTTTTCTACACCCAGGATGTAAAACCATAAAACAAACAAACAAAACCAATCCATTTACTTGAGGAGCTCATAGTTCATTCTGGGATAAAAATGTACAGCTAGGCATCTTGAATAAAGATACCACTCATAATTCAAAGAATATTGTGAAGGAGATTCCTTAGGAGTTGATGTCTTGAGTTGAACCTTGAAGGGAGGTCTGGATTCTGAGGAAAAGATAAGCAAAGTTGGAACCAGAGATTGGAAAATAGGCTGAAGAGAAAATTTCTTTTGAAAAGCTTTGCTTTCCTTTTAAATTAAACTTTTGTTACAATCTTAAGTTCCAAGTTCTCTCCTTTCCTCCCCACCCTTCACTAGAGAAGGCCACCATTTCACACACACACACACACACACACACACACACACACACACTCTCTCTCTCTCTCTCTCTCTCTCTCTCTCTCTCTTATCAGTTCTTATTCTGGAGATGGATAGCATCATCCTTCATAGGTCTTTTGTAATTGTTTTGAATATTTTATGATACCCAGAATAAGTTAGACATTGAGTTATTCTTCAAACTACCTTTCTTACTGCATACAACATTTTCTGGTTCTACTCATTTTACTCTGTAAATACAGTATTTCATGTATCTTTTCATGTTTTTCTTATCATTCATATAAGTCAACCTGCTCATCATTTCTTACAGTTCAGTAGTATTCTATCACAATGATATACCACAGCTTATTTAGCCATTCTTCATTGATGGGCATTCTCTCAATTTCTAGTTCTTTCCCACCAAACAGAGAGCTTTTGGAAATATTTTAGAACTTACAGATTCTTTTTCTTTTTCCCTGATCACCTTGGGAAACAGACCTAATAGTAGTATTCTGGGTCAAAGAATATACTAGAATTACACTCTTTGAGCATAATTCCAGATTACTCTCCAATATGGTTGGATCAGTTCACAGATCCACCAACATTGTATTAATGTCCCAGTTTTTCTACATCCCCCCCAACATTTATCATACTCCCCTTCTATCATTTTAGCTGATTGGGTAGGTGTGAGATGATATCTCAAAGTTGTTTTTATTTACATTTCTCTAATCAATAATGATTTAGAGCATTTTTTCCATATGAAATAAAGCTTGTTTTAAATGATACTTTTTCAATCACTCTTTTCCTCTCCAAGTCTCCCATGTGGTTTGTCGTATTTAGAAGGCAAAATCCTAGTTTCTTTTGATTAACTCTTAAGTCTGGGTTAGTGGGGGTTAGCAAAGAAGAGTGTTGTACTGGTGTTGGTGCTAACATTCACCTCTTAGTGAGCAGCTAGGGATTGGACTGGCCCAGGGAATGGAAAGCTAAAAATTCAAGACTCTTGATGCTTTTAGTCATCTTGGAATGGGGAGAATGCCCATGTCTTTCTAAGGCAGAAGAGACTGCACTCTGGAGCCCACTTCATTAGGGAAGAGGTAAAGGAGGAGGAACAAGGTGGGCCCTCCTGGAACCCTTTCTATCAGAGTGGGTGGAGAAGGGTATGCTTCACTCTCTCCGGGAATTCTGGGACACAGTGGCATTAAAGAGGAGGGAGTTCACATCCTGGAATGCATTCCCTCTCCTATTATTTTATTTCTATTTCTAGTAATGAGGTTTTAAATAACAGCAGTAGTCCATTGGAATGCATTCTCATTATTTATAGGAATATTTTAACAACTTATTTCTAATGAGGCTGACATTTACAATAAAAAAAAATTACAACTTCTCCCCCTCCACATGGAAAACTGTTGTCAGAAGCTTTTTGTAAGATAGACAGAATCTACTGTGAAACCTGCTTGTCATAAGTTGAAAAATGACACCTGAAATATTGGAGGTTTTTGAGTTATATGATAAACTGTACCACATAATTTGGATATAGCTTCCTCCTGAGCAGTAAGAAGAGGTTTTATAAAAGTGTGTGTGGGGAGGGTGGAGGTTGTTGTTGTTGGTTGGAAGTGGTTGTATTCAAATAAGCATTTTGGTGACTTCCCTCCAGAAAGAGCCTCAGGCAAATTCAGACATGTTGTTACAGTTAAAAGACATTCTTCTGTGCCAAAAACACCCTTCTGTTTGATTTTTCCCAGTCCCTGAATGCACAGTTCTCTTTGTTTGATTTTTTTTTCTTTGAAAAAGATGAGCTCTTCTTTGGCATTAAAGAGGAGGGAGTTCACATCCTTTCTTTCTTTTAGTCTGTTTTCCAATATTGTTGTCTGGCTTTTGGAAGAGGGAGGTGGAAAATGTCAAAACCATAAACTTTTCACTATTGCATATAAAATCGGTCATTCATATAATTTTCCTCTTAAAAATTGAATCCTCTCTTTAAATCGCATAATTATGAAGAGAGGGGAAGGAATGAAAAATTAAGGATATTAATTTGGTTGTTTAATGGTGAACAATTATTGAGCTCAGTGGTTCTTTTTAGTATTGATTTGAATTCACGATGTAATCTTTGAATTATTTTACTGCTCTTTCAAGAATTCTTCTATATTTTGGTGGCATAATTTTTTTATTGTTCAATTTTTTTTTTAATTCTTGATGACTCCATAGATTGAGCTATAAAAGCATTGGAGTAATGAAGCCTTGAATTCAAGTGCTGCCTCAGATACTTTGTAGCTAAGTGGTCATGGGCAAGTCATTTAATCATTCTACACCTCTCTAAGTTTTACCATAGGTAATAATAATAGCATCTGCCTCACAAGGGCTATTTTGAGAAATAATTTGAGTTAATACATGCAAAGTGCTTTACAAACCTCAAAGTATTTCATGAATGTTAAATAATGTAGCAGTAGTAGTGGTCTAGTTCTGATGGCTTTAATTTCTATAGTAATATAATTTATCTTTTCTAAATGTTTTTGTAACTAGATTGATAAAGCTTTATTAACCATTTACTATGGCGTGGGAATGTTCTCAGGTTTGGAAATGGTTGCTAGGAGTTCACATGGTCACAGTGTTATATTCAGCTATTACTAAATGCCAGCCTCTGTGAATAGAAAGAGAAGACCAGCCCCTTCCAGGAAGCCTACATGTTTATGGGGCAGACAGTATGTAAGTCATTAGGTACATACAAGTTACATAGAGAGTAGGTGGAAGGTAACCCTGGTGGGTGAGGCTCTAATAATATTACTCATGAACATTTTGCTTCTTAACTGGGGAGTATAACTTAGGCTGGGAAGAGATGCAAATTGCTTGGGTGGTTTTTATATCATTCTCTGTGGAAATAAACTACAGCATTAGTATTTCTTTTGAATTCTAATGAGTGTGTCTGAGCCATTAACCTGATTTCGCTGAGTTAAATGGCAGCATCAGGTGAAAGAAGTTCAAAGATCTTTTAAGAATTGGCTTATCCTGAGGAAGGGAGTGCATTGTGGGGAAGTTGGAGCTGCTGGGCATATGATGCTGTTAAAGGCAACCTGACTTCATTGTATGAATGAATAAATTGAATAGAAAATTCTAGAACTTGACAAGTTTTAACCTCTTTTAAAGGCTACTTTCTCATTGACCACTTGCAAATTTTCCTGTAGTATCATAAAAAGCAGGACAGCATGGTTTGGTGGATGGAGTGCTAGTCATAAGGGGAACTCCCCACCCCCGAACTTCAGAATAAATATGCATTTTTTTCTTTTCATATTAGTAAGATCATTGAGGACAGGGAATTTGCCATTTTCTGCTTTCTGAAAGAAGTGTATTTTGTAGAGAATGTATTGACCTTAGAATCAGGAAAGACGAGTTCATATCCCAGTTAGGATATGTTGTTATCTCTTATTGTTCAGTCATTTGTGACTGTTCTTGACTCCATTTGGGGTTTTCTTGGCAAAGATAGTAGAGAGGTTTACTATGTCCTTCTCCAGTTCATTTTACAGATTAGGAAACTGAGGCAAACTGTGTTAAATAACTTGCCTAAGGTCATCCAGCTCATAAGTGTTGAATTCAAACATAAGTGTTGGATTCAAACTCATGAAGATGAATCTTCCTGACTCCAGGCTTGTCACATCCACTGTGTTCCTGCACATTATCTGTAATCCACAGAAAAGTCTTTATGATCATCAGGTTGTATGTATAGACATGGGCAATCTTCATTGTACAGTGACTCAATGGATACAATGTTAAATGTGGAGTTAGGAAGACTGGAGTTCAAATTTGGCCTAGCTGTGTGAGTCTAGGCAAGTCAAAACCCCTGTTTGCCTCACTTCCTTCAACTTTAAAGAAAATGAAGATTATAATAGCAACTATTTTTACTGGGTTGTTGTGAGGATCAAATGAGGTAATATTTGTAAAAAAAAGTCTAGCAAAGTACTGGTGTATTGCAGGCACTGTAAACATACTAATTTCTTTCCTTTCCCCCTTCCTGTTCAAAATTATAGGTTATAGGACAAGCTTTAGCAGTGGCCAGCAGTAGTACCATTTTGTGCCCCTAACACCACTACCCCTAGGGACAGCTGGTTTGAACAGATAGTAAATGAAATTAAAAGTCATGTCTTAAATTTTACTCACTGTCTATTACTAACAAGTTTCATCTCCTTTCTTTCACTGAATACTCCATTCTCTCATAACCTTGTAGTTCTTTTTAAGCATAGGATTGATTTTCATTTGCTTCAGAAAAAATGTATGTAAAATTATATGATCTGTCTTACGAAATTTTTTCTATCCTTTAACAGTGTTCCAGTATAGACCAGATCAGGATTTGAAAACAAAAATACCTTTCAGTGATGTTCCATTTATTTATGTTATAAGACACAATTTTACATGTGACCTAGGATAGGCTAAGTAGTAAAGATTTTTTCTTTTATAATTTATTTTAAGTTTGACATTTAGGACACTTGAGATATATTTCAGAGTTTTCACAGAATTTATATTTTTACCTCATTTTCATGTGAAAGGATTTTTGTTTAGTTAATGAGAAACATTTATTTGAAAATAAAATTTAAATTCATTCTTATTACTTTTCAGGCTATTTCCTATGAATATGGTTTTCTGCCCTTTTTTATAAAAGTGATTTTAATTACTATTGATTAAATTATTATTGTGATTTCTTGATTCTTTTAAGTATACATAAATGAAGAGTCTGTGACTTATTGTAATATTTTTTAAATGATTTTAGCAGTTTATACTAATTAGATTAGTATCAGTAAGAGAACTTATTGAATGGCATATGTCCCTTATAGCAGTTATAATTTTGCCATGTTGACTTTTTTCTGCAGTTTTTTTTTTTAAGAAGAAAGGAAAATTTCTTGGCACAAAATAATCCAAAGGTTCTTGCCTAGTATTAAAAAAAAAAAAAACCTCAAAAAACCCAACAAAACTGCTGAAAAGCCAAAGTGTAGGAATCAAGACATGCCCTTTCATTATCCTGTCATATTTTAGAGAATTTAAATAAAATCTTTTAAGTCTTATTTAGATCTCTTGGAATTGGATTTTGAATTAGATCTCTTTATCTTTTTCTGTGTGGTTTTTTTGTTTTTTTACCCAATAAGTTCAATATTTTTGCCAGATGGACTTTAGCCAAAAGAAAATGCAAATTAGGAAACTCATAGGTTATGTTGACCGTCTGCTGGTGTCTATTTGTGAACCTAGAAGTTATTTAAAATGTATCCAGATTCCTAACAATAATTGCCATCCATCCTTTTATCAAGGGAGATCAATTTGTAACCATGTCAAGCATAGGATCAAATTTTTTTTGCATTATGCAAATTTGGTCGTTGGGACCTTAAGTCAGTCAGAAATGTTCATGGCAGTTATCCAGCTTTTTTTTTTTTTTCCCAAATACTATGAACCACTAATTGCTAACAGTAAAGACCAGACTGAGGTGCCATTTGGATATTAATGCATACCTTTTCATTCACAAGAACACTGTCTTTGTCTTCCCAATACAGAAATTAACCCTGAATTCTATAGTTTATAATGTTATTAGAGCTGTCATCTTACTGATGTGAATTTTACTTATTAGTGTAGGATGCCTACCTTGTTCTACTCTTTAATTCTTTTGCTTCTCCTCCCATAAGAAAGGGCATCTTCAAAAGGCATCTGTGCCATGTTATTGAGGCCTCCCTAAAGACCTTTTGCCATTCTAGGAAAAGCATAGGTTCTGGTGAAACACTTGAGCTGTCCATCTGGCAATCTGTAATAATAATAATGGCTTATATTTGTAAGGCTCCTTGCCTTTAGTGCTCAGTGGAGATAGTCATGACAACCATATGACACAGGTAGTATAAGAGGTAGTATTTATATTTTACAGATGAGTATTTATATTTCACAGAGAGGTTGTGACTGTCAAAAAGAATTGGAGTCATACTTGGGGAGGGAACAAGGGTCTTCTGATTCCTAGTTCAATTTTCTTGCTTATCTGCTTATCATTTATTGTTTGTATTATTTATGATTCCTTTTCAAATAATTTACGTTGTAGTAATTTCTGGATATAACTCCTACATCCTCCACCAATCAGAACATGCACACACACATGCACACACATTTTTCATTTCTAAAAATGAAAATAGTTCAGTAGAACTAACCAACACAGTGTATGTGACATCTTGAGTCACCATGGTTGCATGCTTGCACCTGTTCTCCAGAATAAAGATTGCTGGCTAATCAGCAAACATTCATTAAGTGTCGGGCATGATTCTAGGTATGAGGGATGGAAAGATAAAACTGAAAAAGACCTTGCTTTCAAAGAGCTTAAAAGTGCGACAATATGTCCATATATAAGTATTTATATAAGAGTATGTATATACACATATACACACCCTCAGTACAAGATAATTATTGGGGGAGGTTCTGTCACCTGGGAAGATCAGAAAAGACCTTCTATAGGAGGCTGTCCTTTGAAAGTAGCTTAGGATTCCAGGGCAGATTCTTGGATAGAGGGAAGGAGAAAGATTAGCTTTGATTCTTCTATCAACTAAGAACTTATGAAGGAAAAAAATCAATGAGAAGTGTGGAACTTTGAAAAAAAGTTCTAACACTTTATTGAATCAATCAATCAAGGCTTTGATACATTAAAAGAAAAACCATTAGAAAATATTTCAATCTGAATTTTTGTTCACCAGTTCTCTCTCTGGTGGATAGCATTTTTTACTGAGTCCTTTGGAATTGTTGTGGATCATTATATTGATTGGAGTAGCTATAGTTTTTGACAGTTGATTGTTGTTGCAACTATATTCCTATTCAGAGTGTTTTCTTGGTTCTGCTCACTTCGATTTGCATCAGTTCATCTAAGTCTTCCAGGCTTTCCTGAAACTATTCCCAAACAGCATTCTATCACAATTATATACCACAATTTGTTTAGCACCCTGCCCCCCACAGTTTCCTACATTCCTTCTCATTTTGGCTGTGTTGGTTTTACATTGAAGATTTTTTGATGAATTTGAAGTGGTTGAAGAGATATCATCCTGTGGTTTTATGTCTTATTATCTTATACCAGAGATGAGAAAATCATTCCTTTGAAGTTTCTAAGAAGAAAGAATTTTAAGGGGGGGTAGGGCAGCCTTGGACTCACCCCCACTCCCTTGGCCAGAGAAGAGTTTATAAACTCCAGGTTAGAGGATTTGGACTTTTCCATCTTAACACTATCCTCCCAATAGCAGTGACTGATGGCATTGTTCCTACAGGGAGCCAAGAACAAATACTGGAAAAAGGCAGCCCTAGAATTCAAAGCTCAAAAGAACTTTGTTGAAAAGACATATAATACCTAAGGGAAAATCCATGAGTACCCCATGAAATGGAAGAAAGATGAATTATAAGCTATTCTTTTACCATATGTTCTCTAAGCTTTAACTCATTTTCTCCTGGACTTTGTATTATAGTTACAGATTTTTTGTGGAGATGATTCCTAGTCTCTCAAATTCTCCTTTCTAAAAGGTAATTAATTCTGCCTATTTTTTTTATCAGCTGATAATCATAGAGAGAGAGGTTAGTAGAAAACCAAAGCGAGCATGTAAGCTTTAGCACCAGAAAGAGACATCCAAACTCTTCAAGGACACCTGTAGAACAAGTTTAAATATAAAGCAGTTTCTTTTTGGAGATCCAATTGGTTGGTGTGAGTCAGGGTAGGCAAAGGAGCTCTACATCTTGTGTTTTACATATATTGGCAGAGGTATTAGAGTTGGGGGATAGTTATGCTGTGTCTGTGCAAGGAGAACAATTTGACTAGACCATAGAAGGCATGATGATGAGCTAGGCTGGGTAATGCATTATAACCCTGGAAAGTTGAGTAGGGCTTTAAATGACAGTTTGTATTTTGCCTTTTGACTCTAGGATAAAATACAAATTCTGTCATCATAGGAGTCGTATGTTCAGACTTGTACTTTATTGTTGTTGCTTAGAGCTTGGCTTCCTTTTTAGTGTTCTTTTTTATAAATTATTGTGATAATCTTTGCTTTGTGTTGGTTAGTCTGATTACATCAGTTTGTGTCAGTTCATCTAAGAGTAAGAGGTGTGCTTGTTCTAGACAGAAAATACTTATTGTGAAGCTATTCTATTTTACATTTATTTTAACATTCCTCAGTAATGGAAGTATGCTAAAGTATATTCCCTAAAGGAATATGCTTGCTCAGATAAATGCAGAGCTATTATATTCTGTTCCCAATTAGAATTTCCCAGGGTGGCTAGGTGGAGTCAGAAGGACCTGAGTTCAGAGCCGACACTTAATCCACACAAGCAAAAAAAAACAAAACCTAGCCCTGTAACCTTGAGCAAGTTACTTAACCCCAATTGCTTAAAAAAAAAAATTAAAAAAAAAAAAAGAATTTCTCCCTTGCTCTCCATTGGCTAGATGCAGCCTCCTGAACCTCCCACTTAATTTTCTCCTCCTTGATATATTTTCCCTCCCTCATCATGTAGCATTGTTGAGGCTTAGGATTTAGGGGGTGCTCAAGTCTTCTTTCAGCCAAAGTAAAGCAAAGTTTATTAAAGATTCACCATAATGGGTAGACTATTAAGGAGTCTAAGTATTTATTTATTTATTTTTTTATTTTTTTAAAAGCAGTTGGGGTTAAGTAACTTGCTCAAGGTTACAAGGCTAGTCATTATTTATGTGTGGGTGCTCATTTTCTGAGGCCGGATTTGATCTCGGGTCATCCCAACTCCGAGGCCGGAGCTCTTACTCACTGTGCCACCTAGCTGCCCCTTTAGGGCAATTGGGGTTAAGTAACTTGCCCAAGGTTACACTAGGTTTTTGTTTGTGTGGATTAAGTGTCTGAGGCTGGCTTCGAACTCAGGTCCTTCTGACTCCAGGGCCTTCTGACTCCAGGGCCGGCGCTCTATTCACTGCACCACCTAGCCGCCCCTAGTCTAAGTATTTATGACACTTGTCAACACAAGTAGGCCAGAATAATCCAACACAGAGTGAGTGTGCACTAGATTGAATTCTCAGCCCAGTCATGGAGGCAAGATGGCTCTTGTATATAGAAAGATTGTGGGATGGATCTAGGGATGGTCTAGAAGAGGGATTTGGGGAGGGTCTTGAGGAGGAGTCTATGGAGGGGACTGAGGTCAGACTCTAGTAATGAGATTAAGGGTGGGAAATAGCTGAAGGCTACCTGGAGATGACTGACAATGGAGGCTATGCTAGTTTAAGGGTAACAGATTTAGGTATAGATATTTTGATAGTATCAAGGGTGGGAAGTAGCTGGCCAATGGAGAGCTTGGCCAGGTTAAGAGTAACAAAGATTTGGGCCTACTATAATGAAAGGCTTCTGGCCTCAGGCAAATGCCTCATTAAGTGGGAAGATCTGAGTTCAAGGGGCTTCCCACAGCCTGTACCCCAACAGCATATGTTCATTTAAATTAGGTTTCTGTGCCTAGGGGTGTGGTTCTACTAAGGAAGCCTGGTTTCTACTAGGTCACAGCTCTGACTAGAACCAGTCAGAACCTTTGACTTACATCCTGTTATCATTCCTTCTGGGAAACAGAATTACTTCCTTTGTTTCTCACATAAGTTTTCCTTTTTTTCTTTGCATTCTTCATAGACCTCACTCCATACAGGTCAGTTATAGTCTATTAAGTTCATACTGCAGTTTGTTCAGCTTCTCCAAACTATGGGCATTCACTTTGTTTCTTTCTTGGTTCCAGTGTTTATAAATTAGTAACGTTTATTCAGCACAGATATGCTATGCACTGTGTAATTTAGCTCTGGGGATAAAAATACGAATAAAAAGAATATCAGTCCCTGTTCTCAAGGAGCTTACAATCTAACTAGAGAAAACAACATACAAAAGAAAGCAGAAAAGTTGGGAGAGGAGGAGAAATTACCCCTTCACCAGGACATACTGGAGAAGTCCAAGAGCAGTACAGCTTGTGCAAAATGATGAGCTGACTGTCCTTGGCCCTGGAGCTCCTAGCCCCAGGGTCAAATCAGAAGGTCCAATCAGGAAACACTGAGCTATGAGTATCCAGGTTGATTTGATCTTTCTGGATTGATTAGATTTTCTAGTGAAGACATTCCTGGATAGTTTAATCCAACAATGTTCAGTAGCAATGCAGTTAGTTGGTGCTCTTTTTGTTATATAAATTGCTTCTCATCTTAAATAAACAAATATTATTTTAAGATACCTCATCATGGCTAGATTTTGCATTCTGTTGAATGCACTGCTTATGAGTTTTTTGCTTAAGAAAAACCCAACCTGTTTTGATAGTACATGTAAACAGATTTATACAGTACTCTCGGCTCTGCTATCTCTTTTATCTTGTTGAGCAAAACTAACCTCATAAATATGAATAATGCTTTGTATACAATTTGCTAAAAGTGGTAAAAAGAAATTCTGAATAGCAATGTAGATGTGTAGACTTGGTGTGCTATTTGCATAAAAAGCTAATTAAAGCATTGCTTTGGAAACATTCAGTATTTAGTTGAGATGCAATTTGGCTGTGAAAAGCAAAGTAGTAGAAATCATTATTGCAAATGACATACAATGGTTTTGACTCAGCACACTGGGTCTTCCCCCCCTCCCCCACATCCTCCAATTACTACTGGAAATGGAAGTACACATTTTCACATATACTTATTTCTTTTTTTTGGTCGTCCATGACTGATGCAAAACAAAGTGAGAGTGTATTTCTGATGTAACAGATGGCAACCACTGCCTTCTTGTCAAGGGGGTCTGGAATTCAGAAAAAGATGGAGGGAGAGAGATTATGCAGCCTGTCAATGTCATTAAGAGTCTTATTAATTTATTTTTTAAAAAAATTATCCAAACACACTTTGGAACACACACTTATACCCCCTCCACACCCTTTTGTGATTTGTCCATATCAGCCCCTCAATAGTCTTTTTTTGTAAGAAATCTAGTTCAAAAATAAAGTGATATATTGACTATTTGTGAGTTTGTGTGTACATGCACACATACTCATATACGGTTTCATAGGGAAATGTAATTGAATTATGGTGAGAATTAAATAGTTAAAATATCCTAGTTGTGGATTTTGACATACCTTTTACATAGCTAGACAAATATAAAAAAAGATCAACAAAAGGAAGTAAAGGACCTGAACAGAGTCATGAAAAGTTGCTCTTATAGGAATAACAATAACAAAATGGGGATAACAAAAGTATATTTTCAACAGCACATAACAAATTTATAAGTAATGATTATGAGATAAAGCATAAATATTTTATAAAGTGCTTTATTAACCATAATGCAATGAAATTATAAACATTAAAGGGCCTTTGAATGAAGAAAAGATTTAAGCATGAAAGGAAATGAAATAACTTAGTCCTAAAGAATATAAGTCAAAGATAAAATTGTATGTAATTTAGCCAAAGAAAATGACAGCAATATATTAAAATTTGGGGGATCCAAAGTAATCCGTAGGCAAAAATGAATATCTTTAAATGGCTTTTACCAACAGAGAGAACAGATCAATGAATCAGTACAGCTAAAAATATTAGAAAAGCAAGAAAAAAAAATAAAATGTAGTTATTTATTATTGAATCAGTCTAAGCTACTAGCTCAGGTTTGAGATTGGAACAAAATGAGATCTTTTTAGAACTTGTGGCACTTAACAAAAAAGAATTTTACTTAGCTTTTGGCAGGCCTAAAACCAGTTATTTAAATTTCATTGTTATGAACTGAGGTTTATTGGTCCTTGAACAACTATAAAAGGAAGTTTCTTTAGCCGTTACCTAGCAAAAATATGCAACAAGGAAATAATGGCACTTCACTTTAATAGATGTAGCTCTCCCCCTCCCATATCTACTTCTTATGGAAACCCATCTGGTCATCAGAGCAGAATGTGAGGATTCTGTTCTTCAGTCATCTACCAACTTTGAGAGGTCTAGGTCTTGGGGACCAAGAAGCCACCAAGAAAGAGTGCCAAGGGGACAGCCCTGGCCTAATCCCCAGGGCTAATCAAGATCTATTTTTATTGTGATTTCCTTAATCCATGTTAATGGGTAGGTGGGTGGGTTTACTCTGGTAGGTATTGCTTCTGTCATAAAGAAGAAAGATACTCAGAGCAGAGAAAGGTATCCAGCAGGGATAGCTACAACATTATTTGATTTGGATGAAGCCTCTTTAACACTCTGTTGCCTAAGGTAGTTAGCTGGTTAGAATCCTGAGGGAAGAGCTAATGACTCACTTCTTATGTCCATTGAACTGATAAACTAGTTTTGTTTTTAGAAAAAAAGCCAATTTGATCAGAAAAGAAGCAGAAAATCAGTTTACCAATATCTCGTTTGAAAAAAAAAAGAATTTACAAGAAATGATGAGAAATTTATTTAAAATTATCTAACCCATTAATATCAATAAGAAAAGTTGATGAATATTTCAAAATATGCAAAATGTACAGATTAATAGCACAAATATGGTATTTAAGACAATCCTAAAGAAAATAGAACAACCAGTAAGTGAATTTAAAAAGGAAAAAACCCAACAACCCAGAGCAGATAGATTGGCAAGTGAATTCTATGAATTATGTAAGCATTGTTAATTCCTTTATAACAATATTGTTTATATATAGGCATAATAAAAAAAGTATATCTGTACCAGTATAAAAAATAATACTAACTAAATTACTGGCATACTAATCAAACTGTCAAAGGCTTACTTTGTAGATAACTTTAAAGAACTAGAAAAAAATAATCTGGAGGGGGGCAAAAGGTCAAGAATATCAGGGGAAATGAGGAAGGAGGCCAAGTAATACTAATGTTATATTATAAAAAGTTACTACAAAGCAATAATTATCAAAACTATTTGGTACTGGTTAATAAGTACAATAATTGACTAGTAGAATATAATAGCTTTACAAGACCAAAAAGCAAATTAACATAGTAATTCAGTGTTCTTATTAATAACCCTAGCCACTCAAAATCTTCTGGGAGAATTGGAAATCAGTCTAGATAAAATTAAATTTATACCCATATCATATAGCACAATAAAATTCAATGGTTAAAAGTACCAAGATTAAAACCTCTGGTCATAAACACATTAGAGTGGCAGGGTAGGAGATTCTTCTTGACTAAATAAGGGAGAGAGGAGACAAAGGGAGATAAAATACACAATTTTAATCATTAAAAGAACAAAATCAGTGCAGTTAAAATGAAGACAGCAGTTAACTGACAAAACATTTTGTAGCAAATCTACCCAATTAAGATACCTAAAATCGAGAATTGATACTTCATGAGCCCTATAGAAGACATGTAATAATTTCATATTATTATTGTGGTCATTTTGTATGTTCTCTTGGTTCTACTTGATTGATCATTAATCTGGGTTATTTAACATGGGGGGGGGGCGGTGCAGTGAACTCCAAAATTTGATAACCATTTCAAAATATTTTGTTTCTAAAAATTATTAGTTAATTAATTTTTAGTTTTTAACATTCACTTCCATAAGATTTTGTTCCAGTTTTCTCCCTCTTTCCCATTTTCCCCACTCCAGGATCACATGCAATTTGATATAGACTCTACCTATATATCATATTAAACATATTTTTACATTAGTCTTGTAAAGAAGAATTGTAAATAATGGGAGGAACCATGAGAAAGAACTTGCTTCCTTTTTAAACCAATGCATTTTATTCATTGAAGTATCATTGTAAGATGGGATTCACTGTCCTCATCAAATACACAAGAATCTATGCTCTATGTCATTTCATATTAGTTTTCTTTTTTCCTGATTTTTTTTCTTTTTCTTTTTTCATGGTGAAAGAATATTTCTTTATGTTTATAAATAATAATTTGTCCATTGCCTAATCACTGGATTCCAACTTGTTTTGTTAGTGCTTTGTGGTACCAGCTACAATGAATATTTGTTATACAGAGGACTATTCTTTGCATCATTTACCTTCCTGGAGTATATGCCCATTAGTGAGATTTCTGGGTTAAGGGGTATGAAGAGTTTTGTAACATTTTGCATATATTTGTAAATTGTTTTGTAGAGTTAACAAAGTAATTGAAATCTCAACCAATATACTATTGGTGGATGCAATTTTAATACTTAATATTAATTACTCGATTATTAATTATTAAATAATGCAAATAATTATTTATTTAATTAATTTATTTAATGATTATTCATCAATATTAATTAATAAATAATTTTAGTTAACACATTTTGTTTACAAGCCATTTCAAAAATACATTTTCATTTGTTCCACACACACAGGTAGATAGATAGATAGATAGATAGATAGATAGGCAGTTAGGTGGTACAGTAGATAGAGTGCTGGGCATGGAGTCAGGAGGGCCTGAGTGCAAATGTGACCTAAGAAACTTACTAGCTGTGTGATCCTGGGCACATCATTTAAATCTTATTTGCCTCAGTTTCCTCAGTCAATTGAGCTGGAGAAGGAAGTGGCAAAGCACTCCAGTATCTTTGCCAAGAAAACCCAAAATATGCTCACAAAGAGTCACACATAACTCAAATGACTGCACAAGAACAATGTACACAACTATGTGTAAAACTAAATATATGGCTATATAAGGAAGTTATTATATACTATATATTATAATATTATTATATAAGGGTCATATAACTCATCAGTGTTTGAGCTAGGATTTGAACCTTGATATTCCACGAGTCTTGATCCAATATTTTGTCCCTTATTCTAGAAATCCAGTATACTCCAATATTCATTTCCTTTATCAGTATTATTATTATTATTATTTTTTTGAGGTGGGGAGGCAAGGTATTTGGGTTAAGTGACTCATATAAGGTCACACAGCTAATAAGTGTTTTGAGTGTCTAATGCTGGATTTGAACTCAGGTCCTCCTGACTTCAGGGCTAGCTGCTCCAGCATTATTTTTTTAATAAGCATTTTTGTTTGCCAAGGAAGTAAGATCCCTGTGTTATAATTTCTGATGAAATATTTTTATGGGTTTATTTTTCCATGTGCTTTTTTTCCCCTTTAAAATTCATTTCTAGATGTCTCTGTTTAACTATGTACTGCAGTTTTATATAATATATATTACATAATATATGTATTATATGATTCCAGGGCCAGTGCTCTATTCACCACATTTAATACTTTTGCAACGTTTTCTTTAGTCAGGCCTGTTCTTTATCCTTATGTTTTGTTTTTCTTACTCGTACTTCCCCTCCACAAAAAAAGAAAAAGAAAAACAAAATTCTTACAATAAATGCATGTAGAAGAGCAAAACATTCCACATTGTCTATTAAAAAGAAAAATACATGTCCAAAAATGTTTGTCTCATTTTGCGTAGCTAATCTATCATTCCTCTCTCAGGAGAGGAATAACTTGCTTCATCTTGGATTGATCCTTAGGAATCATGACTGGTAAAAACATTGATCAAGTTTCCTATGTGTTTTAAAGTAATTGCTTTTTACAGTGTTTTTGTATTATAAATTATTCTCCTGCTTTGAAAGAGCTTACATGCATGATTGTAGTGATGGGGCAGGAGTAGAGATGGCTCAAGAAAAGATAGGAAAGAAATTAGCTGCCCACTTTTCCTCTTTCCTCTTTACCCAAAATAGAATGTGCTGTTCTATAGTACCCAGTCCCTAATAGAGGGTAATTTCCCTTATGTCATATATTGTGTCATTTTTATCTTTCTTTCCCAATCTACTTTGCACAAAATAGATGTCTAATAATGTTTGTTAGAAAGACTCGCCATCTTTCTCAATGGTGGTTCCCACCCAGAAGTGGGAAACTACCTAGTAAATTGTCATCTCAGTTAATAATAGAACTTCCTCTTTAACTTTCAATAAACTCAGTTTATCTCTGAACCATTTTAATTTTTAGGAAATAATTTTTTTATTAAATTGTGAGATTTTAGACCTGTTGGTATGCACAAAACTTTTGGTAGGCAGCAATTGCCCCTCCAAAAAAACTCCCCAAAAAACAAACAAAAAAGAATATTGAAGAAATGGAGCATTCTGAATATACACTGTTAATGAATGTATGTATGTAAAATATAACACGACATAGATCTAGTATTCCATTATACACAAATACATATACACGTATACATATATGTCTACATAACATTCATTTCATCTTACAACCTTACCAGTTCTGAGTACTTTCATTTTAAGTACTTTTTGTCAGTTTGGAGGGAAACATTAAACTGTTCTTTTTAATATTTCTCTTATTAGTGGTTTGAATTGCTTCTCATGTGTCTGTATGTAGTTAGAATTTTTCTTTTCGATCACTTATCTATTGAAAATGTCTCTTGGGGGGGCGGCTAGGTGGTGCAGTGAGTAGAATGTTGGCCCTGGAGTCAGAAGGACCTGAGTTTGGATTCAGCCTGACACTTAACGCACACACAAATAAAAACTTAGCTGTGTGACCTTGGGCAAGTTACTTAACCCCAATTGCCCTCCAAAAGGCAAAAAAAAAAAAATTTCTCTTGGTATTCTATTTGTGTCAATTCCCATTATATAGGGTATCCTGGGTGTCAATAAACTACTATCTGTGAATCAAATTTGGTTTGCTATTTCTTTTTGAATGGTTGGTGCTTTGGATTTTGCCCACAAGTCATAGTTTTTTTGACCACCAGATAGATTTTTATGCATATATTTGATATAAAGTTTTTCCCGGCTTAGAAAAATTCTCTTTTGCTATTTGCATTGAGAAACTTTCTGAATGGGAAAAGGTTTCTCTTTTGCTATTGGCTTTGATAGGGCAGCTAGGTGGCTCATGGTAGACTGTAGTGAGGAAGGCTCATTTTCCTGCATTCAGATCTGTCTTCAGACACTCACTAGCTGTGTGTCACTGGGCAAGTCACTTAACTCTGCCTTAGTTTCCTCATCTGCAAAACATGATGGAGAAGGAAAAGGCAAACCATTCTGGTATCTTTGCCAAGAAAGCCTCAAAACGAGGTCACGAAGAGTTAAACATAGTGAAATTACTGAACAATAATGTTGGCATTGATGTGCTTTTCTTGTAAGATAGACATAGCAACTGGACCTACAATTTAATTGGTGTAGGAAAACTCCCTATACTGATGTAGGTTGGCACTTTTTCCCAAACTGTTGGAAAATTACCCCAAATACTGAAAGGTTAAGTGATTTAACTAGGTGTATGGAGAAATGAACCTTGAACCATGATCTTCCTTGATTGGAAGTTGCTTCTCTAGCTAGTCTATCAGTATGCTTTTCCTTCCTTAGAAAGGAGTTTTATGTTCAGAAGACTCGCTATATCATTGTATATAGTTTTAAGTACACTATCACATTGCTTTTATTATCGATTTTCCTTATGCATGTATATGTTATCTCAAGTTTCTCTAGGGCAAGAATCATAGCCTCATTGTCGTCTTTTCTTTGTATCTAGTTCTGTCATGAATATAAATTTTCATTCAATAAACACTTGTCTAATTGACTAGATTATAACATTAAGTCAGAAGATAATCTTTGAAGTTTCAAGGAGACAAGGAAACCATCCTGGTTATGTTAATTCCAAGGACTGGGGGCATAAAAAGCCCAGCTGTTAGGGAGTTGATCTCATTTAACAGAGTTCCCACTGCCCTGAGGGAGGTCTGCTTGACCCAGAATTCACTGTGGAGGAATTAGAAGGGGACTAATGTCTATTTTTAGTGGTGTGTCCTTTTAATCCTATTGTAAATAAATTTATTTTTATTGATTTTTATGTTCTACAAATGCTTCATTGTGCTCCTTTTCCCTATACGAATCATTCAGCTGGCCTAAGAACTAGGCTTGTCCTAGTATACTTTCAAAGTTCCCTTTCAACATATGATCTACAATCTTTGCTCCTCAACTGGAGAATACAATAGTGGGCATTATTGAATTGAAAGTTTTGATGGTGCTGAAGTTAACATTTTATGGTAATATCTTCTATGCTGCCATTAGGTTGCAAAGTTGTGTTGAGTCCTTGACCAAGATATAGTTTAATCTTAAAAATACTTAAAGTACAGTTCTCATTAGACACTTTGTATCTGACCTCAAAATAACCTCACAATAATTATCACAATAACCATGTAATAGTTCAGCCTTCTTGAAGTATATGACAGACTGTCATCTCCTGCGTTGATACCCCTCCTGTCTTAACTTAAAAATTAGTGCTTCCTTCTGAGGAATATGATTACCACTCAAACACTGTTTAAGTTCTATGTTGAGATAAGAGACACTAGCAAGTCATTCAACAGTTAACAAAATGTGATTTCTTTTGTCCTAACACAACAAGGATATAGTTGACATTTATTTAACTTCTCAACTCATGGCCCCTGTTGTTTCTATATAGAAATGCATCTGAGTAGCAGAGCATTGTGTGGTGATTTGAAGTCATCTTTAGAAATTCCACCAAGTCAAAGGGCTCCCCTTCCTTATGGTTGGAAATTTGTTTTTAGGAGATCTAGGAACTGTGTAAGGGAAACAGGAGCTGAATCAGGTCAAAAGTCTGACAGAACTTTGTTGAATTTTTAAAGAAAACTATTCTATATTGTGATAAGCGGGGGAACTCTGGTCCTAATATACTTCCTTTCTGTGACATCAAAGTCAAGAAGCCAGTAAGATTCATCTGGAGTCTTCATCCTTCCTGAGCTGTGCTAATGCATGGAACAGCAAGGGACATAGAGGTCTCACCCATTAAACTAGAAGGAATAGGGGAGCAAATGATGTAAACATATGGTCATTTCTGATCCATGGGTTGACTCCTCACAGAAACATCTTAGATTATCTTTTTTCCCTGTCCTGCCAGGAAGTAAAGATTGTTGGCTCTAGTGAAATCCTTGTGTATATTCCAATCCTGCCGTTTCCTTCCTTAAAGATGTTGACTGTTCCCCTAGTATGGTGGCTTCCCTGATATTCAACCTTCATACTACCTCCCTTTTTTCATATGCTTGGAGTCTCACATATCCTTTCCTTAAGTACACCAAATAAAGACCTGTTGTTTACAATATAGACCTGCTGGCCTAATTCTGCTGCAACAAATTTTACAGGGTAGTTAGTATAATAACATTACATCCATTTTATAGGTATGCCTTAGTGAGAGGTTGAGACTTACTCTCATTGGCACAATCCAATCAGCAAACGTTTCTTGAGTCTTTTCTATTTGCCTGTGCTTATTAGGAATAAAAAATAGAAAATGAAACATTTTTTACTCCCTGGAGGATGCATTCTGTTGAGAGTGACTTCATTTACATATTCGGGTATATATACATATAGAAGAATAAATTCATACAGAATAGCTACCAAAAAAAAAAAACCCAACCATATATCGTTAAGAAGGGAGGACATTAGATAGAAAAGTCTTCATCTAGATGATGGTGCTTGAGCTGTGTCAAAGAAAGTTAGGGATTATATGAGGCAGGGGTGAAGAGAGATGGTATTCTTGCCATGAATGAGGGCCAGTCCAAATTCATGGAGATGGAGGGTCATGTTACAGCAACTACCAGCTGTCTAGTTTGGCTGAACCGTAAAGTATGTGTGGATAAGTTCTGTATTCTTTGAGTATATTTTGGAATAGATTTTTGATTAGAATAGTGTTAGATCTTTTTTTTTTTTTGGAGGGCAATTGGGGTTAACTGACTTGCCCAAGATCACATGGCTAGTTTTTGTGTTAAGTGTCTGAGGCCTGATTTGAACTCAGGTCATCCTGACTCCATCACTGTGCCATCTAGCCACCCCAGTGTTAGATCTTAAATTAAATTATTAGAAGTATAAATGTTAATTTATTTTAAGTTTAGATTCAGAATTTTGTTTAGCATTGATAGCTGATTATAAATTTTAATCTCATTTTCTTTTTCCAGTTTGGAAAAAAAAAAAAACCTTAAAAAAATCAACATTATCTTATTGTCTTTGATGTTATCTTTGAAATTAAATTATTTACTCTCCAAGAACTGAATTGGATTTGTTACCCAAATATTTGTAATCAGCCAGTTTTCCACACTTTCTCAAAATTAGCTGACTTTATGCATAACATCTTTTCTTTTAGTAAGTTCTGGGGAATAACAATCTAGGCTCCCTCCCCCTCCCCCCCAAGTGCTTCTACTCTCTTTGGCTTATGTTTTCTCTGAGGGCTGCAGTTTTATAGCAACAAAACCTGTAGCTAGAATGCCTGCTTTCAAAATCCAATTCCATAGACATACGGTAAGAAAACTAAATAAAATCAATGCCTTGAAGAATAAAACCTGATTTTAGCTAGTGGAAAGGAATTTCATCCTGCAAACAAGAGTAAGACTGGGACCTATATATTCTAAAATGGCAAAGTAATAAAAGCCAGTTGATAAAAATGGGAATTTGTTGTTTGGCAGTGAAATGGCTAATTTGAGATAACTATTCTTTTATATTTACTTAACAAGATTCTGTAAAATTGTTGTGATACATATTTGTCACATCCATAAAGAAATCACTAAGCCCCTTTTCCCACATAAAATGATCACTTAGGAAAAGCATATTGAAGAAAAGAAACTTAGTAAAAAAAGCAAACCCATTTTAGCTTAATATTTAGCTTTATTTTTAAAAGCCACCTGGAGGTTTACATTTAATCATTCCCGGCAGCCAAATAAGTTTTGCCTCCTCATTTCTCCTCCTTTACATAACCTATATGTTACAAATGATTTTTAAGTTCTATTTATGAAGGCTGGTATCCTGTATATACATACATACATACATACACACACACACACACACACACACACACACACACATATATGCTCTGAATGTGCTTAGAAATTAGCATCAAATTAACCAATTGCCTTGGAATATTGGTGACTCAACATCTTTTCCAAAAAGGAGTTTTATTTTTCTTGTATCTCTTTCATTTCTGATCTAAAACAGAATCCACAGGCATTACTAATGATAATCCACGAAACTATGACTTAAATATTTATTGCAGCCAGAACCTAAGTCCTTGTTATCCCTTAAACAAGATAAGACTTTTAAAAAGTATTCCTTTAAATTTCTGCAATGTTTAAACCAAAAGTAAAGTTCATCTAAAGTGAATTATGCAATAAAGGAGGTGAAAGATAACCAATAAACATCACTCAGTGTTGGGATCAAAAAAGATTAATAATAATATTGAAACAAACAAACAAACAAACAAAAACAACCTTACAAGACAAATGTTTGAGGTTTACCATACTCTAGCCATTAAACATGGGAAGCTCAACTACCAAAACCCTATTGCTTTTTTTTTTCTTATAGGCAGCTAGATAGTACAATAGATAGAACATTATATAAGGAGAGTGGAAGCCCTCAGTTCACATGTGACCTCATATTTAGCTGTGGCACCCTGGGCAAGTCATTTTAATCTCTCTTTACTTCAGTTTCCCTATCTATAAAAAGGGGATATATATATATATATCCCCTTTTTATAGATATCCCCTTTTATATAGATATAGATATATATATATACACACACATATAACACCTACCCAGAGTTTTGTGGAATCAAATGAGAATAATTGTAAGCCATTTAGCATAGTACCTGGCATCCAGTAAGCACTAGATAAATGTTAGCTGCTATCCTCCTCCTCACTACTGCTTCTAATCATTATAATAATAAGGAGTCCATATTAGAGATAGAGGACCCATTTGTCCTAGGGAATGCACTTATATAAGAATGAGGAAATAAAGTGTAAGAGATGTGAATTGTATTTATCATTCACACCATAAATGGTATGTGAATATCAAAATGTCATGAAATAATTATGTTTGGATGAACCTTTAGAAGAGTATTTAGTCCACACCTTTTACACATGGGGAAACTGATACCTACAGAGTCTTAATGACTTTCTTGAGGTTACCCAGACTGCCAATGGAAGAACAAGGGCTACAACCTTCTCCCCATGTGCTACATTCAGGACTTTTTTCTACTATAGAACCTGATTTCCTTAGTGTAGTCTTCTCACAGAAGTCTTTCGTATAAGTCTACCCTTACCTGTGTAGTGAACATATGCTGAGGCCCTCAAAATACCTCATTCTGTATTCTCAGAGCTACATGACAGTTTTGGGCAAGACTGAGAAGACCAAAGCTTTTCTCCTTATAACCTTGTTTCTACCCAGACACAAGCAAATTTCACTCATTTAATCTATCTTCTAGTCCATGAATAAAGCCCTTCTTGTCTCACTACCAGAAACATCTTCCCTACTAGGCTTTTGCTCACCTATTTACATATACTTAAAACATGTTCTCCATAATTCTTGTGAGGATTAGATTCCTAACTATCCTTTTAAAGTTTAGCTCAGATACTACCTTATCCATGAAGCCTTCCTTGATCTTTTCTAGTTGGAAAGAATTTTCCTAAGGTTATACCAAGCATTATGTTTTCATCTCTCTTATGTACTTGTGTTTCATTTTTAAATTTTAGTTACTTGTGAATGTGTCATTTCTCTCTAAAAGTCTAAAAATTCCATGAGGGCAGGCTCCAAGCTCTCTTTAAACTTTGTGTTTTTCCCACATCTATCAGTATTATATTCATAATACGTACTTAATAAATATGGAAAATGAATATTTGAATGGATTGGTGTATTAAAATACATGTTCTTATAGCTTGAGTGTTGCAGTGTCTCTAATGAAATCAGAGGGAGGACCTTTAATGCCTTGTGTAGATATGCTGTCAAAAACCTTTGGAATGGTGTAAGACATCAAGTGCCCTGGCATCTCAGAGAAGACCAAGTCTGAGGGAATTACCAACAGAAAGTCCACTCTTACCCCAGCTTCCCTTCCTGGAGTCTGTGCTGGGAAACTATAAAATAATTTATTACTAATAATTAAATAATAGATTATTTTACAGATCATTACCATTATTATTATTTTATAGAAAACCATCTGTTCTATTTATAAACATTTATAGCAAACTGAATTTTGCCACATAAAGGGGCTAGGGGCTGGTTAGAGACAGATATAAATGTAAAGTTATGCAAAGAGCCCAACTTCTCTGTAAATGTTAGGAATTTGCTTAACGAGGGTTCTGAGTAATTGTGAATGAACTTAAAGCTTTTCATTTAAAATAAATTTCTTATGGAAAGAATCATGTGGACCTTAGGGGCTATTATTGAGCCTTAGAGTGAGGTAATCATGGCAGAGTCTAATATTATATTTTTGAGCCTTTTGTCAAAGATTGGAATTTTTACCTTCAAGGGACTTTTGATAGTATCAGTTATAGAAAAATAATTTTTATTTCCATATGATCCCTCAAACATGAAGAACATTTAAAATGCCTAATTTATTTTCCTGTTGCCTCTAGGGATATTTTTATAACTTCTTGGAAATTACTTGGAATATGTGGGGATTCTTTTCTCCCACACATTTGTTCAACTGGAATATTTGAGGCCCTCTCTAGCTGCTCTGATATGATGTAAGAGGAAGAATTTCCACTCCCACTTTAGAAGCAGATGTATTCTTGACATCTCTAATTATAACTTGGACTCAGTTTTCATGTAAAAATAGCAGTCACATTATCAAGAATTATTGTATCACTTTATAGTTTATAGAATGCTTTACGTACAAGCACCCTGAGAGGTAGGTCATACATGTAATAATATTTCCACTTTTTGGAAATGTGAAGTGAGGTTTAGGGAAATAAAGAGAATCACTCAATGGTGTTCCTAATCTGTAATGCTATAGTTAACACATCTTGTTCCTAAATTGGGTCCTGCCTTCTGTCAGGCTTTTAGTGGATCTCAACAATTTGTGAATCCCTCTGGTGCAGGTACAAATTTATCCATTCCTGTCCAATCTGTGGGACTCTTGTTTATCTTTCCTTAAGTTCATCACAAAGAGATGTGCTAAATGTGCTTGGGATGTTTCTCATGTTCTCTTGACATAGGAACCTAACCTAACCTAAGTTGTTTATCAATTATCTCCCATTATTCTCTTTTATTCATAAGCATGTTAAGTATGTGAGCCCAACTCTTGACTGGCAATTGAGGATTGTACCAACTTGTGTTGATGGTTTAGTTTCTTCTGTAAAAACATATCAGATGACCCTGTTGACTCTTGTCAAATTTAGGAACTTAAAAGTAACTTGAGATATATGTGTGTGTGTGTGTGTGTGTGTGTGTGTGTGTATGTATGTATATATATATATATATATATATAATTTTTTTTTTTTTGGAGGGCAATTGGGGTTAAGTAACTTGCCCAAGGTCACACAGCTAGGTTTTTGTTTGTGTGTGCATTGTGTCTGAGTCTGGAACCGAACTCAGGTCCTTCTGACTCCAGGGCCGACACTCTACTCACTGCGCCACCTAGCCGCCCCCTACTTGAGATATTAATAAGGATAAACTTTAAGTCTGAAGGGTGGATGAAAAGGTATTTATCTGACATAAAACTTAACATTTTTGTAGGTTAAGACATTCTTAATCAGTACAGTGAAAAGACTAGGCCCTAGATTGCGTTGGGGAACCTGCAACCCTCATCAAAGCCACATGTGGCCTTAATAAAAGGATCTATTCTGTAAAACTTGGACTCAGTGAAAAGGCCACACACAAGACCTAGCAGGCTACATGTAGCCTCAAGGCCTCAGGTTTCTTACTCCTATTCTAGAAGCCTATTTCTGTGAACTTCAGCATGTCATAGTTCCATAGAATATTGTAAATGATGACATGAAGCACCCAAGTTTTTAAACCTCTACAATGGAGTGAAGCTGACCAAATGATTTCTAAAATTAATTGCAACTCTAATATTCAATTTCTAAGTTTAAGTTTGCTAACCTATCTTACTATAGCCATGATTTGGTCCAGCTAGAGTTTTGTTTCTTCCCTGCTGTAAATTTGAAATTTAGACATACATGAATTGTAGAATATCTCCCCTGGTATCCTATTTTCCTGGAATAAGCAAAGGTTTCTCTTTAGGATTGTTTTTAATGTATCAGTGAACTCAGTATCATTGTCATGATGATTGAGGGTAGTGGGTAGTTTAGGTTGACTGATCTTGTCAATGTAAGAGTGTGATTATGTTCTTTTCACTAGGAGAAAAAATGAACCATTAATCTCTGGGCATAAATATCAGTTGAGTTAATTTAATGAAATGGTATCAACACTAGGACACTAAAGACTTTATCCTTTATTCTTGATCTCCCTTGGAACTTCCTAATATCTCCTCAGCTTTCCAAAGGCCAGATAGCCTTACCCTCATGACAATTGAAATAAGTATAATAACACTAGCTGTGCACTTCTGTCCTAAGTTCAATTCCCTTATAGTGTGTCAAAGGATGCCAGAGGTTAAAAATATCCCTATAGCTATTTTAAGAAGTCATCACTTAAAGAAAGGCATATTTTTTAGATTATACTTATAAATTTAGCCATTTCTCTACTAATACACTATATATATATATATATATATATATATATATATATATATATATACCTAAGAAGTACTGAAATTTAATTGATTAAGGAAATCTTGTAAAAATATGTGTTTCTTGAGAATAGTACCTCCACTAAATCATGCCTTAGGATATTCCAGCATTCTGAAGAAAAAGCTTTTCTTCTTTGTTTCTTTTTCCCAGTGAGTGATTCATGGCAGCTCTTGGATTCTTTTTCCCTTTGTGTTCTTTTTTCCAGTATTTTTTACTCCTCCTTGTCTTTAACCATATTATAGCTACTTGTGTTGTTTACAATACATGTTGACCTTAGTTCTAAATCTATTTCAACTGTATTACTTATTTTTTTCTGCTTGTGAGGTCGGACAGCTAAATCATCCATGTCTGTCTTTGCACAGAATTATTTCCCTAGGAGCTCTGTAAGGCACAATGTGAAACTGATTAGGATTTTACAGTCCTGGTGATTTTCCTTCTGCTCTATTACCTAGGAAATGCTGTGATACAAGAAGCTGATGAATCATTTTGTAGGTTCTCTTTCCCCCATCTGCTGTGATTATTGAAATTCTGATTGGTCATGGAAACCACACCTGATTACATTGGTAACAGAGTACCAAAATGGTCTGTGATGGTGGTTGCAGTTGGGGTTAACTGGAGAAAGAATGTGTTGGTTTTGAATTGAATTAAGGGAATTGAATTAAGCCTTTTTTATAATTAAAACAGACATACAACAAGGAAACAAATTAATTAATTTCTTCAGGTAATATAACATTCATGTAAGATTTTACTTTCGTATATTTTAGCCTTTCCCACACCTGTACTTGAAAAAGTTGGTATGTATTATGGCCTAGGTAAAAATATGAAAAAAGGAAAATATGGGATCTTTTTTTCCTTCTCAGGAAAGCCAGGAATGCATCATCATTGTGACTATTATTCTTGTGATTTTTAAGAATATTATTTTATTACATTTCTCTCTCTCTTGTTAAGTCTATAAGTCTCTCTGTAAGGATTATGAGTGGATGGAAGGCTGCAGACCTGTTATTGGGTGAAGGGGGGGCAGGGGAAGGAGAATAATTTTTTGGTTCAATCCTCATTCCTTTTCCCTGAGGCTGACATTACCTGGCCTGAGCTATACAATAATGTAGCTTCAAATCTCTTTTACTTCTAACCAGACCAAGAGCTAGAACTAAATGGTACTGATCCTCCTAAAGCACCATTTAGAAACAGTTTCTTGATCTTGATGTTTCCTGACTGAAGCTTCTTTTGACATTTTAAAAACTGGTCACAGAAACATAATATCTGGGGGGGGTGGGGGTGGAGGTAGGGGAAGACCTCTGTTCCTGAGGAGGAATCTTGCCCAGAGCATCCTTGACAAGTCACCTTACATGAAGCCACTGCTTGCAGTTTCCAGTGGAAAGGAAATGTTTTTTACCTATTATTCTTAATTTTTCTGTCTAGGACTAAGTAGAACAAGGCTAATCTCACTTCCAAATGACAGTGCTTCAAATGTTTTTAAGGGAACTGTTGAAATTCTCCTTAATTTGTCACATTTTCAGGTCAAACAGCCCAATCAATGAATCAGCAAGCATTTATTAAACTTCTGTGTGCCATTCTCTGAGCTAGGCACTAGAGATATACTGGAAAAATGAAATAACCCCTGCCTGCCCTCCAGGAGTTTATATTCTGGGAAGGTGACAACATTTGCATAAATTAGCATAGGTATGTAGATAAGAAATAATTGTGAAGCTTTTGATGGGAGGGTACTAAAAGCAATTAGGAAAGTCTTCATTTGAAAGGTACCACTTGAACTGAGGTTGAAGTGAGTGTATTTTTTTGGATCCCAATTATTGTCATTTAACATATTAGGGATCCTTTACATATTCATATTTATAAACTTGATCATCATGCCATCTCCCCTTTATTCATGTCATTCATAGAAAATAGTAAACAGAGGAAGGCCCTGGCAGAACCTGAGAGAACTTTACTAGAATTCAATACCTGGGTTAATTTTGATCCATTCATCAAAGTTCTTTAGGTCTGGTCATCCAGATACCTAACTGTTCTGTCATTTAACCCACATCACATATGCATCCCAGGTGCCCCACAAACACATACTTCCCTTGCTGTGTTATGAGTAGCATCATGGGAAGAGCACTGACTTTGAATTGAGAAGAGCTAGATTTTTGTCCTACTCTTCTGTTTGTTTCAGGTATGACCTTGGGCAGTCCCTTAAAGTGTTCTTGGATTTCTGTTCCTTATCTGTAAAATGATGAAAAATTCCTGTTAACTTTAAGTGAATGTTGTTATCTATGGAATTCCCATGACTTACCTGCCCAGATGGCTGCCATTTCAGAATAGGAAATGAGGTTTAGCTGGTATGCTTCTTTTCTTGATGGATTCATGTTGGTCAAGAGTCAGAAAAAATACCTAATCCAACTTGCTCGACCTTTTTAAAAAATATGTGAGCATTTCTTCTTGCTAAATTACTTCTATTCCTCACATTTTTGCAGATCTACTTCCATCTATGCTGTATGTAACTTGTTGATAAGTATTTATTCATTCTATCCCCCATTCAAATGGAAGGTACTTGAGGGAAGGGACTATTTTTGTCTTCGCTTTTATTTATATATTGTCTTCTGCATGGAAAACATAAGATGATTGTGTGGCACACTTCCCTTTTTTGTATCCTTGGTTCTTATCACAGTGCTGGGTACATAGCAAACAACTAATAATGCTCATTAATATACTGATTTATCAATTTTCAAAATTATCAGCAGAAGTTAAGTACTCAAGTTTGTATGCACTTTCAAACCTAGTGTCTTTAAATTGTTTTATTGTCATTGTGTTTGATTGGGTGCTGGTTTTCTATTATTTCTTCACTTGAGTTTTAATTGCCTAATGACTAATTTTGTTTCTTACTCCTGAGTGAAAGAAGTGAAAATTTCTCAGACCATGCCTCTGGGGCAATATAGTGTTAGTATATGTAAAAATGATTAGCGTTTCAATTAAAAATAAAATAGGTGAGGGGACCTAGTTAATTAGGAAAGTAATAATTTTAATGGAGAGGAGAAAAAAAGACTAGTAACTCTGGGAAAATAGATAAAGCAGGTATCTAAATAAGTGCCTGTGACTGGGTTAATTTCTGGGAGAATGGATAAATGAATAGAAAAAAAGAGATTGGTTGTTGAAATAGTAACCAAATAAGACTTTTATATTGTGTCCTGTCAAACTTAAAATTATCAAACTTCAGAAAATCTAAAAAGTCCTTTTAATGAGAATAAGTGAAAGCATAGCTACTTTAGTAGATATATCCCATTGCAATATGTATTTTTTACTTTTAATATAAAAAAATTAAATTAAATTCTATTTTCAGTTCCAAATTTTCTTCCTTTCTTCTTCCTTTCTCCCATTCATTGAGAAGGGAAGAAAAAACCCCCTCCATATATACAGAAATGACCACAATAACCATCTTCAGAAAGAAAGGAAGAGAAGAGAAAATGTGATTCAATCTGTATTGTGAGGTTACTTGCTCATTATTTGGAAATGGACATTACTCATTATTTGGAATTGTGATTGTTTTTTGTGTTGCTTCGTCTTTCACAGGTCTTTCAGATTTGATTATTTTTACAGTATCCTTGTTATTATATAATTTTTTTCCTGATTCTGGTTACTCAATTGTGCATCAGTTCACACAAGTTTTCCCAGGTTTCTTTGAAACCATCCTCTTTATTTCTTACAGAACAATAGTATTCCATCACATTCATATACCATGGCTTGTTTATCCATTCACCAATTCTTGGGCACCTTCTCAGTTTCTAGTTCTTTGGTACTACCAAAAAAAAAAGCCCTTTACTATAAATATTTTTGCTTCTATGGTTGTATTTTCTCTTTTCAGTGACCTCTTTGGGATATAGATCTAGTATCAATAACACTGAGTCAAAGCATATGCGTGATTCAATAGCTTTTTGGTCTTAGTTCCAAATTGCTTAAGAGAATGGTTTGAGCAGTACCAATTTTCACTGACAGTTCTTATTTCCCACAGTTTATGATTGTCATTTTTCTATTCTGTTCATTTAGTAAAAGGATTATTGTACAATCAAAAAAGGGTGTGTGTATGTATGTATAGATAAAGACTTATAGATTCAAATTAGAGAGAAAGAGAATATTAATAAGAGAAAGATTTATGGAAGAAGCAGCCCAGTTGAGTGGACTGAAAGCTGGTATGGTCTGGTGTTTGAGGGGTGGGAAGGAGAAGTTCTGAATTCAGCAGTTCGTACCTCTGACCTATTGGCTGAGTAACTACTTTGGAAAAGTCACCCATCATCTCGGTTTCCCCACACTATTCTCTAACACTATAATTTTCAGAGAAGATACTGATCCCCTCTAGGAGTTCTTTATGTCAGTTAAATCACTGATCGATTATGTATAACATAATATAGATTCTGCATTAATAATCATACAGGATAAACAGATTCACAGCCATTATATTTCATTCAGCTCATATTATCATGCTATATTTTTTTCTAGTAGATGCACATTTGTTTCATAAAGGGATTTATTTATTTTATTCTTTGTTTTCTCTTTACTAATAGCAAAGTCATATATACATATATAATGGCATTGAGTTTATTTCTTAGACTTATAGATCTAGACCTAGAGGGACCTCAGAAATGATCTAGTGAATGATTTCATTTTATGGATTCGACTTGGTGACTTTAATGTCTCATAGCTAGCTGGTGTCAGAGGTGAAACTTAAACCTGGGACTTATGCCTTCTGAGTCACTGAGGGCTCTTTTTAACTGTATTATATTAAAAAAAAATAATACTTGAAATTTCAAGGAGAATACAAACATATTTTTACATAGTCTTTTTCTACTTTAGAAAATGTGCTTTATAAAATAGATATTGCCAATGCATGAAATGTTTTTGCTTTTCTTAATGTATTAGGTCTTGTAATAAGGTTTCATTGTTTTCAGTGTGGTGGAGAGGTTAATCTTGAGTTGCTAATTTGTTATTGACTGCTATTTTCAGTATATATATGGGTACTGAAGTAAATGTTATTAGTTCTGTAACAATGCATCTTAAAATATCTGAATGTTTGTCCTTTTTTGATTGTAATTCCTTCATGCATACTATTTTGAATGGATAATACTGGTTTTTTTGAAAAAAAAAATCAAGTGTGCAATTTTGCAGTATTTTGATCACCATTTTCTTTCTTTCTTGCAGTGTATCCTATTCAGTACATGTATCAGAAGATTATCCAGGTATAGTGTGATATTTTTATATATTAAATTTTACTATTCTCACTTGTATAAAAAGGGTTTTTTTGAAGGCTTTGGATGTGGCATCAACCTTTTTTGAGTGGTTATGTTCCAAAATCTGCTTTGGAGGACCCTAAAGAGATAGATGCTTCAATTATTTTGTGAATTGGATAAACTAATGTGATAGGAGGTTAATGTAATATAATATATTATTATCTAAGTTTTTTGCCTGACTTTTAAAGACATTTTCCTGACCTTATTTCATATCAGAACCTATAACTCACAAATGAAAACCAGAATTTATAGCAATAAATGAAACCATCACATTACATTAATATTATATTAAATCCAAAATTCAAGGTGATCCATGTTGGCCTAAAAGCTACTTTTGTAACATCATTTGGGCCTTTATATAATCCAGTCTGTTTACCTGCATTTAGAAAAGTGATTCTTACTTTTTATAATTTCCCTGGTTTGTGATAACAAAGATACGTTTATTGTGAATAAAATTATTTTATAATAATTTTAATAATCCACAGATTCCACCATGGACCAAAAAAAAAAAAGGCAAAAAACAAAAAGAGGGAGGGGGTGGAGGAAAGGAAAAAAATGTTTATTTCAGTTAGGAGTATGACATTGTTTCCTTTAGATGTAAAATAATTCTTTCTATGCTCTGGCCATAGGAGTAATTTGCATTTTTTCATAATAGAGAGGTTATGGATCTTTTATATCTCCTGTCTAAAAACTAAAATATTTCACATGAATTATGAGGTATGCTACATTTGATAGAGAACTATCAAGAACCTTTGTCTTTTTGTTTGCCTCCACTTGTATCTGTTGTGTTTAAAATAAAAAGGCTTTTTTTTTTTTTTTTGGTTGCATTCCTCTTTTAGGTCACTATTTTACCATACCGTTACTTCTCCTTAACGTACTTTGGTGTCACCCTATTCTCACTGACATCCCCTCCTCAACCTGTTCTTCCTACTGCTGACTTTGAATGGTGACTGATTTTCAAGGGGAAAAAAAAGGAAATGCCTTGTCTGGGGGTTATTTTAACCTTCAAGAAAGGAGAGAAGAACTGGATTTGATCATCTCACATCAATAACCTATTCAATAATTTGCCTACATTTTTTCACATTATTATAATCATGCAGATCTGAGAGTTGATGGACATAATACATTGTCAATAGGCCCCATTGACATTAAAATATAATGTTACAGAAAGAAAAACCCTAAGCATCTATGTCATATGATTATGACACTTATTTTCCACTGATATGTGTGTTATTGCATGTGAAATGTGCTTTCCTTTTATGATACAATAAATTTAACATTTACTTGGTAACACTTGACAGTGTTCAGTAAAAAGTCAATTCTCGTCTATTTATTTTTAATGGAGAACAGAATTAATAAAACAATCCTCGTCCCCTTCCCGCTATCACCCATTATGTTGATTTCTAAATTCTTTCCCTCATAGCTCCTCACCCATCCATTGAGAAGGCAAGTAATATGATATCATATTATAATAGATAATAGATTATAATAGATGAAGTCATGCAAAACATATCCATATTAGCAATGTTATTAAAAAAATCTCAAGAAAAATAAAGTTAAAAAATGCTTCAATCTGCATACAGAGTTCATCAAGTCTGTCTCTCAAAGTGGACAGCATTTTTCATCATTAATTGAAATTGTCTTGAATCACTGTATGAATCAGAAGACCTAAGTCTTTCACAGTTTATCGTCATTGCAATATTGCTATTACTGTGTACAATATTTTTTTGGTTCTGCTTACAATTTTATATCAGTTCCTTTAAATCTTCCAATGCTTTACTGATCTCATTCCCATTACTGTTTTTTATGGGATTGTAGGGTACCACAACTTATTCATCCATTCCTGAATTGATGGGCATCCCCTCAGTTTCCAATCCTTTGTTACCATAAGAAGGGCTGCTATATATTTTTTGTATATACAGGAGCTTTTCCCCTTTTTCTTTGATCTCTTTGGAATACAGACCTAGTAGTGGTATTACTGAGAAGGGTATACAGTTTTATATTGATATATTACCAAATATATCTCTAGAATGGTTGGACTATTTCATAATCCCACTAACAAAGTGTTAGTGTATCTGTTTTTGCACATCCCCTCCAAAATCTGGCATTTTTCTTTTTTGCCATGTTAGCTAAATTGATAGGTGGGACCTCACAGACTTGTTTTTATCTGCATTTTTTTTACAATAGTGACAAAGCATTTTTATGACTATTAATAACTTTGATTTCTTCTGAAAACTACCTATTCATATTTTTTTGAGATGAATTAGAGCATGGCTCTTCTTTTTGTAAATTTGGCTGAGTTCCCTATTATTAGAGAAATGCATCTTTTATTAGTGAATCTTTCTATAAAGATTCTTTTCCATTTTTTTGTTTTGGTCTAATTTTGCCTGAATTAGGTTTGTTTGTGCACAAACCTTTTATATTCATATAAACAGAATCATTTATTTTGCTTTTTTCCCTCTATTTCTCTTTTGGTAATAAACATTTTCCATATCTATTAATCTGACAGGTACATTTTTCCATCTTTCTTTAATTTACTTATGATTTCACTCATTGTCTCTAAATCATTTATCCATTTTGATGTTATATAACTTGGTATGTGGTGTGAGACATGGGTCTATGCCTAGTTTCTGCCAAACTGCTTTCTGTGTCCTAGCAGTTTTCATAAATCTTGCATTCTTATCCCTCAAAACTTGGATTTTGGGGTTTTCAAACACTGAATAACTATGGTCCTTTACTACTCTAGATAGTATACCTGATCAGTGCTACTGAAGTAACACTATTTCTTTGCCAATGCCTGATTGTTTTGATGATTACTTCTTTCTGTAATATTCTTTGAAATTTCAAACCGCAAGGCTGCCTTCCTTCCAATTTTTTTACATTGATTCCCTTGATATTCTTGACTTTGTTTTTCCAGATTAATTACTTTTTTTAGCTCTATAAAATAATCTTTTGGTAGTCTGATTGGTATGACACTGAATAGGTCAATTAACTTGGATAGCACTGTCATTTTTATAATACTGGTTCTGTCTGCCTGGGAGCAATTCATAGTTCTTCAGTGTTTAGATTTGTCTATATTTGTATGGAAAGTTTTTTTGTAATTGTGTTCATATAATCCCTGGATTTGTCTTGACATGTCTAATGATTGTACAGGAATTTGAAGATCTTCCCTGTCCCTTAATGGGCCTCACTTGGAGCCCAACAAGAGAAGCTTGCTTAGGGGAAGCTTGTTTTTCAGGAAAACTTTCTTTTTTTTTTTTTTTTTGGAGGGCTATTGGGGTTAAGCAACTTGCCCAAGGTCACACGGCTAGGTTTTAGGTTTTTGTTTGTGTGTGCGTTAAGTGTCTGAGGTCTGATCCGAACTCAGGTCCTTCTGACTCCAGGGCTGACGCTCTACTCACTGCGCCACCTAGCCGCCCCTAGGAAAGCTTTCTTTTTGTTACTTTGTAATTAGGCTGTGGTTCATGAAGGTTATGATGTCCTCTGACCCTGAAGAAGGTTATATATACACACTCTCTGAGGTGAGATTTTGCTCTGGGGCTCATTGTAGTGCCAACATAATATTTATAGCGCCCATGATCATTATAAAGACTGTAACTATAAGTATTGCATGATGTTCGATCGCAAAATATGCCAGACTCTCAAGAAAGAAGATAGAACTAAAGCATTTATTTAGACACCAGAAAACTGAATCCCCAAACCGGTAAGCTGATTCCATCATAGTATTAAAAATATTCAGAAGCCATAATAATGCTGAGAGCCACAGCATCCTTTGGTTTTCCCACAAACCAATACAAGATCAATATTGACTCACAAAACTCTCTTTGTCTAAGCTCCTCTGCCCCCAACTGTTCCCTACTGTCTCTCTCTGTCTGAGTAGTTCTCTACCAGCTTCCTGTGGGCTCTGCTTCTCCTCAGCAAACTCCTCCTACCACAGGCTCCATGTGACCACATTCAGCCTATTAGGGGGCAGGGGTTATCTTCACAGCATGGAAGGTCCTCAGGGAAGATCTTCAAATTCCCATTCCCATTACACTCACTTATGGGAAGAGTAGTGTGATTTGATCAGATGAGAACATCTGTTTCACTTAAATTGTCAGTTTTGTTGGCATGTTTGTGCATAAGCCTTTTGGGCAGAATACTTGCTTTGATTTGATCTTGATTTGTGGTTCATTCCATTTTAACTTTTGATATTAGTAATTTCATTTTCTTTTTAAGAAAATGGTTTGTCTATTTTATTAAATTTTTTTTTACCATGAAACCAGTTCCTAGTTTTATTTTATTTCATTATTATTTCTTTTTACTTTAAATTTTGATTTTCAGGATTTCCATTTTGGGGTTTAATTGGGGATTTTTAATTGGTTCTTTTTCTTTTTTTTAGATGCACATCCAATTTATTGAATCATTTTTCCTCTCTTTTATTGATTTATGCATTTAAAAATATAAATTTTATATAGGGTGCCTAGGTTGTACAGTGAATAAGAGCACCGGCCCTGGAGTCAGGAGGACCTGAGTTCAAATCTGGCCTCAGACACTTACCACAAAACTAGCCATGTGACCTTGGGCAAGTCATTAACTCCAATTGCCCTACCTTCCCCTCTCCAAAAAAAAGACAAAGTAGACAAAGCTACTTCCCACAAATTTTGGGATATAGTCTCATTGTTGTCATTCTGTTTAATAAAATTAATGATTTTTCTTTTTTTTACTTACTCTTTAAAGTGGCTCAGACTTTTAAAGTTTTAATCAATGCTTTCATTGCCGTTTTATTAGATGTATTCTTAATTGCCTTATGGTTTGAAAAGGGTACATTCAGTATTTCTGCTTTTCTGCATTTGCTTGTGAGGATTTTATATCCTAATAAATTGTCAGTTTTTGTGAAGGTGCCATATACAGCTGAGAAAGTTAGTATAACTTTCTATTCCCATTCAGTATTTTCCAGAGGTCAATTATATCTAAATTTTCTAAGATGCTAATTATCTCCTTTCATTCTTTTTTATTTACTTTATGGTTAGATATTTCTAGCTTAGAGAGGGAAAATTGAGGTCCCTACATGAGGATGCTAGTATGGCTTTATTGCCATAATAGCATCCATATTTATTTTTTCTTACATTCATTTAACTTTTCATTTCAGAATTTGGATGTCATGCATATATTTTTTAGTATTGATATTTTATTGTCTTTATTGTTTAGCAAGATATAATTTCCCTCCTTATCCCTTTTAATTAAGTCTATTTTTGCTTTTTCTGAGATCATGATCACTACCTCTGCCTTTTTTCAACTGAAGCATAATAGATTTTGTTCCAGCCACTGAATTTAACTCCCTTTGTGTCTTTTTTCAAGTGTATTTCTTATAAACAACAATCCATTTTTCTGTCTTCTTTTGCTCAATGTATGAGAGTTCATTCCATTCACACTCACAGTTATGATTACTAACTTGTGCATTTCCCATGTTTTTTATGTTTATCCTTCTCTTTCTTTTTATATTGTCCCTTCTCTAAAGTCTATTTTGCTTTTGACCACTGCCTTCTTTCATCTGCCCTCCCTTTTATTGACCTCCATCCCCTTTCTCTTATCCCCTTCTCTTCCCCCTTTGTTGTTGGGTAAGATATATTTCTGAGTGTGTGTGTTTGCATATGCATATGTATGTGTATGTATATACATACACATTTATATATTTTCCTCTTCAAAACAATTCAGATATAAGTATGTTTAATCATTCTTTTCCACTATAAAAATTCTTCCTTCTGTGCCTCTTTTATGTGAAATAATTTTCACTATTCTTCCTTTCCCTTTACCCTTTTCTTAGGGCATTCCTCTTTATTGCCTATCCATTTTTTAAACATCATACTGATATAATCAACTCACTCTGGCACTTTCTTTCAGTATACAGTATTTCTAATTACCCTGATAATGAAGTTCTTAGAAGGTACTTGTA
The DNA here is from genome assembly GCA_011680675.1 of Gymnobelideus leadbeateri. NCBI lineage: Eukaryota > Metazoa > Chordata > Mammalia > Diprotodontia > Petauridae > Gymnobelideus > Gymnobelideus leadbeateri. The sequence continues at coordinate 907,514 of WOXC01008524.1, forward strand.
TCATCCTCCCATATAGAATGGTGAACAATTTGGCCTTATTGAATCCCTTCTTTTGAGTCTTATAATGGAAAGTTACATTTTCTATTCAATTCCTGTGTTTTCATCCAGAACTTGGAATTCCTCTTTTTCTCTAAATGCCCTTTTTTTTCCTTTGAAGGTTTAGACTCAGTTTTGTTGGGTTTGTTATTCTTGTTTGTAATCCCAGCTTTTGATATTCTGTTGGGAATATCATATTCCCAGCCCTCCATTCCTTTAATGTGGTACCTACTAAATCTTATGTGATCCTGACTGTGGTTCCATGCTATTTGAATAATTTCTTTCTGGCTGCTTGAAGGATTTTCTCTTTGAACTAGTAGCTCTGGAATTTGGCTATATTTCTAGGAGTTTTCATTTTGGGATCTCTTTCAGGAGACAATTGGTAGATTATTTCAATTTCAACTTTACCCTTTCTTTATAGAATATCATGGCAGTATTCTTTGATATGTACTTGAAATAGGATTTCTATCCTCTTCCTTTTATCAGGGCTTTCAGTTAATTCATTATGTCTTTAAATTATCATTCCTCTGTTTTCCACTCAGTTGTGTTTCCTATCATATTTTTAGTTTTATTTTTTTTTCCATATCGCACGGAGTTAGTTTGTCCTTGCCAGTTCTATTTTTAAGGAATTATTTTCTATTATGAGCTTTTGTATTATGGAATTATTTTTACTATTGATGTTTTGTACCTCTTTTTTCACTTGGCCAATTCTGTTTAAGTTGTTATTTTCTTCAGTATGTATCTATTGCCTCTTTTACAAACCTGTTAATGGGCCTTTCATAATTTTCTTCCTTTGATTTCATTTCTTTATCTAATTTTTTCACTACCCTTCTTATTAGATTTTGAAAACCATTATTTTTTAAGTTTTCCTGAGAGTTTTTGTTAAGCTTGGGTCCAGTTCATTTTTTTTTTTTGAGGCCTTATTTATTTATTTTTTTGTGTCTTCATTTTTTACTGAGTTTGGTTCTTGATCTTCTCCCCTTTTCCATTCACCATAGTATCATTTTTTTATGGTCAGGTTCTTTGTTGTTTGTTGGCTCATTTTTGTACCCTATTTCTAGATTTGGATCTTTATGTTAATGTTGGCCTTGTGGGGGTGGTTTAGGGTGTTTGGGGAAGGATGGAGTGGAGAGGAATAGACACTGTCTCAAACTTTCAGCTTTTTCCAAACTGCCATTTTTGGATCTAATTCTGTGACTTTGTAAGTTTTCAGTGCTTCCAAGGTATTGTGATCTGCAGAGAGGTGGGGTCACTGTACTCTTATCTATACTGTGGTCCTTGTCCAGGAAGGGCCTCCAATCCCTTGGGACTTCAACTGAAATTTCTTCTCTGGTCCCTTTCTCCCATGGGAGTGGAAATGAAACTTCCTCGGAGTTCCTCATCCCTTGGGGCAGAAGTTGATATTGGCCCTAAGGGCTCCCATCACTCTAGATGGGAAAGTTCTCCCCTCTGCCCTTGTTAATTATGTTAATTATGATCTGGAACAGGGTATAAACAATGGAGTTTCCAAACAATTTCTTGTTTCTCTCCATCCACTGCTAGCATAGGGGGTCCCCTGTAATTTCTTTCTGACCACTTGCAAGGTTTCCTTACTGTCTCTGGCTTGAAAGTTCCTGAAGCTGCTGCTGCTTCTGTCACTACTCCTTAGTCTTACCCCTGGTGTTTCATCCACGTGGACGCTGGGCCAGCCTCCAACTCTGTTAGAGATCTCTCTTTCCTTTCTCCTAAGTTATATTGGACTGGAACTCTGCCACTCTGGAAATGCATTAAGGCATTGTTTTTTGGAAGATCTTGGTTTTGTTTGTTTGTTTGTTTGTTTATTTTTAGTTTACAACATTCATTTACATGAGATTTTGAGTTATAGATTTTCTCTCCGTCTTTCCCCTATGTACCACTTTAAAACAGTGATCCTACTGAATATCACCTCCCCCAATCTGCTCTCTCCTATATCCTTCTGTATCCCCACTTCGACTTTCCAGTAGGGCAAGATGGATCTCCATACCCTAGTGCCTGTATATCTTATTTCCCAGGTGTATGTTAAAAAAAAAATATATGTATATATATATGTATTTTTAAAAATATATATATTTTAAACATTTGACTTTAAAACTTTGAATTCCAGCCTCTTTTATATGAGAATTTATCCTGTTTTTTCTCTATCTCTTCTCATTATATTCCTCTCTTAGCTCTTAATTTTAATTTTTATATATCATTCCTTTGTATTCAATTGATCCAGTCCCCTCTATGTATACATGTACACATATATACACTCACTCATATATACCATCCTATGAAGACATACATGTATGTATACATATATATGTATGTGTGTATATATACACACACACATTTATATTCCTTTCAACTATTCTCATAATGAGAAAAGTTTCATAAATTACAATTATCGTTGTTCCATGTAGACATGTAAATAGTTCGACTTTGATAAGTTCCTTATGATTTCTTTTCCCTGTTTACCTTCTCATGCTTCTCTTGCTTTTTATATTTGAATGTCAGATTTTCTGTTCAACTCTGTTTTTTCATCAGGAATGCTTGAAAGTCCTTTATTTCACTGAATGCCCATATTTCCCCCTGAAACATTATACTCAGTTTTGCTGGGTAGGTGATTCTTGGTTTTAATCCTAGCTCCTTTGACCTCCGGAATATCATGTCCCAAGCCGTTTGGTCCCTTGATGTAGAATCTGCTAGATCTTGTGATATCCTGATTGTGTTTCCACAATATTGAAATTGGTTTTTTTTTTTTTGGCTGCTTGTAATATTTTCTCCTTGACCTGGGAACTCTAGAACCTGGCTATAATATTCCTAGGAGCTTTCTTTTTGCAAACTTTTTCAGGAGGCGATTGGTGAATTCTTTCAATTTCTGTTTTGCCCTCTGGTTATAAAATATCAAGGCAATTTTCCTTGAAGATTTCTTGAAGGATGATTTCTAGGTTCTTTTTTTGATCATGGTTTTCAGGTAGTTTAATAATTTTTAAATTATCTCTCCTGGATTTATTTTCCAGGTCAGTGGTTTTTCCAATGAGATATTTCACCTTGCCTTCTATTTTTTAATTTGTTTGGATTTGTTTAATGGTATCTTGATTTCTCAAAGATTTAATTTGCTCCAATCTAGTTCTGAAGGAATTATTCTCTTCAGTGAATAACTTTTCCATATGGCAAATTTGGCTTTTTAAGGCATTCTTCTCATTGCCTTTTTGGGTATCTTTTGCCATTTGAGTTAGTCTATTTTTTAAGGTGTCATTTTCTTCAGTCAGGTTATTGACTCTCTTTTCATGATTTTCTTGCATCATTCTCATTTTTTTCCCCAACTTTTTCCTCCACGTCTTTTACTTGCTTTTCAAAATCCTTCCTAAGCTCCTCCATGGCCTTTAACCAGTTCATATTTTTCTTGGAAGCTTTTGATGCAGGAGTTCTGATTTCATTGTCTTCCTCCTTTTCTATGCTTTGATTCTTTTTGTCCCGAAAAAAAAGAAAAAGCAATCTAAGGTTTGATTGCTCTACTTGCTTTGCTTCCTCTGCTTGCTCATGTTTCCTGCCAATTACTTGACTTTTGAGTTTTTTTGCCACAGTAGAACTCTGCTTCCTGAGAGGAGAGGTTTGTCCCAAATTGCTGGGGTTTTCGCAGCTGCCAGAACTATTAGTTGGGTGCCCTCTCTGTAGTCCCCACAAGCTCTGGCCCACTGGCCGAACATCCCAGGACCCCTACCCAAGACAGAGATCCAGATCCAAGCAGGCTGAAGCAAGAGCCATTTCCTTTTGAGTAGTCACTTGGTCTCCCTATGACCTGCAGCCCAGGAGCTCTGAAGCAGCCACAAGGTGGCAGCTGTATAGCTGCCGCACCTCTGCTGCTTCTTACCTTGGGGATAAGGGCTGGACTGTGCACCTCCATCCCTCCTTTGTCCCCACTGACCTTTTACTTGCTCTTTGGCATTTATGGGTTGATAAGTCTAGAAAGTGCCACAGCTGCTGGTGATTCCGAGGCATTATTTTAAAGTTGTTTAGAGTGGAATATTGGGAGAGCTCATTTTGGTGCTTCTATACTTTGCCATCTTGGCTTTACCTCCATTATCTCTTTTTTTCTCTCTATTACTATAGCTAGCATTTCTGATGCAATGCTGAATAATAGCAGTGATCATGGCCATTCTTGCTTTGATCTAATTGGAATGTTTCTATTTTATCCCTACTACAGATAATTCCTGCTCTTGTGTTGTTCAGTCATCTTTTTTCTGACTTTTTGTGACCACATTTTGGGGTTTTCTTGGCAAAGATTAGAGTAATGGTTTGCCATTTCCTCCTTTAGCTCGTTTTACAGATGAGGAAATTGTGATGAGTGATTTGCCCAGGGTCACATGTGTCTGAATAATAGTGTCTGAAGCTGTATTTGAACTCAGGTCTATTTCTTGACTCCAACCCCAGTGTTCTCTCCACTTCACCCCTTATCTTGGTTTTAGATAGATAGTACTTTTCATTTTAAGAAATTCTCTATTGATTTTTCTACTTTCTATTGTTTTTAATAGGAGTGAGTATTATATTGTCAAATATAATATATTTTCTGTATCTATAGATATAGTCATATGATTTTTGATGTTTTTGTTATTTATATGGTCAGTTGTGCTTATAGTTTTCTTAATATTCAACCAGCCTTGCTTTCCTGATATAAATACAACTTGGTCATCATATATAATCTTTGTGATATACTGCTGCAGTCTCCTTTATTATATTTTATTTAATTATTTTTTACTTCAGCATTCAGTAGGGAAATTGGTGTCTAGCTTTCCTTCTCTGTTTTGTTCTCCCTGTTTTAGGTATCAAGCCCATATTTTTGTCCTTGAAGGAATTTTGTAGAATTTTTTCTTCATCTGTTTTTTCTTTCCCCTCAAATTGTTCGTGTAATTATAGTTCTTTAAATTTTTATAGAATTCATTTGTAAATGCATCTGGCATTGGGATTTTTTAAAAAGGATTTTATTTACTTGTTTGGTTTATTTTTCTACTATAGGGTTATTTGAACATTCTGTTTCCCTTTTTCTTTAAGCAATTTTTGTTAATATTCATCTATTTAACTTAGTCAATTTTATTGTTATATAATTGAACAAAATACCTCTTAATTGCTTTAATTTCATCTTCACTTATTATGTATTCATTCTTTTAATTTTTGATACTAGTAATTTGTTTTTCTTTTTTAGGAATGAAATTCACCAATGGTATATATATATATATATATATATATATTCCGATAAAACTAGTTCCTAGTTTTATTTATTAGTTCAAAATTTTTTTACGTTCACTTTAATTTCTTTTTTGATTTTTCTGTGATTTTTATTTTGCTATTTAATTGGGGATTTTACTTTTTTTTAAATGAATTTTTAAATTGTTTTTAAATGTTTTTTAAAAAATGAATTTTTAGTTGCATGCTCAATTCATTGATTTGCTCTTTCTCTCTTATTGATATAAGTGTTTAGAGATATAAATTCTCCCTGAAGTATTGCTTTGGCTTCTTCCCTCCAATTTTGTTATGTTGTTTGATTTTGTCATTCTCTTTAATGAAATTATTGATTGTTTCAATGTTTTTTGACTCACTCCCTCTTCAGGATTACATAATATAGTTTCCAATTACCCAAATACATTTAAGCTTACACCAGTTGACCAAATTTGCAAGGAGTTACAGATTAAGTAAATTGATTATTTTTATTATTCTGTTGCAGTTTATTTTATGTTAATATTTTTTCTTTTTATATAAGGGGACATTATTAGTTTTTATGATTTTATTTAGGTGTCAATACTTTTTGAGATTATTACTGAGTTTATAGTGAAAGTGTTTGAAAAATTATAAACTATTTAAATTGAAAGTCTTTTCCTTTTTATACTTGAGTAATCCTGTTAATATGTTTTGTGATGTGTCTGAGGCTAATTTTACATAATTTAAAAATGTAATAGTGGGATATATCAGTAGGCATTATTCGTCCTTACAAATTATGTGCCTATAATGGTATAATAACACAGCAAGTGTACTAGAAAGATTCAATTGGTGGAACCAAGAACTATGCTTGATAGACCTTGACAGCTCCTTTGCATTCTGATTTTCTGCCCACTGCTTGAAGTACTCTTAAGAGATCCTTAAAGCATTTTGCTTCAGAGTTGTTATAAAAATAAAATCAGTAATTAGGGTATGATTTAGTCACTGAGCATGGCATGGTACTATGTTAATCATCAGTATACATATACCTTTTGTATGTAGGCTTACAGATAATCGCATTTTATTTCTTTTGAGTTGTTTAAAAAATTAAGGGTTTTTTTTTTCTCTAGTAGGTAGAAAATCAACTTTACCCCTCCTGATCTTTCTTTGGAAAGAAAACACTTTGTAAGCAATAAAGCACTTTACTTAGATAAATGCAAGTTATGATAATGACAGTGGTGATGTTTGATAGCGAATAGTTCACTGATATTTAGCTAGGGAAAATTAGTCTCACTAGCTACCATGGACAGCACAGTAATCATCCTGTCATTTATCATCATAAAGCACTGGTGAATGTGCAGCCCCTTGTCTAGTGGGCTGCAAGTAGGAATCTAATCCCCTTATGAATAAACTGATGAGGGTAACTGTGCAAGGCTGGTTCATCATGGTAAGAACTATCTGTCCAACCCATTCATTACCTCCTAATCAGGTATCCTCAGATGAAAGGGACTCACAGTTGACTTTTCCCTCCCACACTTAGGATAGTTTTAGGCCAACAGTAGTTCTGGAGCTTTTCCCCATTTATAGGGGCATCCTTCTTAAAATCTCAAGAGGCAAAATTCCAACCAAAAAATAAAGGTGATAATTTCATTCTAGTAAGATTATTTGATTTAATATTGATTTTAAAAGGATACTTTCTTTGACCAGATTTATAAAGAAGCCAAGATTTTAGTGCATTCAAATTATCACAAAAGAGATATGAATGAGATTTCAAAGATCATCTAATTAAAAAAATGATGAAAGTTTTTCAGTTACATGACTTCAAAATCATAAGGGGTGGCTAGGTGGTGCAGTGAATACAGCACTGGCCCTAGATTCAGGAGGACTTGAGTTCAAATCCGGCCTCAGACACTTAACACTTACTAGCCGGATGACCTTGGGCATGTTGCTTAACCCCAGTTGCCCTCAAAAAAAAAAATCATAAGAGAAGCTAGGTTTCCCCATTTCAAAATTCATTCTCTAGGTGATTTAGTTCCATTCCAGTGTACATATGCCTCTTTTGAAAAAAGTACATCTGTAGGTCAACGTGGAGCTGACTATGCTAGTATCTTTTCATGTAATTGGTAGGGATATTAGACGACATGTAGAAGAGTTGCTACAGCCCCAAGAAGACTGGATTTGTAGTCAGAGGATCTGAATTCAATTCCAGTCTCTGACACTTACAAATTGTGTGTGAATTAGGTCAAGTAGTTTAAATTTTTCTCAGTTTCAAATTTCTTTTTATGTAAAATAAATTGGCTTGAATGGGCAGTAAAGTTCCTTATTGTTCAAATACTTTATTTATATGTAGTCACATTATTTATATGTAGAGTGTATATATATATATATATAGTGTATATATATATATATAGAGAGAGAGAGAGAGAGAGAGAGAGAGAGAGAGAGAGAGAGAGAATATATATGGTGATATACATATAGTTTATATTTTACCTATGTTACTTTATATAGTGATAACATAGAGTAACAACTATTTCTATTATGTAAATAGATTATAATCTGCCATTTTATTTTTAAATTATACTCACCAATATATCAAGAATATAAATTAGTTCTTAGGAATAACAATGTTTTCAATAAGTGTTAACTTTCCTTCTAATTTTCAGAGTATTTAAATGATGTATGCTTGTTGTCCTACTCATTATTTTGAAGGCTTTTTTTGTTTAGATAAAATAAGGGTTGTTATAGGATGTGTTTTGAACAAAACTTATTTAACATTTTGAATAATAATTTATCAGTAATTTTTCTAAATTCATTTTAGATTTTTTCTTTCATTTCATTTCAGCTCCTGTGATACAGATTTGTTGTTTCACAATTCAAATCCATTGATTTGCTTCTACCATTTCACTAAATTTACTTAATAGTATGTCATTGAGACATAAATTTAGACTATAGTTTGTGAAAATCAGAAAAGAGAGTGATATATCTGTTCCTCTGTTGCAATATTGGTAATAAGATGAATAAAATACCTTGCCATGGGCCAGTCATTTAAACTCTATCCTCGGGACGATTCTTTGAGACCTTAATTTACAAATAAATTTGGATATCTGATTTGATGGAGGGAGCTCCCATAGGTTTAATTATCATCTCTGTGGAAATGATTCTCAAATTCATATATCCAACTCTGATTTCTTTCATTAGCTACAATGTAGGGGTGGGCAAACTATAGTTTACCTACCATCTGTTTTGGATTTCTTTAAAAGTACAGAATTTTTTGCAGTATATTTTCAAGTGCAAGGGATGTTTTGAATTTTGTTTCCACAGAAATCATATGAAGCATAATTTGCAAAACCTAAAGAGTAATATTTATGACTGATGTAAGAGATAAACTGAATGTAGTTGAAAGCGGCGGTGGATGTTGCCCAGAAGTTGAGAGCAGATACTCTCTTTTGTTCTGAGAAGGCCTTTTTCCTGTATATTTGTGTATATATATATATTGACAAAAATGGGAGTTTATATATATAAACTCCCATTTTTGTCAAGTCTCTTATCAATTGAGAAAATTCCTTTCTCATGCTATGAAGATCATAAAATCTGATGTAGACATCCTGGGATGAGGACTATAAGTATTTATGGCTTGTCATTTCTTTACAAAATAAAGTATAAAGAGAATGAGGATGAGGAGGAGAGAGGAGCTAATTGAAATGTGAAAATGAGAGATTCAAGAAAGGGGTGGATTTTAGGTATTCTCAGACTGTGAACCCTGAAATGCCTGACCAATGGGATACAGAGGTAGGAAATGCTAATTGAAATAGGACATAAAAGGCTTCTGTATTTGTCTTAAAGTGTGTGCCTGTGCCTGCTAGGATACACCTTTTCCACCAGGAAGTGTTTGTCACATCTCCTGATGTAAAATAAAAATCTTTGTTAATTCACTGAGGCCATATTTTAAAATGTAGAAAGTATTCTTATCTTGAAGCAATACCCCGCCTCCCTTCACCCCCAAATAAAAGGCTGGGGATTTGGCCTTAAGGCTGTATATATATTTAGAGATTTCCTATTGTCTCAAGGATATCTTGAATTGGATGTCCTATAACCATCTCTTTAAAACCAACTATATTTGAAACACTCCCCTTTTCCAAAGGCTCAGAGTCATTCTTTGTCATTCAGGTCTGCAACCTTGCTATTATTGATTATTTGAAACTTCTTTCTGTTTCTCTACTTAGTCATATCCAATCTTTAGCCAAAACTTATCTCTTCTATCTTCCTAACTTCTCATATGTATTGTCTTCTCTCTAGTTTTACATGAACAATTCTAGTTAACATCCTCATTATCAGATTACTGAAATAGCCCTGTAACTTTTCATAGTATTGCAAATATGACCCCTCAGATTCTAATATGATTTTTCTAAAGCATTGATCCTACCATTGGCACTCCACTGCTCAGTAAGTCCAGTAAAAGCTCCCTTTTTTTTTATCTCCTAGGATCAAATGAAATATTGGAAGATAAGGCAGTTTCTAGAAATTACATCTAAAGATGCTATAAATTCTCTGTTGTTCTTTACAAGGTTAGACAATATGGATATTTATTTTGCTTGTCTGTGTCTCTAACAAGTTTAATTTTCCTTTTTTCAAAATGGGGAGGGGAAAGGCAAGAGGAAAGGAATGCCACCTAAAAATAAAATTAAATTGAATTTTTAAAATGAGACTAAAGAAATAAAGACCACATACCTGGAATGGCAGAGAAAGAAATTTAAATGAGTCCCAATGGTCACTGAAGCTATGTGAGCGGCCATGACACTCCTACTAACCGGTCACCAGTTATGGTGCCTGTATGACCTGGGAGGAGGGGGTCCCACAAAGGCAAAGAATGTGCCAAGGGTAGGGGTGGCTAGGTAGCTCAGTGAGTAGAGCATCGACCCTGGAGTCAGAAGGACCTGAGTTCGGATCCGACCTCAGACACTTAACGCACACATAAACAAAAACCTAGCCGTGTGACCTTGGGCAACTTACTTAACCCCAATTGCCCTCCAAAAAAAAAAAAAGGTGTCCAGCTTACTTCCCATGTATATCTGCACATTTATTTTACATTACTTGCCTTCACTCTCTTTTCTATGCAAATGACCTGTTGTCTAAGCTTGACATCCCATCTCCCACTTCTGTGACTTTGCAGCCACTGTGCCCTGTGACTTAAATGAATTTCCTACTACTCACTTTCACATCTTAAAATATCTGACTTTATTCAAGGCTTAGTCCTAGTGCAATTTATACTACAAAACCTCCCCTGTTCTCTCTAGCCATTGTTTTTGTTTGTTTGTTTGTTTTGTTTTGTTTTGTTTTCTCAAAACATTCTATGCATGGCTCTATTCCCATAATAGAATATTAAAATGTTGAACCTAGGGACCATTTTAGTTTAATCTTCATATCCCTCGCCCAGGGTGTCTTTTACATAGCTAACAGCTAATAAATATTTGTTATTCAAATTGTATCTTCTAATAGCTGATTTGTCTAAAAAAATTGTTGAGGAGAAGGGTGGAAGGTCAGCAGTGTTATATCATAAATCTTTTTGAAAAGAAAGGAATATGACCATCTGAGTGCCAGTGTGATACAGTAGATTCAGAGCTGGTCTGGAGTCAGGAATATTGAGGTTCAAGTCTTGTTTTACACATTGTCATTTCTGCTATAACTTGTTTTGAAAATACGAATTTGTTCCAACACTACTAATACATAAAGGAATAATTTGAGTAAAATGTTAGTCTGAACTTTGCTTATGTGCAAATTTCATGTGTAAAATTAGTAAGAATGAAGAAAACTGCACTATTTCATATTAACTCACAAGCCACAATACTTCTACCATCTACTTCCACGAGCAAACTTCAGATCTTTTTCAAGGTAAATGTTATATTTATTGAGTTCTGCTCTCTATAACCTTTCCACCCATCTTCTGCTAATTGCCACGACTTCCAATCTTCACCACTCCTTGTTGTGGCCCAGTATCTCCAATTGCTCATCCAAAGCCTCGATTTTTTTCTGGAGCTTGGGCTCAGGTTAAAGCAGCAATCTAAGACCATCTTATTGTATCATTTATGTATTTTATGACCATTTAACATGCATGCAACTATTGCAGTTTTTAGTAGGTTCCTATCTGATGTACAACTGATAAAGTTTTAGCATTTAATTCCTAACACATTTTACCCATAAGCCTGGTGTGGTTTTTATTGTTTCATTTCACATAGCGTATTGATGGAATGCAAATGTTGCATTATAGTAGAAATGTCTTTATAAATCTGGAGGAATGAAGGACCTCAAAAGTCTGTGTGAGTTATCTTACAAATGAGAAAACTGAAGCCTATGCCAAGAAATGACTTGCCTAAGGTCTCATAGGTGGTATTAGAGATGGCTACTGAAATTATGATCTCTTACGATCTTTCACACTGTATTCGTACTGCTTCCCTCAAATGCTAATTATGTGACTTTTATCAACTCTCTTAACTTTTAGGGTTGCTTGGGGGTAACTATCTAATAACTAGAAATTACCAATGAATTGGATATCTGATTTGGTAGAGAGACTTTCCATATTATGAACTAAAAATGTTGTAGATGCAGATCCTAAAGCAAACACCATATGAATCAGTCCCACATAGGCATAAAGAACTCAGCTCCAGAGAACATTACTATAACCATGACTTAATGGATTTGAGATCTGTGATATTCACTACAAAAACAAATTCTGCCCTGCTTGGACCATAAGACAATTAGTTTTATGTGCTATGAAATTCATTATATCCTGGTATGGAAACTTAGTCATAAGCAATTGTTAAATTTTTACTATTTATCAGACACTGTTCTAAACACTGCAAATACAAAGAAAGGCAAAATTCATGCAAAATCCCTGTCCTCAGGAAGTATATATTCTAATGGGAAAAACAGTATGTAAGAAACTAGATATCTATGCATAATGAAAAAATTAACAACTGGGGGGAACAGTAAAGGAAGCAACGCAACGGAAATTAAAGAGAGATAAGGGGACAAAGGATTCCAGCCACAGGGAAAGGTATTCAAGAGCACCAAGAAGAGAAATGGAGTGTCATGTTCAAGGAAGTACAAGTAAGACAATGTAATTGGATCTTAGAGTGCCTGGACAAGGATAAGATGTAAGAAGCTGAGGATGGCAGAAAAGGGGCAAGATTATGACAAGTTTTAAATTCCATAGAGAACATCACTTAATTTTCCATCCGTCCATCCGTCCATCCATCCATCCATCCATCCATCCATCCATCCATCCATCCATCCATCCATTGTAGAAAGCTTTAAATACTAGTTTGTTTTTTTATTCCAGAGACATTTGATAGCCTGCTTTTTTAATGAGGAGAGGAGTGATATGGCCACACTTATATTATTAGGCTGTTAATTTAATAGATGTGTGGAAGACATATCCAGAAAAAGAGAAGATAATAGCAGGGAAATCAATCTGAGGTACTCTTCAGAGCCACAGCAACTCAAAGCCATCAGAATGTTTATTTTTGGTAATGTAGGCCAGGGACTCATTGAGTTCAAAATAATGCATTCAACTTAATTTCCCAAGAATACAGGCTCTGTAATACCATTGTGCCTTGAACCTTGAGAGATACCTGCCAGACCTGCTCGGGTTCTTTGATGGATGATTGGGTCATAGTTTTAGAGCGAGACAGTACCTCATAGATCATCTTGATCTAAAGTGAGGCTTTGCAAGGCTATGTACCTTTTTGTCACTCCCTGAGGATTAGGACTATTCTGGTTTCTCTCATAAAATCTCTTGCATTCCATTGTTACATTGAAGAGTCATTGGTGTCTTACTTCATTAAGAGAACACTCCACCCATTGTTCTTTCCCACACTAGTGAAATTTTAATAGGACACTTATTTGAGCTCTTCCAGAAAGGAAAATAATCTTTGATACTATATCATGCACCTATGTAAACAGAGATCAGTGGGAGATTTTTCTAGACTTGAAGTTCTAGAATTTTTATTCATTCTTTTGGCATTTGTCCCCACTCTTCTGTCTCCATCTCCAGAGGGAAAATAGAGATATTTTATACTTCTACCAAAAGAACTTGTAAAGAACTTTATCGAAAATACAAGGGTAGATTAGATTCCTGGAACTGTAAAGTATGTTAAGTATAACCAAATAGCACGCCCTTATTTTTGCAAAGGAGCAGGTGAAGTATAAAAACACATATAGCCAGTGGTTGACTGAATTGAGATTCCTATTTTAAGGCTATCATAGCTATTTAATTTTGTTTCTTGGGTATTAAACTCTCCTTGAAATTTAGTATCTTTTTACTTGTATTTTGGTCATAATAAATATAAAAGTCATTTGTTTAGATCCATTTAAATTAGACAAAATAATCTGGAATACATATGCTAGGATCAGTAGAATTGAGATCCTTTCCCAAATCATGTTGAAAATGCTAAATGGTGAGGAATTCTCTTTTTTCCTGCTTAAAGAGCTAGTTGCTTGCTATTTTAGTCGTTTGTGGGATTTAAAATTGGAAGAGACCTTGGACACAGTTTTGTTCAATGGTCTCATTTTAAGATGGGAAACTGAAGCTGAGAGAGGATAAATATCTTATGTTCACCCAGTTAAGTTGAAGAATGGACCTTAATTTCAGATCCAGTATTCTTTCTTTTATAATGTGCTGCCTTTTTTTTTTTTGGCGAGGGGAAGGCAGGGCAATTGGGGTTAAGTGACTTGCCCAGGGTCACTTGGCTGGTAAGTATTAAATGTCTAAGGCCAGATTTGAACTCAGGTTCTCCTGATTCCAGGGCTGGTGCTGTACTCTCTATGCCACCTAGCTGCCCCATGTGCTGCCTTTTTTCCCCCTTGTGTATTATATCATAATATAGATTATGATAATGATGAGAGTAAAAGTGAATATTACAAATTAAGGTTTTTAATATGTCTTTCAGAAACTTGGTAGAGAATGCTCAAAAGCACGGAACCAAACCTAACTGAGCCTGCATTTGCCCTTTTTCAGACTTTTTCAGATAACTGATGCTTTTCCCTTTCAGTGCCACTATTGTTTTATTTTGACAATTTTTGTAGGATTCCTTGTAAAATGTATCCTACAATTTTCTACGTTCTAACAAAAAATGAATTCAAGGTCATCAAGGACATCATTATGAATATCCATTATGGTATTATGCAGTAATATAATTCTGTGTCTGCTTTCTAATTTTTTCCTGTTCCTGCCCTTAATGTAAAGTTGCTAGCTCTCATTACTTATGTGGTTATTGAGCCTACTTTTAGCAGGCAGTTCTTGGCTGCCCCCTGCCCTTCCAGGTTGCAATTTTTAATCTGATATAGATTTAAGAACCTGATACCCAAGTTTACAAAATGTTAGATCAGCATCTATAAGGCACTGAATGAAAGCACCAAGAACAGAATTTATAGATTTAATGAAGGGAACTGAAAATTCTATATTTATGGTTTTGGTCTAAGGTATTGAGGTTATTGGAATGATGGCCTCTGAACAAGTGGAATATTCTCTTTCTTTTAAAATAATTTTGAGCATAAACCTCTGGTTTGATACTGAGATTTTTTTTTTGTTAGAAACATGTTTTTTGTTGTTTGCATTACTCAAGGTCTAAAACAGTACAGATGTTTGTATTGTTTTTTAGAAAAAAAAATATTGACTTGGATGACTATCAATTAAAAATCTTGTTCTCACTATACTGACATAATATTATGAGAAGTGTTCTCCAGGAGACTTGTGTTGGTATATTTAGCCAATCTGTATACTTGAGTAGCACAAGTGAAGATAGATGTTGTATTATTACTCTGGACAACAAATAATTATAGCTAATAAATATTTATGTGTGTGTGTGTGTGAGAGAGAGAGAACTTTTAAAGTTTATAAGCACTTTATATATATTATTTTTATCTTTGCAACATCTCAAGGAGATAGGTGCTATTATTATCCCCATTTTATCGATGAGTAAACTAAGGTACAGAAAACTTTTTCCTAGCTTCACATGGCTAGTAATGTTGGAGACTGGATTTGAACTCAGAACATTCTGATTCCAAATTTAGCCGTCTATAATCTGTGCCACCATTTATATGGAATTCTAGTAATGAAATAACGGACTTAGAAATATTTACAGATACAGAGTATAAATCTAGAAATGATAGATTAGGAATATATTATGAGCATATAAATGCTGTTCCTTTTCCTAAACTTGGCATGATCAGCTATGCATTCAGTTTCTTGAATCTATTATGTATCTACTTACCCTTTAATATTCTGTATCTCTTTAGTAGAAGGCAAATTCTTTTGAGGAAGTGGCTTTTTAAAATTTTATTTTATCTTTGTATTACCAGTATCTAGTGTAGTAGACACTTAAATATTACTTAGACACACTATCACACTATGTAGACACTTAAATACTATTTCCTGGATTTCAATGGATTGTATTGCATTCGTAAATTTCAAAATGTAAGAAAAAGTTGAATGCTAAAGGCTAGTAACAAATTGTGGACCTCATTGTTAAATTAAAAAGAAATTGAACATGAGGCTATTCTATGTTTTGAACAAGCGTATCCTGGATGAAAGCAAGAAGAAAGACAATAAACCCCCATTTCATAGCTCTGTAGTCATTGTAGAGAATATAAAAGTTCGTTCTTGAATTAAAATTGATTTGGTGTAGCATAATAGCTCTTTTCTACCATATTCTATACTTAAAGTCCTTAACAGTTTCTTAAAAGGTGTAATACTATAAGTAATGTTGATTCACACTCTGATTATTCATATCAAATGAGGTATAATACAGTGAGGTATAATACTCACCAAAGGTGTTGCTCATTATCATGGAAGATAGGAAATACGGAGTTCAAATGGAAGAGGTATTTCATAGAGATGCTGACTGGTATCTTTAAGATCCTTTTGTTTTCTGGTGACATCATTATGGTTGCACCAAATTCTAGCATATTTCAGCACTTTTCAGATGAGAGCAGTGATTTAGACCTAGTGAAAATTAGCTCCATTCACTTCTAGCTCCATTTAAACATACTGATTGGTAGTATTTGCTGTTTGTCAGAAGAAAGAGGAAAAACAGAAGAAAATGTACATTTAATTTCCTTTGAGAAGGAAAGAAATAATGGGAAAGAAAAGCAAAATTCTAAAATCTTTTAAGAATATTTTAATATGTCATTTGCTAATTTGAAATTTAATATGTCATTTGCTAATTTTATAATCTATTTCAGATTAATTTGGGATTGAGGATGATTGCTAAACCTCCCACTTTAAAGTGTACAGCAAGATAACAATTTTGTGAATTAAATTTAAAATAATTTCATCCTCTTCACTATGTTCTATTTACTCAGTTGTATTTACTGGGCAGGGTACAGTGGCATTCTTTTCTAAATTACTATAGACTCATGTCCTTTCCTACTTGAGACATTAATGGTTGTGATATCTATTTAGTAAATTTGGGCACTAGTTCTTTCTTTTACTTGAGGAGATGCATGTGGTTTATGAAGGCTTAAAATTTAAGAGAGACATTTGGCATGCATAAAGCAGAACTCTTTTTCTCTTAGAAATGATGACATTTTCAGAGTGGTCCTTCACCATTATTTCACCCATAAACCATCAACCTAGCTCAAAAAAGTTGCATATGGAACCATGATATATACATACATGCATATATGTGTATGTGTATGTATATATGTACATATATATATCCTCTTATGTTTTGGTTAATAAAGAAATTAAGTTGAATACTTTTCAGGAATTTATTATGATCTTAATATTTAGCATCAGTGAAATAAAATATGCTCTGAAACTGTATTTAATTGATTTCATTTAAAAATTGACTTGTAGTTATGCTATTAAGTCTATTAGAATTATTCACTTAGACTCACCTTTGGATATTTTTAGATTAGAAGTACTTTGTATTTGGGTTTTTTTTTAAATATTGCATTATTTCATGAAAATCTAGATTTTTGTTTTATACTACTCATATGTGTAGGTCTTAATTGCATTACAATATTCCATTGTATGAATGTGCTTCCTGTTTTAAAATTTTTTTTAGATATTTAAGTTGCTTCCTTTTTTTTTGGAGGGGAGAAGGTAGGGCAATTGGACTTAAGTGACTTTTTTTAGAGGTAATTTTTTTATGATTTTAAGTGATCTGAGATCTCTTTTCTTGTGCAGATAATACATATGTTTCAAGTTCAGACAATGATGAAGATGTGCTAGTTACCACTGAGCCAATTCCTATAATTTTCCATCGAATAGCCACAGGTAATATTTTGAAACACAGATTTTTTATTTCAGATGAATAATTTTCATTCTGAATCAGTATTTATCTCAAGTATCTTAAAGCTGAATCTGGCTATACATCTCTTTTCTTTCTAGAATTAACAATTTTATAAGTAAATTTATTCAGTTAAATACATTTATAAATGTAAAGAATGTTATCTTTGCTTTTTGTAATTATGAATGTCTTATTTGAATTTATGATTATATTTTTGTATTGCAAAATGTTTTTGTGTTGCTTTTGACTGTAGATTTTTACAAAAAAATAGGAAAAATATAAATAACCAATTTATATTCATTTTGAAAAATAAGCAAATATATACCTGTACATTTAATTTTTCAGAAACGCCCATGTTTATGTATTTATATATTTATTTAATAGAATTTATATTAACTATTTGTGTATGTCTCCTCTTTCTGAATAGATAATACATGTATTTGTTGCAAATATGTATGTGTTCATTCATATCTTTGGCTTAGTTCAGGAATGAGTATGAACATATGTGTATACATACAATCTACATATTGGATCCCTTTCTAACATGATGCAATTTTATTTCCTTCCAAAGGAATATGTTTCTGAATGCACTTTTTTTAATTAGAGAAAAATCATTGTTATCTAGAATAAAGATTTATTTCATAACCATAATTAAATTTTCATTTCAGAATTAAAAAAACCCAATGACATTCCGTGTTGTTTATCTATAAAATCAAAATTACAAAAGGAAAATGGAGAGGTAAGTAGATAGTAATTTAACTCATTTAATTTTCCCCTAAATTTATGCTTTATTCTACTTTTCTTATTTCTGTTGTTGTACTTAGATTGTTGCACTATCCTTCACATTTTTAGGTCTCTCCTTAATTATCACAGGTGCTTTGGTTCCATTACCTCTCTCTCTCTCTCTCTCTCTCTCTCTCTCTCTGCTTTTTGGAGGGGGGAGGGCAGGGCAGTTGGGGTTAAGTGACTTGCCCAAGGTCGCATGGCTACTTTTGTGTTATGTGTCTGAGGCTGTATTTGAACTTAGGTCCTCCTGACTCCAGGGCTGGTGCTCTATTCACTGCGCCACCTATCTGCCCCCATTACCTCTCTTTCTTAATCATTTCTCTACTCCTGCTCCTTTCTATCTACCCAACATCCTCACTTGGTAGTTCCGTTATCTCTCTATTATCATTATCTTCCTTACTACCTCCCCATAATATTGCAGAAGCCTCCTTATATTACCCTCTTTCTCCACTTTTATCTAGCTGTTTCAACCCGTATTCCAATAATGTTGCCTAAATTAATATTTCTTGGGTATAAGTGTGGCCATGTTACTCAATCTTTAAAATTCTTTGGGGAATTCCTTAATAAAATTTAGTCTTTGACAGTGTCAGTCAGTGAGCATTTTTAAAGAATCCACACACAGTATGGTAGACACAGTACTAAACACTGAGGATACAAATAAAGGTAAAAAAAAAACAATCCTTACTCTCAAGGAACTTATAGTCTAATGGGGAGACACTAGGCCAAGGGTGGGGAACCTAAGGCCTCCAGGCCACATATGGTCCTCTAGGCCCACAAGTGTGGTCCTTTGAATATAAACTTCAGTCAAAGGGCCACACTTGAGGACTACATGTGGCCTTGAGGCTTCGGGTTACTTAATTCTGCACTAGACAAACAACTTTGTACTAATTAGATATTAAGATAAAATGGAGATAATTAGCAGATGGGAACGCAATATTATTAAATATGATTATCATACGTGTTTTATATAAGGTAGTACTTTGGCCAGGACTAGAAAAAGCCAGGAAGCTGAGATAAGGAGGGAGAGAATTTTAGGCATGGGTAGCAGTCATTCAGAAAGCCCCAATTGAGGAGATGGAGTGCCTTGTCTGAGGAGCAGTAAAGAAGCAAATGTTCTTGAACTGCAGAGTATATGTCAGTGAGTAATGTATAAGAAGACTAGAAAGATCAAGGGTGGGGGATGTGTTTTGGAGGGTTTTGAATATCAAACAGAAGATTTTATATTTAATCCTGCAAGGAATAGGCAGCGTCTGGAGTTCATTAGATAGGGTGACCCTGCACAGTCTGACATTGCCCTTCCTTGAAAGCCTTTTCACATTAATTGTCTTTACATGCTATTCTCTGGTCTTCTCCCACTCCCATCTCTACAATAATATCTTTCCTCTGGCTGGAATCACCTGCATCACCCTTTACCTGTAGAGTTGTTACCTCTCATTTGAAACACACAGAAATGCTGTATTCTCTATAATTTCTTTCTCAGGCCCCCTGCTCAGTAATGTTCTTCTCTTTCAGTGCTCAGCAGGGCTCAAATTTCTTATGGGAGGCTGTGGATTTACCTTAACTTGTTTTGTTTATTTATCATGAACTCCCTTGTTTGTCAGTTCAATGAGGGAGAGACTGTATCTTTTCCAAACCTTGTCTCATTTCTCAGTCACAGCACTGTAGCACTCAGTAAATGTTTGTTTAATGGATGGGTAGGTAGATTGCATAGATGGGGATGTTTGCAATAATGTTGAATGGAATGTATTAGAGAGGGAGGAAAAGAGAGAGAGAGAGAACGTGAGAGAGAGAGAGAGAGAGAGAGTGTGTGTGTGTGTGTGTGTGTGTGTGTGTGTAGCAGAGACAAATACAGAAGCAGATACACAGACACTTATAGAGAAAAGGCTAGGCAGAGTGGTTCTAGTATTGGCCTTGGGGTTAACCTTGTTTTCCAGTTCATCCACTGATTGCATGTTTACACAAAGTCTGTGTCCCTTGGCAAGACCTTCTAAGTCTAAAATTTGAAAGCATATAGACATCTTATACTCAATATGTCCAAAATATAATTCATTAACTCCACTCCTCTTCCTCAAGCTTTTCTCGCTTCCTTATTTCCTATTACTGTAGAGGGTATCTTTGTCCTCACTATCACCTAGGCTTCTGACCTAGTTGTAATCCTTCACTTACTTCCTCACACCCCTCCCTCCCCTCTCTGATTCAATCTATTGTCAAGTCAGTTAATTTCACCTCTTTTTTTTAAACAAATGCTTTATTAACTTTTGTTTTATATCATTGATTTCCGCCAGATTTTAAGTTACAATTATTTTTCCCCCCTGTTTTTCCCCTACCTACCCTCCCAGAATATAATTTCACCTCTTTAGCATTTTTATAATACTTTTCTTCTCTTGCTACCCCACCTCCATGCTGAGACCCTTATCCCCTCACACCTCAACTATTGCAGTCACATTTTGGTTGGTCTCCTTGCCTTTAATCACTACCTAATCCAGCCATTCTACCATTTAGTTTTCAAATTAATCTTCAATATTCCCTATAATTTCCAAGATTATATATGAAATTCTCTTTTTGGCATGGAAAACCCTTCACAAAGAATCCTTGCTCCCTACCCCACTTTTAGTCTTCTTATAACTTATTTCCTTTATATACTTGGTGATCCAGTGTCACTGGCCTCTTTACTGTTCCTTGAAACAGGACTCTCCATGTCCTGATTCTGGGAATTTTTAGTGGCTTCCCTCATGTGTGGAATGTTCTCCCTCCTCTGTTTCAGCCTCTTGGTTTCCTTCAAATTTTAACCCATGGTTTAGAAAAATCACTTTGGTAGCTTCATATAGGTATAGGGATTGCTTTTAGCCAAAGGGAATTAGTAAAGTTTTCTTGGAAGAATTACCTTCTGAGGTAGGCTTTGAAAGATGAATCATATATATTCTCCTCCCTTCCCCTATGTCTTTTCTTCTCTCCCATTGAAAAGAAACTCTTATAAAAAATAACAATTATACAAATATGTGTCTCACTCTGTATGTTGAATTCATCTCTTTTATCTGGGAGTGGTTGTAACAGCAAGCACCCTAGCATCCCCAGGGTGGTTGCCAACACAGGTTCTTAGATCTGCTTTTCTAAAGGAAAGCAACTCAAAATGGGTTAACAATCTTGCTTTAATCAAACATATTATTTACCTAGTTCAGGGGAAAAAGTCAGCACCCTGAACTAAAGAGTATAAAGACAGAAGGTACAAGAAGACAGAGAAACATTTCAAGCAGACAGGCCTCCAACTGTCTGACCATTACATCCATACCTAGTCACAGTTACCAGAGAGGGAAGCATCAACACCTGGGTTTTCAAAGCCAGGGGGCTCACCCGCTGCCCAGAGTCTCATCTGGTGAAATCACACAACACTTCTCAAAGTGAGCACCAAAACAGAACCTCACACCAAGGTTTATATAACCTTCTCCTGGCTCAGAGAATGTAACAACCCTCTTGACCTACTGCCTAATCAAAAAGCATTCCCCAAAAGCAAGCCTCTTGCCACAAGCTCCAGGTGCACTTAAGCCTATCAAAGGGCCTAGGGCAGGGAAGATCTTAAATTCACATTCCAAACAATTGTTAATAGTCTTCATCATTGTTCCCCTGGAATCATGATTGGTCACTAATTTTTTTTTTTTTTTTGCCACAAGTATCCATGTTTCATTAAAATCACATAAAACCTAAGTACAAAAGTACCACTGATTATTGCTCTAGAAAAACTGCATGAAAAATTCAAATATGCACAGTAAAAACACCACCGTCTGCACAGGACTAATTTTCAAAGCAAGTGCGTGGAATGCTGATCCAATTTTACACACGGCTTCCAATATTCAACTGATGTTCTTATTACTTTGGGGGTCAGGGGAGTGATGGGGGGCTTCCAAAAAGCATTGTTATGAGAGGGGAAAATATTCATTGATATACATTTTTTTAATATGCTGCCTATCATAGTCCTAGAAAATTAGCATTTACAAAATACTTGATAAAAATACCTTTTAAAAGTTGTCCTGAGAGGTACATAAAATCCACCCTCAATTTTCGTGATAATTCATTCTCCCTTGTCACCTACAGATTCAGTTTTCCGTGCCTTCCTTTCCAGATTCCTGCTTCTCATCCTTCTTCCCCTTAGCGCCTTTGTTAGCCTTTGTTCCAGGTTCCTTCTTAGTGGTTTTTCTTGGTTTTGGTTCAGGTTTTGGTGGAGCAGGTTTAGCTGACAATCTTGCAGACCGTCTTGTAGGCTCTTGTTTAGTTACTTTAGCTGCATCTTTGCCCTCAACGCCTTCTGGAGACTTTCTCTTTGGCATGATGTCCCCTGTTTGGGAGGCGGCGGCAACCAGCAACGGGGACTCTCGGGTGACCCACACCGACCGACTGACCACAGCTCCCCCCCAACCCCCCAGTCACCAGCACACCCTCACACTTGCAACACCTTCAATAAAGCTACAAGCCAGCCAGCCTGGTCACTAATTTATCAAAACTTTTATGTCTTTCAAACTTGACATAACAATGTTATATTATTATATATAAATTGTTATCCTCATTTCCCTTACTTCCCTCCACCAATTGAGACAAGTCTTCCCAGATTTCTCTGAAACCATCTCTTTTATAATTTTTTCAGACAAAAGTTAAAGTTCCAAGTCAAGTAAAAATTTATTAAGTAGTTATTATATATCTGTTACTGTGTTAAGTGTTGGAAATGATATAAATATGATAGCCATTATATTTATAAATCTATGGAAAACATTTCCACATTAGCCACAATCCTCCTTAACCCCCTTCCCAACCCTAAAGGCAGAAAATATGCTTTATTCTACAGTCAGAGACCATTGATTCCTTATGTTTATGTGGATAGTATTTTAAATCATGAACCCTTTGGAGTTGTGTTGCACCTTGTATTAGTCAGAGTCACTTAGTCTTTTACATTTGAGTATCTTTATAGTATTGCTCATACTTTATATTACACACCAGATTCATCTCCCTTTACTTTGCATCCATCCATCCATCCATGTTTTCCAGGTTTTTCTGAAACCAGTCACTTTCATACTTTTTTACAACTAAATAATATTTTCTCACATTAATATAACAGTTTTTTTAGCCATTCCTTAACTGATGGGCATCCCCTTAGTTTCCAATTCTTAACTACTCCAATTATATTTTTGTACATATGGGTCCTTTTCTGTTACCTCTCATCTGTTGAGGCATAAACCTAGTTGAGATATTTCTGGGTTGAAGGATATCATAGCTTTATAGCATTTTGGGCATAGTTCCAAATTGTTCTCCAGAATGGTCGGACCAGTTCACAACTCCACCAACAGTGCATTATATACCTAATTTTTCTATATCCCCTCTAGCATTTGTTATTTTCCTTCACTATTATCTCAGCTAAACTGATGGTGGTAACTTAGAATTGTTTAAATTTGCATTAGTTGTTTAGAGCACTTTTTTCATATGACTATTGGTATCGTTGCTTTCTTCCTGAAACCTACCCATACATAAGGGAGCTTATATTATAATGGGGGAAGACTACATATGAAATAAATCTGAAAAGCACTGTTGGAAGAAGACTAGATAGGAGGCAGAAATCCAGTGATTCTGGAGTGACACGAAAATGTAAAGCTTTCTGGCCTGAGCATTTTCTCTAAAAAAAAAAGAAGTTTTGAGAGGAACTGACTCATCAGATGAAGGTGTTGTAGGATGGAGTTATCTTCCAAGGTGAGCAGGCTACTGGGATGGAATGTTCTTCGAGGGAGAGATGGCTGCTGAGTCTTGATGGAAAAAAAAAATCCAGAGAATCAGGAATGGGTCCAAGAAAGAATGAAGTTTTGAACTGGCTCATCTTAACATTTTCCCTAAAATGGAAGTTCTAGGTCCCATTAATTCATATAACACAGCTTTTTCAGCCATTCTATGTGCTCTCTTTAAGTCCTAGTTCTTTGCTACTACAAAAAGAACTGATAGCAATATTTTGTGCCTTCAGAACCTTTTTTTCCCTTTAATTTCCTTGGGTGTATACTACTAATAATGGTATGTCTGCATCAAAGTGTATGCATAGATTAGTAACTTTTGGGGCATAGTTCCAGTTTCTCTTAAAAATTACTGTACCACTTAAATATGCACATGAATGCTCTGTAGCCCCTCTGAAATTTGCCCCCTTTTAGTCAGCTTGGCCAATCCAGTGGTTTAATATGTATCCTCAGAGTTCATTTAGTTTGAAATCTTCTAGTTATTAGCTGTTTGGGAGATTTAAAAAAAAAATATGGCTACAGATAGCTTATAATTCTTCCACTGGAAACTACTTGGTCATATCCTTTGACCATTTGTCAATTGAGGAGTGGCTGCTGTTATTATTCTTAATTTTGATGACTTCCTTAAATGTGTTGGATATTAGACCCTTGTCAGACAAAAAAAATGATGCAGACTTTTTCTCCCTTGTTACACAATTTTAAATGTGAAGGATTTTAATTAGAGATTGGGAGTGATTCATTTTTAGGCATGAGATGAATGACTTGCTCAGATGCAGAAGGACTTCAGGGAATAATTTGTCCGTTTTCCCATAGTATAGCATGTATAAACGGGAACTGTGTGGAATGAGAGCTAATTTAGAGAGCCCTGAATGTTGGCTTTAGGATTTGTGTTCTGTAAGCTATAGAAAATTATTGAATGATCTTGAGCAGGGCGTTTTCGTTCATTCTTTCACTTTAAAAATGTACCTACTTTTTGGCTAAATTTTTTGGGATATGTAAAATTTTGATAAAACATTGATGCACTTTTGAATTAAGGAAAATTATTTTTGGCAGCTGTATAAAGAATAAGAAAGAAAGATCAGTAGGTGCAAACAGAGTAATCCATTAAACACACAGTTAATGTCTGAATTTGGCCAGTGGGAGTATGGAAGGAAGGAAGGGGCAAAATTGAAGTCTTTTGGAGATAATTCCATGACAGGACAAACCATGAATCAATTCAGCACTTGTTCTGCTACCAATTCCCTGAACATCTAAGGGCAAGTATCAAACAGGTATTTTGGAAGCGTGGAGTTTAAGAGTAAGATAAGGTCTAGATATAAAGATTTAGGAATCCCTTCTCAGTGACCACTGAAGCTATAAACTTGGATTAAATAAGTAATAGAGGGAATGTAGGTTTTGAAAACAAGAAGACTAAGGATCAGAGTTGGGAATGTTCAACATCTCTAGGAGTAATGTAAGACCCAATTTAAAATTCAGGAGATCCAGAATAAAACAAGTCATAAAATGTAAATAAGGAGAAAACACCTGGGAGATGTTTGGCAATGATTTCAAATGTTGCAGAAAGGTTAGGAAATGTGAAGGTTTAGAAAAGACCATTAAATTTAGCTTTAGAAGATCATTGGTTGGGGTGGCTAGGTGGCACAGTGAGTAAGAGCACCAGCCAC
This sequence comes from Gymnobelideus leadbeateri, assembly GCA_011680675.1. Taxonomy (NCBI): domain Eukaryota; kingdom Metazoa; phylum Chordata; class Mammalia; order Diprotodontia; family Petauridae; genus Gymnobelideus; species Gymnobelideus leadbeateri. Next base: position 933,245 of record WOXC01008524.1, read on the forward strand.
GGAGTTGGGATGACCCGGAATCGAATCCAGCCTCAGAAAATGAGCACCCACACATAAATAATGACTGGCCGTGTAACCTTGAGCAAGTTACTTAACCCCAATTGCTTTAAAAAAAAAAGATCATTGGTTAATTTGGCAAGAACAGTTTTAGTTGTATGCTGGTCCTAGGAAATATTAGCAACTGAGTGAGTGGTTAGTGAAGAAATAATGTAGAGGGCAGTGAATATTGACATTTATGTTTTCTGGTAGTTTAGTAGTGAAGTAGAGGACAGAAGGTGAAATTTAGAGTTAAGAAAAATGAGTGTGTGTGTGTGTGTGTGTGTGCGCGCACTCCTGTTTCTGTGTTCATGCTCACAAGTTGTATTTAAATACCATTAGAATGAGGCTATATACAGGGGATGGGGAAGGAACAGGGACAGAGGGAACTGTGAAGAGTTCAAGATTTTGTAATAAAAAGAAAAGTGAAAGCCTATGCTCTCAAACAACTTCTATTTTATTGGAGGAGCTTCCAATATTAAGGTGACTCAGTGCTTCCAATATCAAGGTGACTCAGTGGAATCAACATGAAAATATGCAACTATTGTTAGATAAAAGGAGGTTTCCCTTTGGCTGTCAGTGATTTAGGATGACAGGGATGAAAGAGTTGGGATGTTTTAAAGCAAATTTGGATATTCTAGTCATGAGGCAAGAAGACCAAGGAACAGAAAGAAACTTACTGAATAAATCAAACCCAGGGTTCTAATTAGAATATCAGTGTATTGAAACTTTCATTAAATCAGTCCCTCAGGTGGCTTCCAGTGGTTTGATAGCAGCTGGCCAGTTCCTAGGGTTACACTGAGCAAATGTTTACTTAGTATCTACTTTCATAAAAACACTGTGGAAGATAGCTGTGTACATCTAGTATTTATACTAACTTCTAGGCTTTAAAATTGAAATAGCTCCAGACTCCACAGTTGAGTCAAGTGAACAGGGAGTTAAAACCATTGTATTACGTCTTTTAGGTGCAGGTTTAGGGAGATTAATCTATATAAGTGTTTGTCGCTGAAATCTTCTGCTACCCTGTTAGGTAAGTGCCCTAAGATGCTGACCACATTTGCCAGTAACCAGTGGATGAGCTATTATTTTTTCTAAGATATGCATAAGTGTAAGGACAGACTTATGATTTCACTGATAAAGAAAACTCCCTCTACTCATGCAGGTTGACATCTTTTATAGCATTTATAGTGTTAGATTTGTCAACATTAGTGATAGGTTAAGTTAACCTATTAAGGTTAAATATCCTGGAACCATGTATCCAGGATATTTTCAGAGTCAGAACTTGAACCCAATTTTCCTTAGCTCTGATGTTGGGTCTGTTGCCACTGCACTGTAGCTGCCATCTCTCTCCCTGTCTTCTCCTCTGTCTCTATTTCTGTCTTTGTCTCTGTCCTCTGTCTCTCCTCTTCTCTCCCCTACCTATCTATAGGATTAAATCTTGCTTTCAATGGGCAAAATATAATTTCTCTTTGCATTCTTATTATTTTTATCTAAGGAGTCGAGACAAAATAGTACAGTGGAAGAAGATTCGGAAGGAGACAATGATTCTGAAGAATTTTATTATGGAGGGCAGGTAAGCAAACCAATCTTTAAAATCCATGGCTAATTTTGGTATCTTGGGTCATATTCCTGAGAGTACCAGTGGAAGCATCACCATGTCGTGAGTTTTAAAGGCCCTGGTCCATATTTGGGCCTTTGACTCATTAGGAAATCTGCATAAACCTTCTGTGAAAAGTCTATTATCCTTGTTCTTTCTATATGTGTTGCTGTATCAGTTGAGCTATCAGGAAAATAGAAAAGCCAATTAAAATAAACTCTTACTGTTAAATTTTCAGTGTGGGCATTTATGCCATGGAAATCAGTAATCACTACAGATCAAGGATTATTGTTTTGTTGACTGTCTAGACTTAAAGAACTGATGGAGGCAATAAAATGGTAACAGTATAGATTAAACTTAAAAGTGGGTCCTGTCATACATTTTTATCTTGGTAAGCTGGTTGTTAAACATTTACCCTCACACCCCTGGATGGTAGATAACAATTTCACTGATGATACTCATTAAAATCTTCACTGAAAAAAGGCATACTTTAAGAAGACTTAAGACTTTAAGAAAAAAATGATTGTTATATTAGGATTTTGAGTTGAACTTAAGTTACAGTCTCAGTGTATTATCTATATCTATGACAAAAGACTCAATATTTTAATCTGGATTGTGTTTCTAGTTTTTTTCTTTTCTTTTCTCTTTTTTTAAAGCAATTGGGGTTAAGTAACTTGCTCAAGGTTACATGGCTAGTCATTATTTATGTGTGGGTGTTCATTTTCTGAGGCCAGATTCGATCCCGGGTCATCCCAACTCCGAGGCCGGTGCTCTTTCTCTGCGCCACCTAGCCGCCCCAAAGAGAACATTCTTTTTTCTTTTTGGAGGGCAATTGGGGTTAAGTGACTTGCCCAAGGTCACACAGCTAGTTTTTGTGTTGTGTCAGAGGTCGGATTTGAACTCAGGCCCTCCTGACTCCAGGGCTGGTGTTCTTTTCACTGCACCACCTAGCTGCCCCTAGTTTATTTCTTTTGTTAATTTATGTACTCCTTTAAATTAAGGTCTTATTAGTTCATGATAGCTTTTAGAATCTGTCAGTGAATTTGATTAATTTTACAAGTGTGAATTCCACATCTCACTATTTCACAGTCAATTCAGGCTCCCTCAACAAATACACATAATGAAGCTTATAATAAAGAGATAAGGATTGAATTTTAGCTAACAAATGATTGTCCTGCAAAACACAACTATGAAAAGAATGTTAATAATAAATTTGCTTATGGTTTTCTATTTGTGTACTTTGACTAACTCCTATTAAATCTTGTTTTCTAATGACACTATTAAATATCTGTTTCATAATATCCTTTTGTCACCTAAAGTTAGTGAATGAAAAGCACAAAATAATAAAACTAACCCTCTTTAATAATAATTTTTAAATAATAAACAGAACGCACTATTCAACAACACAGTAAGATTTGGGGAAATATTCTTACAATTTCAATCTTAGGAATTGACTTAAAGGTATTTCAGGAGTCTGAGTTGGAAAAGGTAGGATATCAAAGTGTAAAAGTTTTTCTGATTTATAACAATACAAACACATAATTTGTTGATATACTCTTATTGAAGCTAATGACTGCTTTAGCCAGTAAGTCAGGATGAAATATTGGTTTATCACAACTCTAGTAGTTTTCCCTTTGGAAAGAAATTTAAAATTGCATGACTGTTACTTCTGTATTGACATTTTGCAGATAGGAAATGAAAATGCCTTTTTTTTTCATGTCTAGAGATTTGTGGAATTTTTCTGACATTTTGTTATACTCTGTGTTTTACTACCTCCTCAAATTCAACTTGTGGGGAATCAAAGTAATCTTATTTTTAATATTTTATAAAAAGCACTGAATTATTCTAGACCCTTTGTGTCTTTAAAGAATTCAAAGCAAATCTAGTGCTGAGTTATTTTCTTTCTCCATCAAGCAGATGCAGAATATTGAAATAGATCCATAGTACATTGGGTTGACAAGGTGATTTGTCTAGCAAACCATTTATATTCAGTATTATTTTGGTTTCTCCAACATCCACATACCAAGTAATTTCTAAATCAGTTATTTTCACTAGGTGAACTATGATGGGGAACTTCACAAACACCCACAGCTGGAAGCTGATTTGACAGCAGTGAGAGAAATATATGGGCCTCATGCAGTTTCTCTCAGGTACACAATAATTTTATTGAATAAAATTGAAATTAATACTTGGTTGAACATAGGGATTTTCCTTGATGTTTTTATATATGGAAATTTGCCTGGATTGAACTTTTTAAGATGCTGCATAATGAAAGATTTCTCATTACCGTCTTCACAAATTCCTGAGGCTTGTGTTTTGTTTTGAGACTACTTTTTGTGAACGGATATCCATCATCACAGTATTCAGGTGCTCATAATTTAGATTATTTCAATTGCTTGACACATTTATTTAGAGGTACAGACTTTGTGGGTCTTGAGGCCCAGGTTTGACTATAATAGATTATTGTAATTTACTTGGCAAATTGGACACATACTGTTATCATAAATTAAATCTTGTCTTACCTAAACTATAAAAGTTAATAATATGGGGCGTCTAGGTGGCTCAGTGAATAGAGCACCAGCCCTGGAGTCAGGAGGACCTGAGTTCAAAGCTGGCCTCAGACCACGTAACACAAAAACTAGCCGTGTGACCTTGGGCAGTCAACCCCAATTGCACTCCCAAAAAAGCAAAAAACAAAACAAAAAGTTAATAATATATAACAATTAGCAACATGGTTCAGTGGCTAATTCTAGTTCTTGCTTGGAGTCATGAAGACTCCAGGGTTCAGATCCTGCCTCTGACATATTGTAAGTGAGTGCTCACATGTACTTAATTTGTGAGTGCTGTGTGCAACTCTCTATGATTGTATGAGACCAGCTGACAGTTTTCTTGGAGGGAAGGTTTTACCTGAGAATTTCCTATACTATTGCAATATCAGCCTGGACTAAAACAAAAATAATTTATATTCAAATTACATAATGAAGGCTGATATAACAGTTAAAGAAACCCATTTAAATAATATGTTTGGAAGCTTACATAATTTGCTCTGTGGCTTCTGAATAAGTTTTGATGACAAATAATGTTTTCTTTATAACAGGAATGAAAAACTAAATCAGCTTTCTGTCTCCATTTGAGAAAATGCATTTTAATTGGGTCAGTTACTGACCTCAGAGTAACCGTGAAGTTTCTGGAATACCCTGAACCATTGAGATTTTTCCCCTTTGATTTGAGGTGGTAAAGAAAAGCATTAGGGAACTAGGCACTGAGAAAGAGCCCTTCATTTATATAAATTCTCTTCCCCAAAGACTCAGGTTTTGATAATTGTTCCAGTGAAAGGAAATTCAGATTAATTAAAACTACATATGATTTCCAGTGCTAGACCATACATATGGTAGTATGAGAATGCTTTGTTCAAGAAATATCTCACCAGAAAAAGCAACTTAGTATAATGTCAAGAGCAATGGATTTGGGATCAGAAGACCTGGGTTCCAGTCTCAGTTCTGCTAATAATTACCTTGATGAATTTTGGAAATTAATGTGATACATTTAGCAAGGAAGTTGGATTAGATAATCTCTACAATTGCTTCTAGTTCTAAATCCTATCCTGTTAGTGAGGCTTTTACCCTGCTAAGCATTCTCAGGAGAAATTCTGCTTTCAAGAAATCACTTCCACCCTATGGTCAAATGGGCATGAAGTCTTGAAAGGTTATCTGAAATTAGACAGTCTGTGACAAAAATGCCAAAGAAAGCATTTATATTTTAAGAGTCAGGTTGTACTATACAATCATTTTTTGTAAGTGTGGGGAAGATGGATTAGAGAGGAAAGATTTGAGATAGGGAAATCCATTGAGGGACAGGATAAGGGTGATGAGCTCTTGAGTTATAGTGATGAGCACTTGAGCTATCATGATGAATATATAAGTTGGGAGGAGACGTGCAAGAGATGCCATGTAGGTAAAACCCATGAGACCTGGCAACCCATTAGATAGGGGGGAGAGAGAGAGAGAGAGAGAGAGAGAGAGAGAGAGAGAGAGAGAGAGAGAGTACTGAGGATGACTTTGACTTTGAGGTAATAAACATGGTTGACTAGATGCATTGTGCTGTCCTTCACAGAAATATAGAAAGAAGTTAAGAAAATGATTGGGTTCTATAGAAGGAGGTGGGATAAAGTCGTGAAAACTACTATATATTTGTCTGTGAGCTGTCATTTTTCATCATTTATATAAGCACTACAAGATTTGTAAATTGCTTTACAAATACCATCACATTTTATCCTCACAAAAACCTTGCAAATTTGGTGCTATTACTATCCTTAGTTTTCAGGTGGGGAAACCGAGGCACACATAACTTAAGTGACTTGACCACACAGATATTAAGTGTCTGAAAATGGATTTCTTTTTGTGTCTAGGTCCAGAACTGTATCCATTTTACCTTTGTCTGCCTCAATTCCTCATCTCTTTGATGGGGATAATAATAGTGCCTACTTCCCAGAGTTGTTGTGTGGATCAAATGAGATATTTTTAAGCACTTTGCAAAACTAAAATGCGATATAAATGTTAGTTTTTACTAATTTATGCAACTTATTACCTCATGTAATAGGGGCAAGTGAGATGATGAGTACACAGACATAGAGGAAAACGTGGGTACAGTGGCATTGCATGGACTTAACATTATTTGAACCAGACAAAGGAAGACTGAACAAACACACCACACTGGATTATTCTATACAAGAAACTTCCTGAGGAAATAGATGATAAATCTATATAGGCGATGATGAAGTTAAGAAGGAGGGCAAAATTGGTGAGAGAGTAATAAATTATAAGCAAAATATGTCCAGAAGTCAGAGGGTAGAACATTCAGGGGAACTAAACGGAAATAAAATCCTGTCATCAGATCTGAAGTTCAGGCTTTGAGAAGACTGAAAATGGAACACAAACAGATTTCTTCAATGGTCTCTCAGTTGTTTTTAGCACACTTAGTTCACCACCTTCTTTATAAAGAAGGTAATGCATGGGCAAAGAGAGGAAAAAAGTATAGTAGGATAGGATAGAGGGAAATATAAAATGAATAATTATAATCATGAAGGTGAATGGGATCAGCCTACTTATAATTGAGAATAGGATTATAGAATGCACTAGAAAGCAGAATTAACTGCTATTTACAGTAAAACACATTTGAAACATCAAGATTCACACAGTTTAAATTAGGAGCTAGAACAAAATAATACATTATACTTTAGATATAAGCTCAAAAAGAATAGGAGAAGCAATCATCATTTCAGAAATGGTAAAAAGCAGTTTCTGTTGAGATAAACAGGTAAACTTCTTTATGCTTAAAGCTACAATAATTGCAGCAGTATCAACATTTAAATAACTGCATAGCACACCTAAATACTTACAGGATAAATGTAACTGAATTACAAGGAGAAATCCACAATAAAACTATAATAGAATTTAAGGTATCCCTTTAAGGTATTCCTAGACAAATCTAATAGAAAGATAAATAAGGTGAAGTTAAAGATGAGTGGGAATTTAGAAAAGTTAGAGATGATAGAACTAGTAAATGAGAAAAGAAAATAGTTGTTAAAATTTTCAATCTCCCAACAGCTTTTTCTAAAAGTAATCATCTATTAGAATGTTAAAAACTTTACATCCTGATTAGCAGAAATTTTAACCATCTAATTTGTTTACCACAATGCAATAAAAAATGTAGTCAAAAAAAGGTTTTTATAGAGGGGTTTAAAATTGATTCCAGCCTTTATTATATTTAATTTTCTTGCCAAGTACAAATCATCTGATCATTCCCATTTCAAAATTCTATGTATGCTTCTGTCACCATATTTCTCTTCTTTCGCCATGGCGTACACTCATGAGCCAGGAGAAGGGAGAAATTCATGAAGAGTCTCTGAGTAAAGAAATGTTGGACAGACTTGAAGCATTCCCTACAATTAAAGCCTGGGCCCCCAAACTCACCACTTACATTTGAAAACAGTCCTATTCCTTTCATTCCTTTTTTTCAAGAGGAGGTAAGGACTGTTGAGGGTAGGTACAAGTGTCCAAGTGCTATTCATTGCCGCACTGATGACTCTCCATTAGTTGCATTCCTGTTCCTCTACCTGATTTGTTAACATTAGCACCAGGATGCCAAACAATTTTTCTTATTTGCCAATTCAGTCATATGGGCTTTCTTTCATTTAGAAGGAAAAAATAATCATTTCAGGTTTCCATATTCCCCTCCCCTTCACATTGAGGAAACAAGAAAAACAAAACTCTTTACCAAGCTACATAGTCAAGTAAAACAAATCACTACATTGTCTAACCTTAATAAAAAACAAAAAGCAAACACATAGAATTCTTTCATTATTTAGAAAAATTCATAGCATCTTTAGATAGTTTCTAAAATTTGTCCTGTCTGCCAAGATTTCTTCCTGCTTCCTGAATTTGCATAATCCTTGGACCCACCATGAAAATTTCTCTCAAACTGGGCACCAAAACACATATTTAGCAAGCACACAGAGACTGCTGAGCTTGAGCTGTGAGAGAACATAGAGTTCTTCCTGATTCTTTAAACATTTCTGACCTGTTGATGTGGAAGTAAATATGTAATCAGAGCAGTTTGTTATCTGATATCCTTGTTTGTGGCATGCTTTATTTTCGAGAAACTGTGGGAGGGAAGAAGAATCTAAGGATTAGATAGTTAAAAAAAAAAAGCAAACCTCTCCAAGCCATAAAGCCCGGCATATTTAATCCTTAAATGACAGAGAAAATTAATTTTCAAAATGTCAGGTAGGGTGTCACCCACTCTAAAGAAATTAGAACCAATATGTAAGGCTTACATTTAAACAAGTATTGGTGAGTCATATTTCTTTTGAGAGAAAGAATTCATGAAATTCTAGCCCAGTTTTAGTAAATACTTGTTATTGAAAGCATTTTGTGCCCAAGTTTCAGGGATAAAAAATAATAACAGCAGAACTTTACTTTATATATCCACATATAGGCATGTAGATATGCCTACTTGTTTTATAGTTATAGTTATACCAAATTATAATTATATATAGTTATAAGTTAGAGACTTGTACAAAGGTTAAATGACTTTCAAGGTCACATGATGAATGGCAGACTCAAACTTAGGGCCTCTGATTTTAAATTCAGGACTTTTTCCAGTACACTACTCTGACTCAATAAAAGAAAAAGGACGTTTGTCCAATTTTAAAAGTCCTGCAAAACAGAACATGGATATGGAACAGTTACTAAAATTTCTGAAGGTACTTGTCTGAGCTTTTGGTTCCAGTGTGATAAAGCACATAATATCTTGTTAGCTTACAGTTTTCATTTCTTTTTTTTTTTTTAATTCTTCAAGGTAATGTAAGCAATTATTTTGAGTTATTATAAGCCTGTATGTTTTATAGAGTACAATCAGTTGTCTCTCCTCACTATTCAAGGTGCATTCATAATTCAGGCAGTGGCTTTAATTCTGCCAATTGCTATGTGCTCTCTCCATGTTGTGCGGCTACAGCGCCAAAGCTGATGACTGCAAAGGCTCCATCTGGGCAAACTGTAATCACGCTTTGTAACATCTCAGCATGAACGTGAAATTACTGGTATTATATGAAAATGGTATTCACAATGGAAATAGTTTTGCATATATACAATGCTATTTGTGAATTCACAAACACTTCAAAGAAGTGTTGCACAAAAACAAAAAATGATGTAACTATTTACAGATCTACACCTGCAGAATCTAGTTAATTGCAGACCTTGCAAGGTCTTTGCTTCTTTACAATTCTGCAGGCATTCTACCCTTTCCTGCAATAGAACACTTCTATCCACTTATTTCCTTGAGTTGTACAGAGAGTAAATGGGCCGGGGGGGAGGGGGTTAGAAAGGTAAATTAAACTTGTAATGAAGAACAAAATATTTAACATAGCATTTAAAATTTATTTTGTTTACTGAGAGGTCTAAATGAAAGGTGTTTCCATGTTTTGGGAGTTTCTTAAAAGATCATTATGCAGTGATTTCCCCTGGTTGGCAAATTTATTTGAAGAGAAAACTACATGAGTGTTCACATATTGATGTTTCTTCCTCATGTACAGGATTGGGTCGATGAGTCTTTCATGTCTTGGGAAGGTCAGAAAAAATGTTCCTTCTTTCCCTTTTCTCAATTTTCAGTATTTATTAATGACAGTTTTTATATGCCTCTGTCTGGCAGATGTGCAGAAAATCCTTTACTTGTTTACCAATTACCATCAAATAAATTGGAAATTCTTGCCTTATAGACTGCCCACAATCTGTTGTTCCAACCCTGTTTTAGAACGGACAGCTGGGAAGCTCAGTGGATTGAGAGGTGGACCTGGCGTTAGGAAGACTTGTGTCCAAATCCTATCTCAGACACTTAGTAGCTATACAAGCCATGTCAAGTCACTTAACTTTTGTCTACTCCAGTTGGCTTTAACTATATAATGGGCTATTGCTCCTCCCAAATTATCATTAGGCTAAAATGAAATAATGTTTGTAAATGTTTTCTATGTAAGCACTAGCTGTCATTACTATTATTGGCTTTTACAGCCATTTGTGCATACAAGCCAAATTGGACTACTTCCTGTTCCTTGTTTTTATCCTGACATCTTTTATTTTTCCTTTTGTCCAGAAATAACCTGAGAGTGATTGCTCCATTCTAAAGGATAAGATCTCCTTCACATCTCTTTATTATGCACTGGGAAATAACCTTTGTCTGAGTCAGGGGTTCTTAACCTTGGGGCCAGGAACATATGTGTGTGTTTGTGTTTATGTGTACAAAGATATTTTGATAACTACTTCAGTATATTTATTTTCCTTTATAATTCTATGGGTTTTATTCTATGCATTTAAAGACTTTGTTCCAAGGAGGGGTTCGTAAAATTCCACAGACGGCCAAAGGGGTCCATGACATAAAAAATAGGTAAAGAATGCCAACTCTAGTCTCCAGAATTTTTTGTCTATAATGTCTAATTCCAACTGCAGCTTCTTTTCTGCTTGCCTCCTTTATTCAGAAAACATTAAAAGACAGAACATTTCAGCTTGAGTGCAGACCCCTGAGGGTTCATCTCCCCAGAATTCAGAAAAGGATGAGTGGGAAATACACAAGGGATTTACTCAAATCAGTTGAAGTAGTCATTAGCAATCAAAGAGGGATTCCAAGGGAAAAAAGTAGTTTTATTTTATCATGTTAAAACTCTATTAAAAGAAACATATAACATAATTTTTGCAATTTTTGTGATTACTTTTTTTTTATGACTCTTAATTAGAAATGTCTAACATCATTTAATTAAGCAGGCATCTTCTATTCCTCAACAGCAGGTTGTGGACATTTAAAAGAGGTTTTATCTGAGGGAAAAATCAGAGGCCAGTGTTCTATGAGCCAATAAGTTTTTTCTGTTGAGCATTTTGAGGCAGGTACAAGACTAACATGAAATATCTAGGGATTGTGACAGGGCCAATAAAATAAAACAGGAGGTCTTTGAAATCTCAAACTGAGTGGTCTTTAAGTCATGGGAGGAAATGGAAGTGGATCAGTGACTGTCTTTAGAGAGGCTCCCTTTAGACTTCACACATTCCAGTTACATTAATCTCTTATTCCTTCTAGTGAATAATATGTGGGATGCCTGGTTCCTTGATCATTTCTACTTCATTAAGTAGGTCAATGAATTTTTTGGGTAGGACAGATTTTTAGTCTGCTATGTCTAATTGATTACCCATCTCAGATGTCAGTTGCAAGAAGAACCCAGTGGTGGACTGACAAAGCCTGTCTCCATATGGACCTAGGCTGGGAAATTTTTTAGTGTAAGTTAAGAAAGTTCCTGGGGAATGGTAGGTGGCAGAAGATGTTAGGCTAGAAGAGGAAGTGAGATCAGAGCAGAGTTAGCCTTCTGCAGGTGCTCAAAAACAGTTAAACAACAAACAAAAAAACCCCAAATAAACTCTGTGGGAGTGTGCACCTGTGTATGTGAGTTTGCATGTATGTGCATGTGCATGTGTGTTGGTATGTGCACACACATATATGTGTTTTGGGGGATATCTTCTAAAGTAGAAAATTCTGTTTTAGAATGGAAAAATGTTTATCTGCTTTGAGGTAGATGTGTCACTGCTCCAAATTCATCTTTTAATTTAATTATACACTGTCACATTAGTCTCAGATTACAAAATGTTCATGTTCTAAACCTGGGTAATATTATTTTTGTTCTCTTCATTTAAAAAAAATTGCAATTTAAATTATTCTTTGCCAATTCTTATTTTAGGAAATACTGAATGTACTTTATATTTGAAAGAATAAAACATTAGAGTAATTACAAATGATATAGTCTCAGGTCTTTATTAATAAATAGTAAAAAAAAATCTAAGCACAGTTCGTTTATTAAATAAATATAAAAGTCTTTGGGCCTCCATTTCTTCATCTGGGTCTTGAACTAGATGTCTTCTAAAGTCCCTTTAATCTCTAGATCTGTGTTCCCTATGGTTCATTGGTGATGGGGGTGGGGGGTTTGGAAGGTTGGGGAAGGAATTTTTTTTTCCCAGTAGTTTTTTAGTGTTCCTTTAAATATCTAGAAATTTGATTAGAATTAAGGGGTTGTCATTTCTAATCAGGATCAGAGGTCAATTTAGTTTTACTCCTTGAGGATTCACTTATGTAACTAGCTAAAGTCAATCTTGCCATCTCTGCCAGAATATTTCTTAAAAGTTATGTTATTAAGTATTTAGAGGTACTACTAAAATTCAGAAATTTCTTGGTAATATAAACCAATTCACAAAACATCAAGTTCATCAAAATTGAAGAAGATATTAATTTGTTTACATATGCAGAAGCTCAGACTTCAGTAAAACCACTTTGAAGCATTTGCCACTTTAGCTATGAACACCTACTCACAAAATATAAATGTATACACAGTAGCTAAATTCCAAGATGGTAATATGAAGTTAATGGATCATTGGAACACAGATATATAATTAGATAGGACCTCAAAGACCATGTATTCCAAATTCTTTATTTTACAAATGTGGAAACCAAGTTCAGTGGAGTTAAACTTTGTCTTGTCTTAGATCACACAGGTTATACATGTCATAAATTAATTTCAACCCAGGGTTTAAGATGAAAACTTTCAAGTTGGGTTGATGATGAAGTCTACAAAAGCAATTTCATCAGGCATAGTTCTTTTTAGTACTAAAACACAAGCATTTCTTGAGTCTATCCACTATCTGTCAATCAATAAAGTATTTCAATAAGCACCTGCTATTTTCTTATTCCTTTGTTGCTAGGCATGCAAAAATAAAAGAAAATTGGCTGGTTTCCTCAAAAAGATTACACTCTTTTGGGCTATGTACATATGCACATACAAAACAAAAAAAATAAACAAATAAATGAACAAACAAGTGACTAAATAGGTACAAATGTTTTCAGTGTTCATAATACTCTTCTAGGTGTAAAAAGGTACAGTTTCAACCCTACCCTGGAGCTCTCTAGTAGATAAATAAGAATTGAACACAGATATTGGATAATATTATATATTAATTTTAGATATATTTTGAAGTTGTAAAAAGGAGGCCTTATATGTAGTCCAAGAATTAAAGTTATTTTCAGTTAGGGGACTTAGGATAATAATAGAAAATTGTTTTGATTCTGAAATAATCTATCCAGACATGCAGCAGTAACATGGTAGGAAAGATTTGAAAGGGATTTTGAATCACACTGGTGATTGGGTTCAGTTCTACTTCTGTCACTTTCTATCTGTGTAACATTAGGCAAGTTAACCTCTCAACCTTCTGGATAGAGCTCGATGAGACAGACTCTTCTTCACTTCCATCTCCGATCTTAAGATCTGGCAGTAAATGTGGCACAGTGAATAGAGTGTTAGACCTGGAGACAGAAAGACCTGGGTTCAAATATGAACTCAAACACTTAGTAGATGTCTGACCCTGGGCAAATCACATGACTTTTGTCTGCTCACTTTCTTCAGCTGTCAAATGGAGTATAATAATAGCACCAAGGTTCTTGTGAGGTTCAAATGAATGAATATTTATAAAGCACTTAGCATAGTGCCTGGCATATAGTAGGTACTAAATAAATACTATATATAATTTTTTTTTTGTTATTTTATGACCTTTTATGTGATGAACAGACTACCAAAATGTATGGTTATGCTGAACCTTCAACCATCTTTTAGTTCCCCTAAAAACATTATCTGTTAGAATTGTAGAAAGCACATGAAACCATTAGATTTTAACATTTACCCATTTAAGTCGTATGCCACAATGACAATTTGTAAATATTTGTGGCTTTATTTGGGTGCAAGAACTATCTGATTTTTTTGTTGACTACATTGTAAATGTCTTTTTTTTAATTTTTTAATTTTTTTATTTTAAAGCAATTGGGGTTAAGTAACTTGCTCAAGGTTACACGGCTAGTCATTTGATTTATGCGTGGGTGCTCATTTTCTGAGGCTGGATCTGATCTCGGGTCATCCCAACTCCGAGGCCAGCACTCTTACTCACTGCGCCACCTAGCCGCCCCTTTAGGGCAATTGGGGTTAAGTAACTTGCCCAAGGTTACACCGCTAGGTTTTTGTTTGTGCGGATTAAGTGTCTGAGCCCGGCTCTGAACTCAGGTCCTTCTGATTCCAGGGCCGGCGCTCTATTCACTGTGCCACCTAGCCGCCCCTACATTGTAAATTTCATTGTAAAAAAAAAATCCAGAGGGTGGCTAGGTGGCACAGTGAGTAGAGTGCCAGCCCTGGAGTCAGAAGGATCTGAGTTCTGATGCGGCCTCAGACACTTAATGCACACACAAACAAAAACCTAGCCGTGTGACCTTGGGCAAGTTACTTAACCCCAATTGCCCTCCAAAAAGAAAAAAAAAATCCATAGAATTAGCCATTGTAACAGTAAGCCAATTTGTTTGCAGAATAACTTTTCCATTGCACAGGTTTTAATGTATTATACCCCTGCTCCAAAATCTTGTCTCCCGTTGTCTATAAGTTATTTAAAGCATTTTACAGTCTGGTTCCTATCGTAACTTTTTAAACATTATGTTTTACCTCCTTTTATATGCCTTCTGTTCCAAACAAAGTAACCTAAGATATGTTCATCAATTCATCCTCTGCCCCATGGATCTCACATTTGTGGAATCTATTCTGAATCACATTTACCTCTTAGAATCCTCAGTTTCCTTTGAGCTTCTCTTTGCCTTATCCATTCTTTTTCTTTATTCTCTCTTTTAAGTTATATTGGATATAGATATCTATGTATATAGGCCTTACCTTCCTCTCTAGAAGAATGTAAACACTGAGATGAGAGACTAGTTTGTGTTTTGAATTTATAGACCCAGCGCTGTATGATGCCTATTGTAGGCAGTTAATAAATGTTAAATCAAATTGAAATGTAGACAGAGAATATTAGACCCATTTAACTTTATATTTTAAATGATTTCCTATGCTGCGTTTTCCTGCTAATTCACTGGACATATGACATCCTTGACAACCTCAGAATCAGGGAAAATTTTCTGGTTTGTTTTTTTTTTTTCAGTTTCTGATTTGTATTATGATTTCACACAAAAGAGCAAGACATGTTGTATTCTAAGGGACCTGTGGTAGAGAAGTTTCATAGCACACTCTAGCTTCCTGCTTGAGGAAAGGGAGACAAAGGTGGAAATATCTCTTCTGTCTCTTTCCTTTATGTCTTGCACATATTAGGAAATTAATAAATATGGATTGAATTTAATGGATTTATCAAAATTCTTCCTTTTTGCAATATAGGGGCAGGCAGATGGGGAAAGGGAAAACTGAAGAAGGTAAACTTTGTTATTGCATTTTTCTGAATTAGGAGAATTTGAAGTAACTCACCTTCCAGATGTGTACTGAATCTTAACTCTGGCTTTAGCTTCCCATTGGCATATTTTTTTTTTAGTGGTAATTTTAGTATAAGCAACTTTGACCTTGTTGGTCTTCCACATCATTTCTTGTCCTCTTTGCTATTTTCTCTCTGTAGTTTGCTGATCTCTTAAACACTTTGTGCCCTTAGGTGCTGTGTAAATTTCTCATGACTTTCCTAAGTACCCTACCAACTGAGAGGTGTGTCCTCATTCTAAAATGTCCTCTTTTTATCAGTTAGAATTTCCATTTCTTAAGGCCCTCTGGCTGGCATAGCTAGGTGAAACTGATCTCTAGGTGAACCTGGGTTTTAATCTGGTCTTAGACACTCACTAGCTGAAGTTAATTCGCTTAAACCCCTTACTGCTTTAGTTTCCTCTTCTGTAAAATGGGCATAATAGTACCTGCCTCCCAGGGTTGTTGTGAGGGTCAAATAAAATAATAATTTTATTTACCTAATGTGCCAGCTGACACATAGTAAGCACATATAAATGTTATTGTTATTTGTACAGTACAAATTATTAATTCTGACGATCTAATCAAAGTAATTCCTAGTGAAGCTTACCAATTACAGTGGACATTTGTACTTTTTCCCCCTCCTAACTTTAAGTGAATTTTAGTAGCTAACATTCCTCTGCAGATGCTTCTGACATGGGAATTTTTTTAAAGCATCTTATCTACTCCTTCAGCTGATCTCCTTTGTCTAGTAATAAAATACTTTTATTACCATTACAACAGCATGCTTCTTACCTACCCTGCCTTTGGAGTTTATAGTGTTCACTCACAAAGAGCCTTCATTAGAAAAAAAATGGCTAGAGTCCTTAAAGTTGAATAGAAAAAACTGAATATTTGAAATTTCAAATCAGAAAGCCTTCACTGTGTCAAGCATCTTTTGTGTTTAGACCTGTCTATAAAACATTTAATGTACATATACATATAAATAGTTGTATAAATAAATAAATGAACAAATTTAAAGAAATATATGTATATTATTAAACCAATACAAAGATATATTAAGCCAATACAAAGGATACCAATACAAAGATTAGAGCTTAATTTTTTTTTTTTTGCTTTTTTGGAGGGGGAAGGTAGGGGAGTTGGGGGTAAAGTGACTTGCCCAAGGTGTGTGTGTGTGTGTGTGTGTGTGTGTTAAGTGTCTGAGGCCTGATTTGAGCTCAAGTCCTCCTGACTCCAGGGCCAGTGCCACCTAGCCATTCCAGAGCTTAAAATCTTGAGGGGGAAGACCTCATGTACACTTTGGAAGTAGAATTTGTTTAACTACGCAAGAAGAATCATGCTTTTGGGAAGGCTGAGCAATTTGTGTTTATGTTTGCTTCCAGGGAATATGGAGCCATTGATGATGTAGATATTGATCTGCACATTGATGTTAGCTTTCTTGATGTAAGTATCTGTAATAGGTTTGACAAACTTATTTGTCAAAGTATCTTATTTGTCACTTTTTTGGAGCTTTGATTTTAGATGGTCATGCTGTTCACTGACATTCCTTCCCCATATTATGTTTTATTTAAGATTTTAAAAATATGTACTTTACTCCATTACATACATTATGTGGCTGTTGCTTTTTCTTTCCTTGTTAAAGTGACTTGTGGAGAAAAAACATACTGGCTGGTTTGAGTTATAAAAATCTATACTTTTTTCTGTGGTATCTTTTAATAGGTTCTGAAATTTATAGGGAGAGTGTCACAGCATTTCTGTATATCTTAGACTTTTGTTGTTTTACTGTGTATGTGAAAAAGCAAAGATTAAGAGTAATTTGTTTTTTTCTTGACAATATAGTAGACTTTAATGTTTGTAGGATGTTGTGATTTTTAGAACTCTTACCATATAGAATAAATACAGTTGTATTTGAAAGGGGTAAAAAGAAACAATATTCAAGCACCCTTTTGGAAGGCTGCTAAATTATTATTTTTTTTATCTTATTTCAGGAAGAGATTGCTGTGGCTTGGGATGTGATTCGAACGGAGCCTATAATAGTCCGTCTGCACTGTTCACTTACACAATACTTAAATGGCCCAGGTTGGTCTTATTTCTTTGCCTTTTTCCTTTTTTGAAGTGAGAATGAATAGTTTATGGGACATGGAAATCCTATTCTGATTCAGTCTCTACATGCTGGGTAGCCACCTTAGTAATATTGTTGATAAATGTTATGAGGCTTAAAGATAGACGCTTAATCTACCATGGTGTCATTGGAGTCAGATGTTTGTATACTTCACGGTCTGGTTTTTGTGAAGCCTCAGGGTTCTGCCATGAAACAGTTACTGTAATGCCTAATTATTTTGCTCTCTGATTTTTTGGTTAGACAAGGTTATATGTTTGGTCTTATTTGCTACTACATGTTCATAGTAAGAAGAAATGAATTCTTATACTATAGTATTCCAATTTATAAATAAATACTAAATAAATGGCAAAGAGGTCACTGATTTACTTTAGGCCTTCTTGACCTCTTGCATGTTTTACTCATAGCATCCAAATTTGACTGAACTTTCTTCCAATCTCCTCCCTCTTCTCTACATCATTCATATGGCTTTCAGTCAGATAGTAAGCATTTATTTAAGTGCCTACTATGTACTAGGCACTATACTTAGTGCCGTGGATTCAAAGTAAGGCAAAAGAAAGTCCCTACTTTAAAGAACTTGTAGTCTAATCAGGGAGACCTTGGGGGGAAAAAAACAATTAGACACAATAGAGCTATGTTTATACAAGCTAAATTAGAGATTAAAAAAAAAAAAACCAGAATGAAGGCACTAGAATTAAGGGTGTTTTGAAAGGCTTCCTGTGAAAGGTGAGGTTTTTAGCTGGCACCTGAAGGAAGCCAGGAAGAAAGGGCATAGTCATTGAAAATAGGCTAGTCAGGAAAAACAGCTAAGAGGCCAGTGTCACTGAACTGGGGCAAAGCATAAAGGTGGGGGGCTGTGGTGTGTGGTAGAGGAAGGTCTTGCAAAATTCTGGAAAGGTTGGAGGGGCACCAAGGTTGTGAAGGGCTTTGAATTCCTAACAGTAGATTTAATATTTGATCCTAGAAGTGATAAGAATGCCGCTGGAATTTATCAAGTGCGGGCGGTGACTTGGTCAATAATTACCTATTCATAGTCTAATATTGTTTTTCTGTTAAATGAAGGGGTTCTAAATCTTTTACTGCTATCCTATGCCATATTTTCCCCCAGGAATCTTCCTTGGTTCCTTGTTGCCTTTAAGATTAAAAACTGTAAATCAGGAAATCACAGCCCTTCCTAGTCAAGCTCCAAACTACCTTTTTCCCCCCTACCTTTAGGTCCCTAAAATGTTTACCTATATATGTAAGTAAAAATCACTGTGTTCCCTACAAGTGTTGTTAGTAAATGAGTGCTTTGACTATATTAGCGTTTTTAGGTTAATGGACATTTGAAAAATATCAAAATCAACCCCTGGTCATCCCTTCATTAAAAAAAAAAACCTGTTAGTCTTTGGGAAATATAATTTTTTGGTTTGCATATACTGCTATATATCTGTGCTACATACTCTTCATAAATGCAGAAAATATAAGTATTAGGATGATAACTCTATCAACCTAATATCAAACTATCATTTTGCAAGTGATGATAAAAAATTAGTCTGATTTTCTTTGAAATAACTAAACATAGCAAAATTACGTTAAATGATAGATTAGTACATATCTTAAACAATTAAAAACATTTGGGAAAAGTTCCTCAAGAACATTGTAAAGATATATACTAATGCAATGAATTCTCTTCATCTAGCATCAGGACCTGCGATTTGAGACTTAGTTGCCACCTGTGATTTAACTCATCACAATCTTGTTTGGGCATCAGTACAACGTGACTGCTATGTGACTGGGGAAATGACTTTTTATCTGTTTCTTGATCTGTAAAAGAAGTATTGGATTAGAAAGTCTCTAAGGTCCATTCTAACATTAAAATTATCATTCTTTCATGAAATTTTTTTGATTTCTTAAATTTACCTATAATCGTAACCTTATATCCTTCTTAGGGTAATATTTTCTATAGATTTATGGATCTCACTTAGGAAACTTTTCTAACATTTTTGTTGTTGCTGTTCCTTAAAGTTTAGGGATCAGGATTGGATTTCTCAGTATCTTTTTTATTTCCTTCCTCATCCCTTAAATTAGGCACAATAGCATCTATGTATTGCATATTCAATAAGCATTTATTGATTTAATATGGTTAGTGCTTTCAATATGAAGTCATATTTTTTATTTGTCCAAAAAGTTCAACTTTCAGATTGTCCTTTTTCTTGGAGTCAAAATATAATTTAATGAACAATTCCATCTCCACTCTGTTAGTTGCAACATTCATGGTGACATTCACTGTCAGTCTTTGTTCTTCTAGACTATGACGTCTTAATCTAAGGTTGTGAACCAGGCATTTGGTTTTTATTTTTAATATTTTTGTAACTATTCAATACAATTATAATCTCTATATTTTCTGTTTTATGCATTTAAAAAATGTTCTCAATAGGGTTCTATAGCCCTCGATAGTCAGTCAGATGGATCCATACACAAAGTTTAAGAACCTCTGCTCTTAGTAAAGAAAAGGCATCTGACAAAATTCCACTCCACTTTTTATTAAAAACTCTAGAAATCAGTTAATTTCATTTTCTTACCTTAATAAAGTAGATAATGTGTATCTAAATTCAAGAACAAACATTACACACAACAGATTTTAAAATGTTCTAAATCATTAAGAATAAAGCAAGGATGCCCATTATCACTACTACCCTTTAAACATAATGTAATAAAGCAACAAGAAGAATTAAGGGAATAAGGATAGGCTGAGGAAATAAAATAAATAACTTTTTGCAGATATAATGTTGAACTTGGCAAACCTTAATTAGTCAACTAAAATTAATTGGAGTAATTAATAGGATAAACATTAATTACTTTTAGGTAGATCAAGCCAGTATAATAAACATGACATCTAAATTAATTTACTTAGTTCTCTAGAAATTAAATTTCTGAAGAAATATTTTATAGAGCTAAAAACATAATGAAATTCATATTGATGAACAAAAGTTCAAGAATCTCAAGGGTAATCATGAAGTAAGTGAGAAGATAGGGTGTCTATTATGACCAGATCTCATACTATAATACAGAGTAGTAAACATCAACTTAATTTGGTGAGAAAGAGAGAATTAGACATACTACAGAAATAAATAAATGTAGCATAGTGTTCATAAGCCCAAACATTCTAGCTACTGGAGGAAGGACTAGTTATTTGATGAAAATCTTTTTGGAAAACTGGTCTGCCTTCTGGGGGGAAAAAAGGGTTAAAGGCCTACCCCTTATACCATAAACCAGGTTAAATTCTAAGTGCTTACCTGACATAGATATAGAAGATGATATCATAACAAAATTAGAAGTTTAGAGGAAAATTTACCTTGGGGATCTATAGATAAAAGAAGGTTTTATGACTAAACGAGCAACGGAGAGGATCACTTAAAATGAAATTAACTTTGATTATATAAAGTTTAAAAAAAACTTCTGCTCATGCAAATCTCATGCAGTAAAAATTAGATTATTGAGGAAAATAGTGACAAAAATATTGAGGAAATCAGTGACTTTCTCTAAGAAATGTCTTTTCCTTGATTTGTCAAGAACAGATTCAAATTTATATGACTATGAGACATCAAAGAAAGTAATCCAAGCTGTCAACAGCCACATGAAAAAAATACTCTAAATCATTAATAACTAGATCAGTGTAAATTAAAGTAACATTGAGGTTTGAGGTTTTGAAATTGACAAAGAGGAATGGAAAATGACAGTGATCTAAACATTCCAGAAAACATTATAAACTATACCACCAAATTTACTAAAATGTACATATATTTTGACCTAGCAGTATCACAAGTAAGGCTATACCTTCAAAGTAATCGAAGGAAGAAGTTGATTTATATATACAAAAATATTTTAGTAGTTTTCTTTGTAAAAGTAGCTAAAATTTAAAATAATAGATGTATTCTTCTATTGGGCAATGGCAAAATTAATTGTAGTATATGAATGTAATGGTATACTATTGCACTGTAGCAAATGATAAAAGATAAAAAGTTTTCAAAGCAACTGAGAATGCCTTTATGAATTGAATCAGAGTGAGTTGAGTAGAACTACAACAAATTTTACAATGACAATATTTTGTATATCTTTGAAAGATTTTAAAGCTTTGATTGAAGTTAATGATAAACCACGATTCCAAAATAATGACGGGGAAAGACATTGTTAACCTTACATTTAAAACGCTGAAACACATTTTGATCCATGTTCAATATAGAATTATATTTTTTCCCCTTGGAATATGCAGTATATGTCCTATGCTTTATTTTTCTATTTGTGTTTGCTCAGTGGTAGGCGGGGAATGGGTAGTAGATGATTTTTTTAAAAAAGGAGAAATAAGACCCCCTTTTCCAAATTTAAATTTCCTATAATTTCCTGTTATCTCAGTAGCCACTCTCAAGTCCAGTTCTATTGCTGGGGCAGTGAAGGGGGTACAACATATTCTGTGTCCTGTTTAGATTGTAGGACAGTAGGACATAGTCATTTAAAATGGAAGAGAATAAAGTCTGTGTTTTGCTTCTAAGATTTAGAGCACAAAGATTTTGATCTTTTTCTTTTTCAGTGCCCACTGTGGATGTATTTCAGATTTCCACAAAAGAAAGATTTGGATTGGGACATCAATTAAAAAAGTAAGTTTCTAAAAGAAACAAAACCAACTTTTATCTGATGAGATTTTATTAATGCTTCATTTTTCTTTTGGAAACCAGTGAGTTTTTTGAGTGTGGGAAGATTTTGTCATTACTGTATAAGAACCTTAAGAACATATGTGTACAAACAGATTCACTGACACTCTTATACTTGTCAAAATATCACCTTGCATTTACTGAACAATATAGTTCTTTAATAAATGTTTGTATGTGTACATACATACAAACACACACATACACACATACACACATATATATACCTTTCTTTCCATCTCTAAGAACCTCCTTTTCAAGGGCTTGGCTAGAACAGTTCTCTCTTGGTCCCCATTTCCTTTGAATATCAGGTTCTAAACTAAAACCTAGTTTTATATAAAATTCACCCACCAGTACTCTGTGACTCAGTCAAAAGCAGCTTCTTACTGGTTTCATTCTAGTTCATGAAGTTTTTTTTCAAGGTCTTGTCATACTTATTCCATAAAATATAGATGTTGATAGTTTTTTTTTGATCTTTGATTTGATTGATTTGATCAGGATGTGTTCTCAAGAGATAAAGGTATAAGAAGTATATAGTGTAAGAGTATATAAGTATAAGAGTATAGGGTAGATCCTGATATGAAAGCTCTTTTAAATAATGCACAAAAATAGCAAAAAACTTATCTGTAATATACAGCCTTAAAATTTTTCTGGGGCAGAGGTGTCAAACCTCCCTCGTGAATCAGATTAAAATGAAATTGGAAAATTCCAAAATAAATAAAAACACCATACAAGAACAATTAGGTTAATTTGTGGTTTTCTAATTCAATATGCAGTCTTCAGGGATCTGTTTCTCTTTCAGTTTGATAACATACACTTAGGACATGCATGAACCAAGTTTTCCCTGATTCTGAGGGTCACTCACTGGGTCACATTGTGTTTTAGTTCATATTTACCATATTGTTATCAATGTTGTAAATAATTCCCTTATTAATGGGAAATCCAACAACTGGAAATTTTAGACATCCATAAAACAGAAACCTTGGAAGTGAGGAGGCAAAATCTTCTGAGTTGAAGAAGTTGCTATTAAAGTCATTCCTATTATTTTGTAGAGATTTTAAAGGAGAGTTCATGAACTCTTGTACCCTCACATCTAACAATTTTTATTTCAAACATCAGTGAATTAAAAGTGGTTAGACAGGTAGGCAGACTAATAAAGGTAGGTTCTTTTGACAGCTTGATAGCAAAGAAATAAATAAAAAATGTTATGGAAACAAACCATAGAAGAATAATTGTGTAGTAGCCATTGGCAATTTAAATGCCATTAGCCCCATAAATCTTCAGCTACAAAGGACATTGTTTTACATCTGACATAATACAAGAATAGATGTGAATAATAGTGACTTG
Source organism: Gymnobelideus leadbeateri (assembly GCA_011680675.1). Taxonomy (NCBI): domain Eukaryota; kingdom Metazoa; phylum Chordata; class Mammalia; order Diprotodontia; family Petauridae; genus Gymnobelideus; species Gymnobelideus leadbeateri. The sequence continues at coordinate 956,884 of WOXC01008524.1, forward strand.
GGAGTCATAACTGATGTCTGTCCTTTATATATTGTTTACAAAAGCAAAAAAAAATGTGAATTTGTAACTCAAATTCTTGTATAAGTGGATGTTGAAAACTATCTGCATTTAAGTGGAAAAAATAAAATATATTTTTAAAAAAGAAGATTCTGGAAAGTTTAGTGACTAACTCAAAGTCATGGAAATAGTAAGGGACAGGATTTGAACTCCTGAGTCCATGTCCAGTGTTCTGTGCACCAAAACATCAAAAATAAATTGCCCTGTCTTGTAAAGATTCTCATCTAAATGGTTGAACTATTTGTTTTTCCACAGAGAGATAAACATCATTGATTTTTTTGCCATTCACATATAGACTTTTGCTGATGCCAAAAAGATAGGGTAGCATTCTCTTTAAATTATTTATGGAAGAAATATTATTATATATTTACTGCTTCACATTCACATAGTGTTCCAAAGTGTTCTGAGGTCTTATAATAATGTGGAAAGAAGAATCACTGAACCCTGAAGTCCTAAATCCTGAGTTCTAACCCAGGCTTGTGATCTTGGACAGTTCCCTCATCACTCTGTCAGGAAGTTTCATTACTTACAAAATGAATGTTAGACTACATCATTCTAAGTCCTTCCAATTCTTAAATTATATGATCATTTTCACTTCATTTACTCTTCTTAATATTAAAGAGGAGGAAACAGTAGTACATAAAATATTAATTGAATTTTCATGTGTCATATAGGACATTAGTGACTAGAGCAAGCATGAAAACTCAGGAATCCATTCTTGTTTTTACAATTATGTGATTGTTATGTCCTCTTTATAAATCTACTGTTTTAGAATGTGGAATCTATATATTATCTAATAATTCTATGCTTTGTCTTAAGCATTATTTCTCTGTTAAGATGGAGTGGGCAGCCCTGTCGTGCGATTCAGAAGTTGCTGAAATGTTGTTCTTTTCAACATGTCTATCTAAGCTACCTGCCAATATGCCTGAAATTTTTTTCCATTAGTCACACTTTTGGGTTAAAAAGGCTTTGCAGCCCTCTATTAAAATGCAAATGTAACCTAAGAGTGGGGAACATATTAAGCTGTTATCGCTCCTTTACACTTTAGTTTATATTCATTTGTCGGTTAACAGGTTTTGTAACTTGGTCCTCAAAAAAAAAAAAATGGAATCCAAGACAGGCAATGTTGGATAGGAAAATGATGTTTAAAAAAAAGTCATGGAAATGAGTAGAGTTCATTAAGACTCTATATTAAGGCAAGGAACTTTTCATTCTTGAGGTGAGGAAGGGTATAAATTCTGACTTGTGGATAAAAGGGAAATACAGGAAAATTCTGCCTACTTCAAAATTACTTAGGCCAGCTCTTCACATGATAATATTTTCATATCGAATCTTCTAAAATTATTTTCATGAAGGAGACTATAATAGAGTTTGGCATTTATTCTCATCTCATTTTTGAAATGGAATTGATTCATTTCTTAGGCAATAAAACAGAAATTAGTAAAAAACAAAATCATATTCTCTGGTTTTTTAAAGTTAATTAAATTTATTAAAAATATTACGTCTTGCGGCAGCTGGGTGGCATATTGAATAGAGCACTAGCCCTGGAGTCAGGAGGACCCGAATTCAAATCCAGCATCAGACACTTAACACTTAACTAGCCGTGTGACCTTGGGCAAGTCACTTAACCCCAATTGCCCTCCAAAAAAGCAACAACAAAAAAAATTATGTCTTTCTAGTTGTACAACTACTATTGATCCTCAAGGCTCTTCTGAAAGGTCTTTATAGAGTTGATTCATTAGATACTTGCTATCCTTAGTCTTTCCTTTTCTCTCTCTCTCTCTGTCTTTCTCTCTCTCTTTCTTTGTCTCCCTTCCTCCTTTCCTCCCTCCCTCCATCCCTACCTTCCTTCCTTCCTTCCTTCCTGAGACATTATAGTCATATCTGTAGAGAGCTTTTGCCTCATAACTGATTTCAAAAATACACCATGTGGTTCTTAGGTAACAATGTTCTGAGGATCATGTAGCCCTTCCACCAATGCATAACTTTTCTATCCAAATAAAAATCTTATCTTAAATTGTCTGGAACTATGATGACAGAACTTCTTTCAATTGACAGAATCATGCAGACATATGTTACGCAACAGTGGAAACAGAGCAAAGAAAAATCCAACTGCACACACAATAAGAAGCTCTCAGATAAGAAAGTGAAATCCCCTCTTCACATATTTTCTACCTTGCGCAGGTAATAACCTACCCTATCATTGTCTTGTTAAGTTTTTCATTTCTCTTTTAATATCTGTCACTAATTTATGCAGTGAATCTCATTCTCTTTCCCTTTCAACTTTGTCTCACTGATTTTGATAACCTCCAACTTTTAAAAATATCTTTTTTGGAGTTTTATTGCCACTTCTCAGAGTGTGTGCATGCAACATTAAAACCTTAAAACATTAAAACACTTGCCTTGGGATTGGACATGTATTATTTTATTCCATAACAGTTTATTTATCAGGAAAAGTTCTTTCATGTTCCTGTGGACACAAAACTCCTAACTTAAAACGTTCTGGTGTGTTAGAAAACATATCACTTGGCAATGTTGAAAATACTCATTCATCTCTTCCAACCCTTTATTAAGTTCCTTTTTGTTAGCTGAATTCTGAGCATGCAAGTAGTATCTGAATGGTTTTTATGCCAGTCATATTTTGTAAAAAAATATTCTTTTTTTTCCCCCAAAGGTCGCCGAGTTATCCTCCCCCAGGTTGTGGTAAAAACAAATCCAAACTGAAACCAGAGCAAGACGGCATCTCCAAGACTCAGAAGCTGCTGCGGAGGACTTGTTCCAGCACAGTCAAGGCTGAGGATGTGTGTGGGACCAAGTCCCACAGGACCTTTGGCCGTTCCCTGTCCAGCGACCCCCGAGCTGAGCAGGCCGTGACTATTAAATCGCACAAGCTGCTGAGCCGTCCTTGTGCTGCAGCTGTCAAACAGGAGGAGTGTATCACTCTAAAGCCACATAAATTATTGACTCGATCTTGTTCTGGGGACCCTCGATGTGAGCACAACAGTACTTTGAAGCCCCACAAACTGCTCAGCAGGTCTTACTCCAGTAACCTGAGAATGGAGGAGCTGGATGGGCTGAAGAACCACAAGTTACTCAGCAAGTCTCACCCCAGTGCCCCCAAGTCATCCAAAACGGAGCTTTTCAAGGAACCTATTGCAGAGGGCAGGAGACTCTCTCTTACCTCAGGGCTTATTGGTATCTTAACACCATCCACATCTTCATCGCCCCAGACAGCCGTGCGTAAATCTTTTTCATTGTAGACCATTAAATAAAGTGGTAGCCAAGGGTTCATGAGAAGTAGACTGGCAGAGTGACTGAGGAGCTAGTTCCAGAGTCAGAAAAACTTAGCTTCCTTGTTCCATCTCTAACACTGAGTGGTAAAGTTGGATTAAATTAAATTCTTACTGCCCCCTGGTAACTTTCAAAAACCGTAAGTTGCAGAAAAAAATACATTTTGGTATTGGTAGAGTAAGTTGATCCCCTAGAGCTTCCTATACCTATAAAATCATTGGTCTGATATCTCTTCAACAAATTAGAAGATGATAGAAGGTTATAGGTGTGTGTGGTAACTGTAGATAATAGGGTTGGGGTGGGGCTCCTGCAACACTGGTAAGTATTTTGGATTTGGTTTCTAAGAGAAGAGTACAACTATTCATTTGAGTTTTGCATCTGTCATATAAATGTATGAAAAGAAACTGTTTTAATACTCATCCTGGTAATGTGTCTTGGTAAAAGACACATTTCCCTTCTTGAAATGCATATTATTTTAATGTTATAACTTATAAATTTATTTAACCTCTAATGCTCTCTTATGACAGTTAAATTTTAGAGCCAGATCCCTTGGCCAACTTAATAGTGAAATACTGTACCTAAGCAGCATTATGTATATAAATAGGCAATATTTAAATTTTCATTGTAAAGCTATGCTCCGGGTCCAGGTTATGAGATAATTACTTGATGATGAGGCCTCTTTGCTACTTAAGTAACTTAAACCCTTCTGGATGAAATTCAAGGCCTATCACCCTGAGACAAAATTTTCTAAAATGGGTAATCAGAGCAAAATTCTAATATTTGTTGTTTGTAAAGACGCAGTGAGTGGTATTTATAAAGAGCCAGCTAGATGGTGTAATAGATACACTTCCAGGCTTGAAGTCTGGAGGATGCATATTTTTGAATTCAAATCTAGTCTCAGATTCTTAGTGGCTATGTGACCCCAGGCAAGTCATTTAATCCTTTTTGCCGCAGTTTCCTCATTTGAAAAATGAACTGGAGAAGGAAATGCCAAACCACCCTAGTGTCTTTGCTAAAAAAAACTCCAAATGGGGTCATGAAGAGTCAGACATGATTGAAACAACACAGTGATATAAAAGCTGCATCTTTTACTGTCACAGACAAAATGATGTCCAGTTGTAATGAAATGAGGTTGTTTTACTTGGCTGATTAAGCTTGCTTTAACATTAGTTGTTGGTGTCATTGATCTCTGTTTTAGCACTGACATTCTCAGATGCTGTGGATCCCTTTTATAAGTAATACTGAAAACTAGAAACTCCAGAATGTGTAGCTTATAAGAAAGCGAGAATACTTGTTTTTCAGCCACTTGTTTGTCAGTAGTTTTATAAATGTAATGCATGCACACTTCCAACTTCAAGATCAAAAACAGCGTTTAATTCTTATTTATGAAAACTTCCTTCTGTCCATTGTATAGTTTTTTGCCAATGTTCTTAAAGGATGAATCTTATAAAAATGTGTTTGGGGTGAGATAGGCAAAGTTATTTTGGAGATAGTCAACAATAATCCTTTTTCATATGTAAATAAGATATTTTCAGAGACACAGAAGGGAAGGGGGTGTGAAAGACAACATTCAAAGAGCAGTAATGCCATTCTCAGCATCTACACAATCTGTTTTTTATAACCAGATTCTTAGATTTCTGTGGGAATTTTAACAAATAGTGTGGAACAAGATGTCTAGTTACAGTCATCTAACTAGAGTGAGAAGTTGAATTGGGATACCATAATAAGAGACACAAATCATTATGTTAGCTTTTCTACTAGAAGATATTTAGAAACTAAGCAAACTGACCTTTTTATTTGGGATATAAGAGTAATGATGGCAGAGAAACAACGAGGAATTGGAAAACCGGAGAATGAATGAAGAAATATAAAAATCTTGTATTTGTGCTTTTTGGTTTAAAGCTCTAATTCAGAAAGCATAGAAAACTCTTCAGGTTCGTGGTTTTCAGGAAAATTTCAGTTTGTTCATTGATTTTTGTTTTTCTCTTTTCTCTTTATAGCCAAATTATAATGCAAAATGTGTTCCAGTTAGAGACCGAGGTTTTCTTATTCAGGTATGATAGAATATTCCGTGTATTATTGAAAAAGTTTAGCTCTGTATCTGCCCTTTAATCATTTGTAAATAGAACTTTTTATTTTCCTTCCCACTATCCTTAGACAATTGAGTTTGCTGAGCAGCGGATACCTGTACTAAATGAATACTGTGTGGTATGTGACGAACCCCATGTATTTCAAAATGGCCCCATGTTAAGGGTAAGTTTTCATTTCTAGACATTCTAGTTTTAATTGAACAAATTTAATTGAACAAATAGAGCAAAAACGGTTTAAAACAGAAGACTTTTTTTAGTATATGAACAGCATGTATTCCCAATTATATGTTGTCTCTACTAAAGAGAATAGTAATGACCTTAAAAAATTACATCTCAGTACCCAACAGTCAGAGAGTGGATTAGATACTAATGAAAGCATTGTTTTTCATCTAACACATGGTAACTTCCTACAAATACTGAAGCTTAGGATATAGAGAAATGGCTAAAGAGGTATAGGATATATAGCTTGAGGATAAAGATAAATTGCTGGCATTTGGGTAGATAAACAATGCTGGATATTTTCAGACATGAAAGCCACATTTTGATGGGATTTGGGGGAATAATTTTACTGTGTTCCCTTTCCCAACACATACTGATATGTATGTGTGGTAATTTAATATTATACATACATATAACTCTTTATCCTTTTTAATAAGTATTATTTAGCAAAGCAGTAAGCCCATAAGCATTTATTTAGTGCCATTTACTGTGCTAGAGTCTGGGGAAGCACAAAAGGCCTCTGTCCTCAAGGAGCTCACAATTTAATGGGTCAGGGGTGGGGGTGAGGGAAGTGGCAACAAAAAAATATGTAGACACAGCTATATTTGATTTAAATAGGAAATGATTAACAGAGGGAAGACACTAGAATTGAGTGTTGGGAAAAACATCTTGTGGAAGGCATGATTTTTGTTGGTGTTTAAAGGAAGCCAGGAAGAAAAAGCATTCTAGACTTGGGGAACAGCCAGAGAAAATTCCTGGATCCAAAAAATGGATGTCTCTCTCTTTTCTTGGAGGTCAAAGTGCAACTTGGTCTGGATAGTGGTATTTCAGCCATTTTGTATTAGTATTTTGAGACTGTTACTTTGACTGTGCATTATTTATTGGATTTTTTCTTAACGGGGGTTGGAGGGAGCTACTCTGATTCTCCGAGTTTTAAAAAATTGACTTGAGATGTGGAATGAGAAATTTGTCTAGAGAAGTGACAAAAAATTCTATAGGAAATGGAATGAGCTCCCTTAAAGAGGTGACCTTCTAGGATCAAAATATGTGAGATATAGGTGCTTTATCTGCTTGGCTCCATTCAGTCACTACGTTTTAATTTTCCTTCTAAGATGACAAGATTGATAAATTAGTTTGAGGCCTCTTTAAAAAAAGAAAAACTGGGAAAAAAAGTGGTGGTGTATCTTTTTTTTGTGGTTTATTACTTGACAAGCAAATGAAATTTCATTCCCTAGTTGGAGATTAAAATCTCTGATGTGAAATAAATCTTTTACTTTTTTCACAAACACTCTAGACTCTATCTGTATCGGAGGGCTCTATTTTTCTTTTAGTTTTTGTACTTGTATCCTGTCTCTTCTATGATGTTAGTGCTAATTTTAAGCCTTTTAGGTTAACCAGGTACCTGTTGTTCTGCTGTGTGGCTGTCACAGTAAACAGGAATATTGATAGAATCTACTTATGCCTCATGCTTGAAGTAGAGCATATCTCTCTCCTACCCCCTTCCCCAATACATACACACACACACACACACACACACACACACACACTCACACTCAACACTCACCACCTCATATCAAGGCTAGTACTCTTAAGTTTTCAGTACAAATATGAGGACTTCGCATCCACATTGTCATTCGAACAGAAATCCTCCTGTAACCTGGGCAGTGTCCTATTTCCATCTCTTCGTTAATCTCTGTTAAAGCAAGAATCCCCAAATAATCAGGCATCCTATATTTGGGGCAGTCTCCAGAGAAATACATGTCAGCCTCTTAGGACTTAGACTGAAAGTACAGACTTTAGCCCTAGCTTGAAGCTGTGGAATATGTAAAACCAGTCTTTAGTCCACTCTCAATCTGTTTACAGAATAGGAATGAGCCTCAGGGGTCTTTCTGAAAATCAGAGGTAGCAGTTGGAAAAAAAAAATTATTTTTTCTTTCAGGTGCTATTCTATTTTCCCAGAAATAGACCCTTTCCTGGAGCCAAACTGCTGTTCACTTTTCATTTCTTAATTTTTTTTTCCTTTCCATCCTCCAAAGGTTCTAATACTTAGCTGAAAACAATGAGTTTCTGTTTTGTCAACACCTTGCTTTGAATACTAGTCAAGCAAATCAGTACCCCAGAATGTGGAAAGCAGATCTTTGTTCATTTACAGAATAAGCTTTGGTTTTTCCATGATGACCTCAAATTGTAAAATTAATCTTAAAGTTTTCACACATATTTTGAATCTGCATTACAACTGACACGTAACCAGAAGTTATGAGTTTGTTTGGTTTTTGTTTTTTTTCTATTTTGGAAAATGTTTTTTTGTTGAAGGTTGGGAAGGAACAACAAAGGAACGGAATGTCCTTCAAAACTCTTTCTTTGGGGAGGGAGGGCCTAGTGCAGAATACCTGTACAGAGCTCTTGTGCTAATAAAATATGTTGAGCCTTTGCTTATTTAATGATGATTATATACAGTTGCAAATGTCTGTAAGATGGATGTATGACTGTCATCGGAGAAATATACAGCAAGGAGGGCAATTGGGAGAATAAGAGATTCTTACTCTGTTGGCAATTTTAATTTTTCTATAAGGTGGCATCTGATACATTGGACAGACTTCAATTTCACATTCTTGCTTACACTTGTACAAGAGTCACATAAGATTGCACAAAAAAGTTATGAACTGAATTTTTTGAGGCAATATCCACATGAATAAGAACACACACCTGTTAGGTTAATGGAATATTATTTTATGACATTCTTTATGTCATAAAGGAATATAATAATGGAATATTATTTTTATGACATTCTTTATGTCCACTGCAGCCCATACTGGTCCCTTATCACTGCTGATACCAATGATGATGAATCCTGCCTTAGGCATTTACTAGCTGTTTGAGCATGGAGGAGTCTGCCTGCTTAGAGCTTCAGTATCTTAAATCTGTAAAGTGAGATTGTTGGACTAGAACATTAGATAGATGAAAAGGCCCCTTCTAGTTCTGCAGTTATGATCTATATATGTTTTGCTTTCTAGAACTAAACCTCTTTTTACATTAAGAATTATAAATAAGAGTGGCTAGGTGGCACAGTGAATAAGAACATCAGCCCTGGAATCAGGAGGTCCTGAGTTTAAATCCGGCCTCAGACAATTGACTCACTTACTAGCTGTGTGACCTTGGGCAAGTCTCTTAACCCCAATTGCCCTCCAAAAAAAAGCCAAAAAAAAAAAGAATTATAAATAAAGCTGCGTATTTTCAGGTTGCAAAAGTAAAACCAAGATTTTAGATTAAATGAAGCTGTGCAAAGATTTTTTTGGCATACACACATAATACACATATTTTGTGTATGTATATAAGTACAAACATGTTTATGTAAATAGGAATTTATATGCATGTTAATATGTAATATTTAAAAAAAAAACTTTTCAAATATCAGCCATATATTTGTTTTTTGGAGGGGGGAGGGCAGGGCAATTAGGGTTAAATGACTTGCCCAAGGTCACATAACTAGTAAGTGTTAAATGTCTGAAGCCAGATTTGAACTCGGGTCCTCCTGACTCCAGGGCTGGTGCTCTATTCACTGCACCATCTAGCCTCTCCAGCCATATTTTTAAAATGGACACTCTATAGAAATAAATTTTCTAGTTGTGCGGTGTTTATTAAATTCTACTTCTAGCACAAATCTGACCTAATTAAGGGAGATCAACAAAAAATGTGAACTTAAGTTATATGTGACAAAAATTTCTTTGACTGAGCTCTCATAATTCTTTCCCAACCATCAAATTCTTAAATTGGTGGAAGTGTTCTAAGAAGTTTTGTGCTAGTATTTTGCTTCCAATACATGCCTCCTTATCCTCTATACTAATTATTTCCCTTCTCCATAGATATTACCAGGGATGGGGAACCTACAGCCTTGGATGTAGCTTTTGGATTGAGTTCCAGGTTTTATAGAACAAGTCCTTTTATTAAAGGGATTTGTTCTGTAAAGTTTGGATTCAGTTAAAGGGCCCTACTTGGGGACCTAGAGGTCTACATGTGTATGTTGTATTACCTGGTGGTTATAGAGGTTGATATTTCAAGGACCTCATTGAAACTTTGAAATATTGTTGATTGTCATAATCCAAATGCCATTCAGCATGTTTTAATAAACTGACCTAAAGGTCAGTGAGGTATACCAGGACAGTAACTAGAATCCCTATTGTTAATCATTTTATTTCTTAAATGTTCTGATTTTCCAAAATCTAAAGTCTAAATATCTAATATTATATATCCAAAATCTAAATAATTCTAAAAATCTAAAGAAGGAGAAGAAAACAGATTCTGAAAGCTGTAGAACAGTGAACTAGACTTTGCTTCCTGGAGAAATTCTAGAATGCATAATTAAATTATTAGTCTATATATAGGAAAGGAAGCGAGGAATTCTAAAGAGGCAGCATGGCTTCAAGAACACTTCATGCCAAATTAACCTCATTTCATTTTCTAGGAGTTTTGTGAAATTAGTAGGTTTGAAGTCTGTTGTAGCTATAGTTTACCAAAATTTTAGCACATTTGATAAACCATCTTCTTGCTGTAGAAAAGATGTAAAGATACAGGATAAACAATATTATAGCTGTATGATTTAGGAACTAAGTGAATGGCTAGACAGTAATTACTGTTTTATTGGGAGGAAGGGACACGGAGTAGGGTTGGAGGTTGGCAGGGACTTAAGAAAAATGCTCCCCAGTGATCTGTGCTGGGTTCCCTCCTGTTTAATATGGTAAGGTAAATATATACAAGAATATTTATAGAAACAGTGTTTATTGTTGGGGAAAAAACAAACAGAAGCCAAATAGGTACCCTTAATTTTGAAGTGGCTGAACAAATTTTGCATATGAATGTAATGGTTTTATTATGCTGTAAGAAATGAGGAATGAGAAACTGAGAGGGTTACCTGCCTACCTTCCATCTATCATCTGTCTTTGTATATCTGTCAGTCTTCAGTGTTGTATGAGAAACAAGAGTTAACTTATAAAGGGCTGAAGAGAAGTTGAGATGAAAGTCTTTGGTGGTATACTCCAAAACTCTTGAGGGATGGATACCAAAATCTTCCTACCTTATACATTCCCACCTTATCACTAAGAAAATAGCTCAACCTTATTGTTCTCATTTCAGTGTTCCATGTTCAGACTGATGGCTTCAGGTTGGTGATGTCAACCATTAAATTTTGTTACTTACTGCAGCAATCAGAAGAAAGGCTCGATGATTTTAGGGAATTTTAAAATGAAAAGAAGACTTGATCAATTTCTCCTAACATTTCATTTCCTCCATTTAGTTGCAAACGCTTCTCCAAAAGTATGATTATGTGGTATACCTTCATGCACAATAGGGAAGGGAAAAGGAAATCCCAACAAAATTTTTTGTCCAGAATAAATTTACTAAAAGATATTAGGTACATCTGCTGGAGGTGAACATAGGATAGTGTTGTCCTCTGTGTTCATATTTCAGGGACAGCATAACATCTTTAGATTTTAGTTGAACTGGCCACACCTGTTTTCCACCTTTCCCTTTTTATGTAGAGAATGTATGTATGTCTGATGTATATTAGAAATGATTTCACCTTTCTGGAGGTTCTGGGGCTGGGTGAAGAGAAGGCACAATTTGTTACCTCCTCCTTTCGGTTGCTGTTTGGGAATCTACCATAATTGGAAGAGAGTGATGAGAAAGCATGTGCTTGAAACATCCTCTCATTTACTAAAGGTTAGCTGACAAGGCAGGTATAGAGGATTTTTCTGTGATACCAAATGCCATGGGACAATATGGATTCAAAAAGACAATTTACATGTGAGATTATTATTGGGAAAAGAGTGAAAGTTTCTTCGCTTAAGAAGTAAAAGGAAAAAGAAAAGAACAATTAATATGCAATACATTCCAGTTGTCTGACAAGTGACAAGAGTGGTTCTTGGTAAGAGATATAAACTTCTGATACAGTGTTGTGGTTTTTTTGGGGGAGGCATTTAAGGCCTAAACTATTAATGTAGGTTGTTATAGGTGTGTGTATGCTTGCATATATCCTACTAATTTATATTCCTCACAGTGAGAAAGGATAGCATTTGTAGTCACAGGATTCTTAGAAGCACAACCGTATTTTTATATACATAAGTACTGGGGGTGGGGGATGGGGAGAACACTAGAGACTAGCCATTATTCAAATCACTGCAGGAATTAGTTTTGTGTGTATAGCCGTTGTTCATGTTATTTTCATCCAGCTGAGAAAATCAAGCTTAGAATCCATACACAAGAGTGAATTCTTAAGTTTACCCTGTTGATGATTTTTTTTAGTGACTTTTGCTATTGCTTTTCCTAGATGAACAGAACTCATAAGATTCTGTGCTGTGACCTTCCATTCACCATCATCTTAACCCTTTAATTCTCTCTATAGATAGTTTTGACTATTAAATTATATTTCTCTAGTTCTTAGCATTTTACCTGGCATATATGCTTGATAAATCTATATTGATTGACTGACTGACTGACCTCCAACAGGAGCATTGACTTCTTTTCCAAGTTTTATACAGACTCAGCTTTTCATTTGATCATAGGAGAGTGATCAGTGTCTAGAGAAAGTGATTGTGAACTGAGTAATTTCCAATTGGACCCTGAGTATGTCACTGACATGGGCAGCTGATATTTCTCTTCAGAACAGAGTTATAGTTACTTCTGTCTAGTATTAAGCAGTTTTTTTGCCTCTGTTTTGAGAATCATTTCAACCAGCCAAGGTCTGTTGCTTCTTCGGTATCTTATAGTTTATCCTTAAGCTCCAACTTTGAAACTCCATGTGATCCAATGAGAAAGAGAAACACAGCAGAAGATACCAAATTACGAAAATTCAGATCTTCTTAAGTAATGGTAGAGCTTCTGCAGATTGCTTTGTAAACATTAAGGCATGATATCAATATCAACTGCTATTATTTATAAAGATATGTAATAGTAGTCCATTATTATGTATATTCTAAATCAATTTTACGGATGTGCTTTTGTACTTTTAAAAATAGTGTAGTAGTATGGGAAAAAAATCATCTGTAACTATGTTTTTATGGGCACATAAATATGATATTTTAAAATGCTGGTTCTTATGTTGGATTGGAATTCTAACTTTAATACTCTTTGCATTACCACACATGTGAGATTAAAAATCAGGTTGTCATTTATCATCTAGCTGTCTTCTTTCTTTTCTTTTGTGTATTTGTTGATGGTGTCTCTCAAGAGCTGTTTAAACTTCAGGTTATTAAAAATACTGTATCCAGTGTATGGAATTCCTAAAAAAAGATTTTTTAAAAGTAATGTTGTGCTATAAGTATATATTCTCAAGCATGCATCACTTATGTATTAGGGTAGTTGTCTCCAATCTAAATTGAGTACAGCAGTTCTGTAGAGGGCATGTGAAATTTTGGATAAAGTTACATGTGATTTATAAAGAGATTTTTTTTTGAATTATATTGATAAAGAAAAAGTATTTAATTTTTGTCATTCTTCTTATATTTTTAGTAACATAAAGAGGAGTTTCTGATATCCTTCCTAAAGCTCAAATACTGTTTACTTAGAATTGTGTTTTGAAAGTCATGCTTTTATTTATTTCATTATAATAAGCATTTTTAAGGCCCCCTATATTTCATGGACTCGTCAGTTGTTGGAGATATGAAGCAAAAATACAAAATAGTCTCTATTCTTAAGGAACTTATATTCTACTAGTTATAGAAGGGAAGAGAGGCAAAGAACAAAACAAGACAAAAAACATGGTAACTGAAATGTGAACATGAAATATACAGAATAATTGGTTCATCGTATTGTTCAGCTGCATAGTGCTGACCATTAGTGGGATTAGTGTTGAATTCTGGCTAAAATAAGAAGCATGATATGGTGGATAGAGCCCAGGACTTGGAGGCAAGAAGATCTGTATTGCAGACCTGACTCAGAGACACTGGACTTTTTTTTTTAAACATCTCTGGCCTTCATCTTTCTTATCTATAATAGATAACCTAACCAAAAGGTTAGGTTTCCCTTACATATCTAAATTTGTGATCTCTCCTAAGAAAATGGTTTCATTTCAAAGGCTTTTGCCTACAGAAATACATAAAAAAACACATTGTTTTGTAATGAGTAAGTTATTTTATTATTCATTTAGTGTGTAATAATGGTCAGGAGGATCTATCCATGTTCCAAAAAATATTAACCAGAATCTGTGAAACTCGGTCTTGAATCTTACGGATTAATGGTCAGAAGGCAAGGTCAAATGCTTTAATAATGTAACATTAAGAATGGAGTATTTCAGAAGTGCCAAGATACTGTAATTGCTTTATTGCAAAGTTTTAAAATGAATTAATGAATAATTTACAAAATTGCATATGATACTTGAACTTGGTATTCAATTCTGTGTAATAAAATGTGTTATTTGCATATTTGGTTTGTCTGTAGTGGCCATTAAAGTAACTACCCTCTTTTCAATACCTTCTGTGGTTTCCCTAGAAACAGAGGGAGAGGGCAGAAGGAAAACTATGAAATTAATTACAGTGGTCCAGTAGGGAACATTAATCCCAAAGAACTTCCCATATTGTCCTCAAAGAGATATCTAATATTGACCATCTAAAATGAATATGTTTAAGTTGAGAAATTTCTACTAGAGTGCCATCTTGTGTCGCAGTTTTGAACTTCTGCCCATTTTTGTTAATGAACAATAACAGATTGATATGCTAGCTAAAAAAGGCTAGAGATGCTCTACTTCAAATGCGCGCAGTTCAGATCCTGACTAGTAAATGTAAAACATACAATATGTTTTATCTTAGTGAATCCCATTTGTAATGAGTTGATGGTTTATACATAGCATACATGGATCAAAATTAAGTGATAATAAGATTGTGTGGTTAAAAAAATTTGTACATTAAAAAAATTATTCAATGAGATGACACAAGGGCTCTTGTTAAAAAAAAAAAAACAAGGCTCTTGATACATTGGAAAGAGATATTTTGTGTCAGAGTCCTTGGGTTCAGATATAGGGTTTTAAACAACTTAGATTTAAACAACTAAAGAAATAAAATAAACACTGTACTTACAGCATGGAATAGATTACAAAATATAGAACTGTGGAGAAAAAGAGGAAAGAGAACCACCAGTCAAGTTTTGACTTCAAAAAAAAATGAAGCAAAATTATCTGATAAAAGGCTAAACGGGAGAAAAAAAAGTTATAGTTGAACTTTGGAAAACCATTCATTTTCTAAAAAGTAGCATTTGGCCAATACAAGCAAGACAAGAGTCTCCTGAAATTGGGTAAGAATGGATGCCTATGATTGGAGTAAAATGGAAAGGCTATATAAGGCTTTATTTACTGACTGCTCTAAGATTTAGTTCGAGGTTTTTTGTAAATGTTATACATTGAAATATAATTTGATAATCAGTGAAACTTTTTATAGTAATTAATTAAGGGCATCTATGTATTGTCAGACCTTTTCTTCATCTTTCTCACATATAAGTAATATAAGTTTGTATATGCTGTGGATTAGAACATGCCCTCTGAAAGATCATTGTAGGAAACAAAAAGCCTATCATTACAATTATCTAAATAAGGGCTTGTTAACAACGATGAACAGGATGTGTGTCTGTACGTGTTAACATACATGTAATATACCTAATTAAGAACCATGGTTATATTGCTCTATTTTATTCATTCCCATAGTACTTTTAGGAAGATAATTAAACTTTGTGTTTACATTGTAGTTATATTGGAATGTGAGTTGAATTACAGCCATAAATGACTCCTTTGATATATCACTTATATATCACTGTTCTATGAAATTTACTTTTCTAATACCTGCTTTCATAAAACTTAAAAACCAATGAAGATTGATCAGAATTGGGTATTATGCTTATCAAGTTGTTACTGAACAGAATTTTTTTTCTTTTTTTTTTTTCTGGAGGTGGTAGGGCAGGGCAATTGGGGTTAAGTGACTTGCCCAAGGTCACATGGCTAGTAAGTGTGTCAAGTGTCTGAGGTCAAATTTGAACTCAGGTCCTCCTGACTCCAGGGCCAGTGCTCTATTCACTGTACCACCTAGCCGCCCCTGAGCTGAATTTTCTTACTTGGAAACAAAATTAAATATCAACAGTAAAAGTAGAAATTTATTTCAATTCATTTATTTTACTCTTTTCTAAAACAGAATTTGTTCCAGGGGCCAAATCAGATTTTGACCCTGAAGTTAAATATGCTTTTTTGTTTGTTTTGTTTTACCTTTTAATGACAATAAAATTTTATTTTCAAATGTCAAAACCATTCTTAGCCCATGGATGTGGGAGGGATGGATAGGAAACATTGGCATAGGAGACAGAGTTTTTCAACCTCTGACCTGAAGCAAGAATTTATATGTAACATAGTTGGGTTTTGTTTGTCTGTCTTTTTGTTTTCAGTATTCCAATATGTAAAAAGATACATACATACTTATATTCACATATGTGTAGAAAGTAAATGGTGTGAAAGTAAATGTAATTGATTTATCCAAACAATGACACTGTTCATTCAGTCTCATGCACGTTATATTCATTTTCATGGTCTTAACCTCTTAAATAGCAACCCCTTTGATTTTATTGCGTTTTAGAATTGATAAACTTCAGTAAAAGCATAAGGAACACTTCACCCACATCATAGAATTACTAATGTTTTCCCCATATCTCTTTTTCCAAACAATGACTGTTCTGCTCTATGCCTTGAATAACTGAAATTGATTTTCGGAGTCGACCTCCTGATTATTCTAATATTTATATAGTCTATATTAGGCACAAGGTAAATTAAGGACAAGAGAAAAAAGGAAGCTACTGTCATTGGGATAATTGATGGGTGTTTGGGGAAATGTTTACATTAGGTTAGGAAGGAGGAAAGATAAGATGGTGGTTTATGGTAAAAGGAAGGTGAGGCATATAGCACAACCTATTGGCACTGAGTATGTTGAAACACTTATGTGGTTGTTTTCTTTAGATTGAAAACATTTCTTGTGTCTAGATGACAAAATTAGTCCCTTTACTTAATTTCAAGGGTGGTGTTTTGTGTGTGTGTGTGTGTGTGTGTGTGTGTGTGTGTGTGTGTGTGTGTGTGTTTTTACTCAAAACTTCTTGCACTGAAAGAAAGCATAGCTCCAGAGGAAGAAAGGACACAATTTTTTTTAATGCTTTAGACTGAAAGAAAGCCAGGGATCTTGATAACTGGTGAGCTAGTTTGAAGATAGGAATGTTTCCATAATTTCCTACTGTTTAAGTGAATGAGTAAGTCATCCTCTGAAACAAGTAAGCATACGAACATTGGCAATAACTAATGCCTTTTGTCTGGGGTGCAGTGGCTCAGGGAATTGGATTATGTCAGGCTTCATCTGCTGCCTAATGCAATGTAACTTAGGGGATGAGATAAATCACATGCATGACACTGTTTTAGGCTTGAAAGATGATCACTCTTCCAAAGTAATCACAAAGTGAATATTTCAATGCTGTAGATTTCAGGAGGTTATTGAAGTCAAAATTTGTAGCAGCAAAATCAGTCTGCTTTCGCAAGTGATGTAAAAAGTGATTGGGTGCACGACCATTCTTTGCAAATAAAGTTGCTTTCCTAAAGATGGTACTCTTGTAAAAAAACAAAACAAAACAAAAGCAAACCTACATTTTGTGTTGCATTTTAAAAAATGTATAATAGGTGCATTTCTTTTGCTCTCACTTGTTGGGGTTTTGCATAGTAACACATATGAAAAGAGGAAAGCCCAAGGAACTCGTGTTTTAAGAAATAGTGGTATATCTTTCATTAAAAAAATTGTTGATAAAATAAGTTCATTTGTACAAATTATGAATGTTAAAATCTGATTTATGTTCAGCTCCCTATTAGAGTAATGAAAACTTAGTAGTCACTGTTTGCCTATTCACAAAATCAAATTAGCACAAGATCCATAACATCATAACAAAAATAGAAGAAATAAAATTAAAAATTCTTTAAAATGGTCAAACTCGAAGTTTTTATTTTATATTCTGGGTACAATGCAAAATCAGCTTAACTTTTCAAAAAATCAAGAATAATGTAATTTGTTATATTCTGTTCTGTTTTGTAGCCTACTGTGTGTGAACGTGAACTCTGTGTCTTTGCTTTCCAAACTCTTGGAGTAATGAATGAAGCTGCTGATGAAATAGCAACTGGGGCTCAGGTAGGAATATATAATGTTAATTATGTTCTTAATTTGGTATTAGTAATTTGTACTAGTCTACAATTTCAGAATAAATAGCTTATTTTAAGGTCTAAATGTTGTAGATGATAGGTTGTTCATGACCTCAATATTTTTGACTGAAAGTATATACTTTTTTTCATTCCTTACAATAAAGGATAAAATAATCAACTTGTCATAATTTAAAGACTAAATTAAATGAGCCATTCCTTATAAAAAGAGAAAATAAGATATATCTCTCTATTGCTGAAAGTTACCCTTCTATCAGTATAGCAGCAAGCACCCTAGCATACCCAGGATGGCTGCTAGCACAGGTTCCTAGATCTGCTTTTCTAAAGGAAAGCAACTCAAAATGGGTTAACAATTTTGCTTTAATCAAACATATGTCATTTACCTAGTTCAGGGGAAAAAGATCAGCACCCTGAACTTAAGAGAATACAAACAGAGGTTACAAGTAGACAGAGAAACATATCAGCATACAGGCTTCCAACTGTCTGACCATTATATCCATACCTACACAGTTACCAGAGAGAGAAGCACCAGCATCTGGGTTTTCAAAGCTGGGGGCTCAACGGTTGCCCAGAGTCTCATCTGGTCAAATCACACAGCTCTTCCCAAAGTGAGCCCCAAAACAAAACCTCACATCAGGGTATATATAGCCTTCTCCTGGCTCAGAGAATGTCACAACCCTCTTGACCCACTGCCCAATCACAAAGCAACAAGGAAAAACAATCCTCCCACCACAGGCTCCATGTGACCACATTCAGCCTATTAGGGGGCAGAGTATATTTTCCAATCAGGAAAGGTTCTCAGAGTCACTTAAGCCTAGCCAAGGGGCAAGAAAGATCTTCAGATTCCCATTCCCATAACAACCAGAGAAATTAAGATATCCTTAAGGAGTTTATTATTTTTATTTTATCATCTTCTCAAATCAACATCCAACACATAATATAGGACAGAAACAGAGGACTGTCATCATTACTGAAGGATTAGGAATAGAAAACCTTCTGATGTTCCTTCTAAAAATGTGTGCAAATTCCTTGATAACTCAGGACCCTAATTAGAGTCAGTGTTGTATAGAAAAACATTCTGTGGGTAGAGAATGGTAGAGATAATGGGTAGAGACTCAGGAAACCTGTACCTCTACTCTGCCCTTACTTTCCTTTTGGTACCTTAAGTAAAACCTTAAGTAAAAACCCATCATCTCTGGGTCTCAGTTTTCTCTTCTGTAAAATGACTGGGCTGGACTAAATGTCCTCTAAAATTTCTTCCAGTTCTGTCATCCTGTGAGCAAGGTAGTCTCTAAGTTTCCTGTCCACTTGTAGTCACTCATGAACTTAAATCCACATATTTCCTTTGTCAGTACATGAATTTGCTACATGTTCAAAGTTTTTATCCAGTCCTCGATAACACTTTGGCATTTCTTAGTTTGTAATGTTCTTTAAGAGGAAAGACTTATTTAGTTTTATTTGTGTGCTGCCTGTCATGTAGATAAACACTTGTCATGAGCTAAAACATTTTAGTGAAAGGGGAAAAAATGTGATTTGAGTGGCAAAAATATTGTCTCCATTGTCTCTTCCTCATTTTTATTTTAAATTTTACTTTTAAATTTTCTTCTTTTTAAAGAACAAACTGAAATATTTACTCCATGAATACTTAAAATGTTGCTGAATAAAACTAGCACATTGAAATAAGTAACATTTCTCTTTTTAGTACATTTTATCAATTTTGATTCAGTATATCTGCATTTATATAAAATGAGAGACAGGCAAATGTTTGGGAAAAAAAGTGCTCGTAGGTGAATGAAACATGTTAGTATGAGAATTGTTTCCTTCCCTTTCTCTTCTTAGAAATTATAATATGGTTAATAAAGCCTTTGTTTAATTAAAAAAAGAAATTATAATATGTTAATATAACATCATTCTGTTGTTGTTGCTACCATTGCATGATGATATAGGCTTGATTTTAGCTTTTATCTTAAGATCATGCCTCCTTTTTTAATCCATATATTTGGGGGTGGGGTGGGGGAGAGAAGGTTTGTTTATCTTTCCTTCCATCTCAACTCAGAAATTGTGATGTTAATTTCACATTCATGATGAGATTAGGAAACACTGAAAATATTTTGGACTGGGATGAAGCTTTTTTCCCCCCATCTGGGAGTAGTAGGAGTGCAGTTGGAAGAAAAAAAAGAAATCACAGCGAGGGTTTTGAAAATTGCATGCCTGCTTTTGAAATCTCAACTTTATTTTATTTTTCTAAACTGCTATAATTCATCAAAAAGTACAAAATACCCACCTAACCCAAATTCAGCTGTTTTAATTATTGCAGTTTTTTAAATGTCTTTTTTTTTTGCTTTGTTATCTGTTATATTTAGATCTCATGCCTGCTGCCTTGCTATTTAATTCAATATAATTTAATGCTTAAATTCTAATTGTTCTGCTAAGATCTCAAAAGTTTAGGTTCCTGAATGTCACATGAACATATAGATACATCTAGAAGCCAGATTCCTATTAGATATCAACATTTTGCATTATTGTGGGCTCTATTTACCCCTCCCACAGCCACATTAATTTTTTTTTAATCTTTAAAAAGTAACTTTAGGTTTGTTTTTGAGGGTTTTTTTAAGGTTAAATTTGCTTTGTAAATTTTTTTTTTGTCATTTAGGTGGGTCCATATAAGTCTAAGCTTATGATGTTAGCATCATTGCCTGTAGTCTGTCATCTTATTTTTGCTGGTGGAATGAGTTGTAGCACAGAGGATCTTATCAAAGGAAAAGGAAGTCAGAGCTCTCCTAGTTCAAGCAAAGGAGAACAGTGGTATCAAAGAGGTTAACTGATGTGCCCAGGGTCACAAAAGTACTAAGTAGATGAGCTAGATGAACTAAGTTTTCCTCACTTTAAATCCACCACTCTTTCCATACTACCTGAAGCTGTCTTGACTTACCTGTAAGTCACAAAAATGGCTTTGCTGGAATTTTCTCCTTTAAAAACCAAAAATATCTTGTCAATGACTTTTATTGTTTTTGTTTTTCAATTATATCTTCAAATTTATTGCCCTGTACCAACAAGGCTGATCTTTGCAGGCTGTTTGTCAGGTAATGTCAGGACATTTGAAGGAATCTTTTATTAAGATTTATTATTTATTTTTATTCAGCTATGTGGCAGAGTGGATAGAGTGCCAGACCTTCAGTCAGGAAGACTTATCTTTCCTGAGTTCAAATGTGACCTCAGACACTTACTAGCCCTGTGACCCTGACCCTAAGCAAATCACTTAACCTTGTTTTCCTCAGTTTCCTCATTTGTAAAACGAGATGGAGAAGGAAAGGCAAACAACTCCATTATCTTTGCCAAGGAAACCTCAAATGTGGTCACACAGAATCGGTCATGACTGAAAATGAGCAACAATTTATTTTTAAATTTGGTCAATTTTTGCCTCTTCCACCATCCTTCCATGATGTAGGTCATATATTATAATCATTACTACTAACATAAACTTTCCATACAGAAGATTTAACATCAATACTCTAATCTCTAGCATTCTTGGTTCAGTTCCAAATGTTCCATTGTAGTAGGAGTTACTGTGGACATTACCGAAATTTTTGTTCTTACTGTATGAACTAGGAAACTTCAAAATAAGCCTGATACAAAGGAGGCTATGAGGAAAAATTAAAAGATTTCCCTGAATTATTCAATGAAGGAATGGCTTTTTGAAAGAGTTCTAGAACAAGAGAATTAACTGATTTTATATTTACACTTCTAGGTGGTAGACCTGCTTGTGTCTATGTGTCGATCTGCCTTGGAATCCCCCAGGAAAGTGGTTATTTTTGAGCCGTATCCATCTGTGGTAGATCCTAACGATCCTCAAATGCTGGCCTTCAATCCTAGGGTAAGTAATGATTCTTTTAGAGACTTCCTAGAAAAGACTTGGAGAGTTTTGGAACTTCTTGTTGTTTTAAAAATCAGTTATTCTAATGCTATTCCAGTTCTAGAGGTGTGGAAAAGCAGAGAGTGTTTGACCGAGGCACACAACTATTTTGTAATAAAACTGGAATGTGGACCCAGGTAATGGTATGCTGGTAAATTTTTAACAACCATATGCTTTTATGTTTGCTTTCCCATTAATAAAAGCATAAATCATACCTTGATTTGTAGTTTTTGCCAATTTCTGAGGTGTAAATGCTCACAATGAAACTTTACCCATTGGCTCTTGTAAACAGCTGATACAAGATGGCTCTAGCACACCCTTGAACCCAGGTTTTCAGTTCTTTTATTCAATACTCTTTCTATAATACAAAAGCCTAGCAGTATTTTAGGTTTTCTAGATCAGTCTACTTAAATCTCTAGCTTTCTGCCTTCATCCTGTAATTCTTTCCCAAAGAACCTGTTTTTTTTTTCCTTTCTCCCATTTTCAACTGTTAATTCCCACTTCTAGGACATCATACAAGCCATTCATTTTTGGTTATTTGTATTCCTTCCCTCTTTTACAAACTCACTAAAAACTCTTGAACTTTGTGAATCCAGACCTATTTTTTGCCATTCAAATCATGCCATGTCCTTTTTGTACTTTAATAAATGTGGCAGTATTAATTTATTATTGCTTCTGTAAGTGTATGTCAAGGACCCAGATTTTTCACATATGTATATATATATATATATGGCCTGTTAACACATTTCATTTTACTGGAAGTAATATCCTTTATTCTTATGCTTTCTTCTCCCCTGTTGGAAGGGGATCTGTGGGTCAACTCTACATCCTAGGGCTTAGGTAGGAAATGTACCCCAAATTATGTGTTTCTTGAGGGTTTGATTTCTCGTATCACAGTGGAGCTAACTATTCCTTGCTTCCTCTTAACATTCATTCTGAAACTGTACAAAGAAACTACTTATTTAGAAAGCTTTTTCCCATCCATTCCTTGACAGTCAACTGCAAGGATGGGCACTCTTGTGTATATTTTAATTATGTTTGAAACCAAATGACCAATTGAGGATATAATTTCACTTATGTGATTTTTAGAGTCCTGGTCAAACACTCTAAATGAGTGCTTGAAAGATATTTGAAAGATATGTCTTAAAATGTATGTTTTGTGGTGGATATCAGTGTTTGGAGTGTATTCTGTTTATTGTATCTATAAATGACCAAGTGTTATGATGGGAAAAATTCAAACATCAATGTCTTGCATTTTGATTTACATAATTGATAAACGCCACTAACAGTCACTATAAATATACCAGCATGGTATTGATAGCCAAATATGACATACTCTCCATATAGAAGACAGAAGCAAAACGTTTATTCAGAAAACCAAATCCCAACACCAGGAAACTGAATCCATCATAGCAACATAGAAGTTAATGCACCACAATGTAGCAGAGCCTTCCCACAAACCAACACAAGCCTAGCTGTCACAGCCGGTGGCAAATACCAACATTTACTCACAAGACTAACTGCATCCCTCCAGTGCGTCCATCTGTCTAGCTGCTCTGACTCTCCTGGCTTCCTGTGGGCTCTGTTGCACCCTTTAGCCAACTCCTCCCACCACAGACTCCATGTGATTACATTCAGCCTCTTAGGGGGCAGGGTACATCTTAAAAGCAGGGAAGGTGTTCAAATTCCCTTAGGCTTATTAAAGGAAAGTGAAGATCTTCAAATTCCATTACCATTACATTAGTGTTGGGTTTTTTCTGTTTGTTCCCCCCAGTATTGTAGTAACAGCCTCCAAAGATATGAATCAGGAGCTATTAAGCTAAGATTGTAATATTTTTCATGTATCTACCAAAGGAACATTCTCATATTTCATAGTAATGGCAGCTTAGTATTCTGTTTTCTTCCAGATCATTCAGAGTTCATGTAGTTTCAGGCAGCTGTTTGTCTTCTTAAGGGGGAAAATAATTTATTAAACACTTACTATGTGCCAAGGACCATGCCATGTCTTGGAATTGCAGAAATAAAAGTGAAATTTTCTTTGTTCATGAGGAACTCATGGTCTATTTGGGAAGATAGCATGTACTTGTATAAGTATTTTCAAAATGAATCCAGACAAATCAACACAAAACAAAAGGAAGTTAAAAACAAGGAAGGGAGAGGAGGCAGGCTCTAGAGTTTACTGGGGATCAGGTTAAGTAAAAATCTTCACATCGTAATGCTTGAGGTGGGTTTTGAAGAAAGTGAGAGGTTATACTAGGCAGAGGCGAAGAGGGAGTGCAGTACATTCTGGAAATGAGTGCTAGAGAGTACCAAGGTACAGAGACAATAGATGCAATGACCTATATGAGAACCAGAGAGAAAGCCTGTTTGGTTAGATATCGGAAAGGGAATCACATACAACAAAGCTGGAAAGTTAAGTTGTGAATTGCCTTAAAACCCAAACAGAGAACTTCATGTTTATATCCTAGAGGTAATAGGAAATGATCAGAATTAATTAAAGAAGTCGGATCTATAGTTAAGGAAAAGCAATTTGCTAAATGTGTGATGAGTGGATTAGAGGGGTGGGGAGAGATTTAAGACAGAGACCTATTAGGAAGCTGTTGGAATACTTATACAAGTGATAGTGAGAACTGATGTGATGTCTATGACTGGGAAGGGGCTGAATACAAAACATTTTGTGGAGCAAGAAATGATGAGATTTGGCAAGTGATTGGATATGTGGACATGAGAATAAGTTAAGAAATCAAGAATACACTGAGATTATATTCCCCCCAAACTGGAAGAATGATCATACTCTTGATAGAAATAGAAATATTCTATAGAGGTTCATTTGTGGGGAAGATGAGTTCTGTTTTAGACATGCTGAGTTTCAGGTATCTAAAACACATCTAGTTTAAAATAATTAATAGGAAGTTGATCATATGGCATGGCAGCCCAAGAGATAGCCTAGATAGATCTGGATAGATAGAACCATAAGCTATGAGATGATAATTAAATGCCTGGGAGTTAATGAAGTCATTAGGTCAAAGAATGGAGACAAAAAAGGAAAAAGGACCCAAGACAGAGTCTTCGTTTACACCTATAGTTAAAATGAATGAGATGGATGATAAACCTTCATTGGATGCTGAAAACCAGTGGGTACCTATAGGAAGAGAATCAGAAAACCAGAGTGTCACAAAAACTCAGAGAAGAGCATGTGTTTAGGATGAAAGGATGCACAACAGAGGGAAAAGATGAAAAGTCAAAAAGAATGAGAACTGAGCTAGAAAAATGCCCACTAGATTTGATCATTAAGATATCATTTTAAAGTATAAACAGAGCAATTTATTTTGAGTGATGAAGCTGAAAATTAGTGGAGTTAGAAGTGAGTGGAGGGAAAAAGTAGTGGCATTGAGTGTTGACATATTTTTCTAGGAGTTTGACTGAAAAAAGGATCAGAGATGTCAAATAGTATAATATAGTTAAGATATTTTAAAAATCAGAGAGACCTGAGAATGTTTGAAGGTGGCAGAAAGAAAGAAAGAAATTGGGAGAGACTAAGTAAACATAAGAGGGGCGTGGTTGAGGGGGCAATCTGCTGGAGAAGATGAAGGGTGGTATCAAGGGAACTTCACCTTGGCAAGGAGAAGGGTTACTCCATTATCAGAAATTAGAGTAACAGAGAGTTGGAGATAGAAAAAAATTTAATTTTTTAAAAAATAAATAAAAAAATCAACAAGTATTTATTTTCTCTTCTAGTCACCTCCCCTATCTAGTGAAAAAAAAAACAACAACAAAAAACCTCTTTAACAAATATATATAAGCAAGCAAAACAATTTCCCTTTATTACTCATGTCTAAAAAATCTGTATCTCAATTTTATTATCACTTTTATTTCAAGATATGGGTGACATTCTTCATCAGTATTCAGGAATCAAAATATGTCATTACATCTATTACAGTTTTAAATCTTTTAAAGTTTGTTTTGACAATGTTGTTGAAGAACTATTACCTTCTGATTTACCCCCCAATTAAAGCTTTGCACACAGAGAGGAGATTTTAAGTGAAGAAATGCTTGCCTTCAGGGGTCTGTAAGTTAATATCAAGTGTGTGTTTTCATTTGAACAGAAGAAGAACTATGACCGAGTAATGAAAGCATTGGATAGTATTACATCTATTAGAGAAATGACACAGGTAAGTAAGCATGCTAATTTGCTGTTTTTTTGTTGTCATTGTTTATTTTTGCAATTCAGGTATATTGGGTAGCACTTTTAAAATTTATTTGCATTTGCATCGTGTTGCCCAAGATGGACATTTCCTCTAAAGGAAAATAGTGATGTAAGGGTGATGATTGCTTCTTATCAGGAAATTTGAATTACTGTGTGATGTTACTGTATTGCATGTGACATTGTCATTATCTTTTATGGAAAGGAAATAACACAGTAAGATTATGTTGTGTAGAAAACAAACAGTTTGGGATGCGAGACAGCATTATCATCTTTAAAATGACCATCCCCCTCTCCCCTGCAGCTTCTAGTAGTATATTGCACAAGGTTAAGCTCTCAGTAAATGATATTTAGTAATGAAAATGACTTTGCTATAGCTGTATATTTATACTATATCCTAGACCCCAGGCATTCCTGCTTTTATAAATAGCTGCAAAGTTTGACTCTGGCATCAGACCTTTGCCAAAAATGGCTGGCTCTTTTCTGGGTCACATATAAGCTATTTTAAATGGGAGGCAACATCGACTGATGAGCACTCAAATAAGGAATCTAGAGACTAGCGTTGTATAACTGACTCCCTCAGTGACCTACCTGCTCTGTGACCTTGGGCAAGTTACTTAATCTCTTGATGTCACTATCTCTTGAACATGAAGATGAAAATAGTAGTGTTTGGTGGTTTTTTTTCTGTGCCTTATAGAAGTGGGTGTTATTATATCACATCTGCAGAATTTTTTGTGATGAGTGTATTACAATCCATCGTCAGAATTGCTAAATATATCATTTTGTATTCCTGAGTCGTCACAGGGAGATTTCCACTTAAGTAAATTCTCTGAATGTTTTTCATTGAATATGGTAAGTTGTATAGGCCTTCCTTGGTATTACTGGAGAGAAAATGATAGTGTTGAGGTCACAGACAGGGAAAAGAGGAAGGGTGAGTTCATTTTAGTGAAATTTCTCTTCATTTTCTTCGTGGAAAGCCCTAGACTCAAGCAAATACCCTCGGATATGAACATTCATTGGAGTTATAAAATGTTCTCTTTCATTCTAATTTTATAGCTATCACTTAACCTTGGGGAGAAATTTCTAGAGCAGGTTTAGTTGTTACCAAGACAAAGTTGTAAATTTTCAAGGCTACATGTCAAGAAATCTATCCTGCATTTCTTTTGTTAGATGTGTGTTACTTTAAAAAAAAAACAGGTATTTTAAGAGCAATCAAGAATTTTTATTTTTTATAGGCACCATATTTGGAAATCAAGAAACAGATGGATAAACAGGACCCCCTTGCTCATCCTCTATTGCAATGGTATAAAACTTAAGTGTTCTTTTTAATAAAAATGTAGAATGTGGCCTTATTTTGCTTGTTTTTAAAGAAGGAAAAAAGAAAACAACAACAATGCATGTCTGTTTTTTTTTTAAACCTGCAATGCTAAAATTCTCCTAGAAGCTTATGAGCCCTGAAGATTATATAAGCCTTTAATGACTCTCATTTTAATTAAAAGTTCTACCTCACTGGGGAAGGAATACATTGCCTTGCATTGCAAAGATATGCAGTTCATTTAACTGCAGTTTGTCCATAGTAAAAACCTTGATTAACAGGACTGTACAGGTAATGAGTTGTTCTGGTTAATTTAATTTTCTGGTTAAATGAAGATTAAGCTAGAAAGTCAGTTGTTTCAATATTTTAGATTAGCAAACCTCCCTCAAATTCATTAGTACCTTTTCTTGCCCTAGTTATTGCATCATTCTATTATGTTAGACATGTTTGCATGCTTCAAGATCTTTGCCCCACTCTCCTCACTCCCCCCTCCACTATCACCCCTCAACACACCATTGTGGTAATTTAAAAAATATGTTAAGAGACTTAATTGAATATCTCTGAATATAATATCTATGATTATAATTGAATATAACACAAGCCCTACTTTTTTTTGCAGTCCTTAATATTGCTTTATATTTTTCATCACTTGCATCTTTTTCCTAAAAATGGAAGGCTGGATTAGCTGCGACAAGCAAATTGTTCGACAACATAGAATGGTTAGGAAATTGTATCCAAGTACCTGCTGTTCACTCCTGTTTGACAATTGTTTTCCCCCTGAATTGGTCCACCAGAGAATTTGAGATATTATGCTAAAACATGGCCACAAAAGTAAGAGCTACAAACCACTGAGAAAAGAATTTTCTGTCTTTGAAATTTTATTTGAAAAAGAAATGTTAAAGCCCCTCTCAATGTTACATCATATGTGGCTGCCTACATAGACCCCCTCTAATCCTGCCTTTGCACTGGGGGGATATATCTTGTTATTCAGAGATTCTGCTTAGTTAAAGTCAGCTTAATCAAGGTTTTTAAAGATGGAATTGAAATGGTGAAACACCGTGACAAAAGAGGTTTGAAAAGCCTACCCTTTTAAATTAGACCTCAGTCCAGATTCCACCTCTAATATTTCCTAGCTTTGTGATCAGGGACAAATCACTTAAATTCTTTGAACTTCAGTTTTCTCATCTGCAAATTAATGACAATAGTTTGTCATACTCAAATCCTAGAGTTCCCGTGATGATGCATGTGTTGATATTTGTATGTATGAACAATTATTATTGTTATAACTTACAATGTCCATAAACTAAAACTATGTGTTGATAAACATACTATATACGTGTATATGTGTACATATGTATATATAGATATCTATACACACATTTTTCATCATTGGAACATTCTTTAGTATATGTTTAAATTATGTCCAAAGGTTTTATGATTTTATCAGCATGAAAAATTCGTGTTCTTGAGATTCCCTCTGCTGAATCAGATCACAGTCCATCTGTACCTAAGTAGATGATTCTTAGGGAATTTATGGAGGCTCAGGAATACTGAAGAATTTGCATAGGTTCAAATAGCTAATAAAAATTAGAGGTGGAATTTGAATTCATGTCTTCCTCAATCCCAGTCTTTATTTACTTACACACACACACACACACACACACACACACACACACACACACACTCCATCTAGTATACTATGCCACCTCCTTATTTCATAACAAAGTATGTTGAAAAGGAAAAGTACATCCTTCTCTCTCTCCCCTTGTCTCACACTTTATTTGATACCCATCTACCTTCTTCCACCTGTTCATGATATTTAGTGCCTTATTCACCTTTCAAACAGAAGAGATACTATTTTTTTCCAGATTTTTTTTATTCCTTAATGATAAGTTATTTATATTTTTTACATTGTCAAAAACACTTTCACATATTTTTAAATGCATTTTTTATTTTCTAGTTGAGTACATTGATGATTGTAATAATTTTATTTACAAAATATTTTAGTAAGTCCATTTAACCTTTTTTGTAAATGACAATATATATGATCCTTTGATTTTAAAGTGAGACTTAGTTTTAAATTAAGTTTTAAATGATCTTTCTTGAGAAAATGGGAAATTTCGAAATAATTGTCAACTATCTTATCATTTTTTGTTGATGATAATTGTGTAAAACATATCCTAAAAATGTTTCTTTCACTAAGATGATTATTAAAACATTTTTGGAGCTTTGACTTTTACATTTCTTTTGGCCCATCTTCAATGCCTACTTAAAAGATGAAGTTTTTTAGACTTGTTTCAGGAAACAAAGGAAAATATTATGTAATTAAATCAAATGATTACAAAATCTTTGGCACAGCAAGCATAGGACTTAATCATTTGTTTCCTAAGAAGAAAAGTATTTTTTGCATATTTTGTGGCTGACCAGTCATTTTAATTTCAGGGTTATTTCAAGTAATAGGTCGCATATTGTGAAACTGCCAGTTAACCGGGTAAGTTATATTTCCACCCATTCTTAATGTCAGTTTTTTAAATCAGAGGGATACTTATAGGGTGATAGAATTTATTCTATTATTCTCATAAGGTACCTGACATTCAGACAGCCAGGGGTGGAAGAACTAAGTGATATTTATCTGCTTTGTAAGATGCTTTTTGTTTATTGTACCAAAACACTGAAATGGTAAGACAGGGCATTCATCCTGATACCATAAATAGATAAAGTCAATTAATATCAGATCATTTGAGGATTCCAACATTATTGAAAAGAAACATCCTTGAGAGTATAAGCAGAAAAGAATAATTTGTTTTCTAATATATTTTTTTCTGTTTGTTTCACATTCACCAAATACCTTTTTTCTGCCTGTATTAACAGCAGTTTAGAACCAAAGATTTGTTTGTCCCAGGGCAATTCCTGACTCTGTAATCTTTCTCACTGTGTAAAGTGGGGAAGAGAATCTTCTGTTTTTACCATAAGAACGGGGAGGTGAAGGGGAAGTAGCCTCTGACTACTCTCTTCCTATCTCTCTGTCTCTTTTTCTCTCCCTCTGTCTCTTTTATCTTTCTTGTTTCTCTAATCTATCTATCTATCTATCTATCTATCTATCTATCTATCTATCTATCTACTTACATATCTATCTACCTACTTAATTATCTTGTTATTTGGTGGGCTAACCTTTTCATAGATTATTTGATGGGTACAGTTCTAGCAAAAGAAAATTGGAACCAAGAAGCCCTGTTATAACCATAGGACAAATATTAATGAGTATGGTCAATTTTTTAATTATACATTTCATGGATCATCCATTGTGGCCATTTAAAAATCTTGAATTGGATTTCCTTTCCTATTCAGCATGTTCCCAGCCCATTTATCTACTAGAATGGTTATTGGGTTCTCCTTTGGGAACTCAACCTTGTAAACCAAAGAAAAACAATTAAGAATGCTCAGTGTTCAGACAAAATTTAGTAATGTATTTCAAAGTTAACATATAAATGATTTGGGATTATTGGCACATTTGCTCCTTTCCTAGTACTCTTGCAGATTTATTTTACTATATTTTATAATTCCTTTCAAGAGTCACTGTAATTTTTCTGGCATAGCATTTTCAGGTGTTTGAATCAGTCTATTAATCAAATTGGCTTTTAATGACTTGAGGTAGATCTTGGGTAATGGGGTTCTATTGGAATTAGTGAGATCTGAGTGAACCTTCAACCTTGGAAATATGTTCGGCTTGACACTTTTCCATTTGTCATATTTTATTTAACAGCAATTGAAGTTCATGCACACTCCCCATCAATTCCTCCTTCTCAGCAGTCCACCAGCCAAAGAATCCAATTTTAGAGCTGCTAAAAAACTCTTTGGAAGTACCTTTGCATTTCAGTGAGTATGGCTTAATACTACATGTAATGTTAGCCTCCTATACAAGAGTGTTAATGAGGAGGAAATATTTAATTCCCTAGGGCTGGTAGCCAATTCCAAGTTGCTAGCAAGTAAATGATTGAGTTGCAAACACTGAATTTTTGGGTAGCATGCCTTTTTTTCTTTTTTTTTTTAATCATAACTTCTAACACTCTATCTTTGGCTTTTTTCCCCCTCTGCTTTTAGTGGCTCCCACATTGAAAACTGGCACTCCATCCTGAGGAATGGCTTAGTCGTTGCTTCTAATACACGGCTGCAGGTAAATTTTCTTCATTTATGAAAGATGATGGTAAAAAGGTATAGTCATTTTTCTTACCCTCCATCATCTTTTATAATGGTATATTGTCCTGTAGTGTGCATACCTACTAAACATCTAAGTTAGAGGGTGACTCTTCCTCAAATCTTATAGCTATCTTTCCCTTGTGCTCATTGAATTCATGTTGGCCACATCTATTTCATCACTGTTTGGTGGAATTCCTCTTCTATTATTCAAATGGGAGAAGAGGGCCCTAGATGGAAAAGTTAAAAACAATTCCTATAGAAGACAACCTAATAAAATAGACAACACAATCATATATACTTTTTTTTGTAGTCACAAAGTGTTTTAGTTTGTTTTTTTGTTTGTTATTGAAAGGAGGAAATAACCCTCGAGAGCCCATTAATTACTTTTTTTCCTCAAATTACTCTCAAGGATGATAGCAAAAGGTTGGGAGCAGGAATCCTCACCTGCTTCTGATCTCCACTTCCATACTTTACTTACAATGACATTTCACTGCTACAGAACTAACTTTCACCTAAAAGTAGTAAAGGTCAGTTTAGGGGAAAAAAAAGATTACCAGAAATCTGACTTGTCTCTAACCATATGGTATGTGAAAGGTAAAAGAAAAAATATTGAAAGAAATCGATCAACCTATCACCAAGCATCTAATAGCCACCTATTAGTAGGTGTCAAGCACAATGCTAGACTCCAGGGTTACAAATTAAAAACTAAACAAAAAGTTCAGGGTTTATAAAATTCTCTGCAATATTTATTTCTTGCTCATTTACATTTTGCCAAGAAGGTAAAATAAGGCGAGGAAAAATAAGGCCAGCAAATTAAAAAAGTGAAGAAATTGGGAATCAACTTCTTATGTTCAAGTGGCAGGATTATATATGTTCTTTGACACTGATTGATCAGATTCTGAGGGGTACATGTTGCTGTTTTGTATCCAAAAGGGTAGAGGCTGTTTGGTCAGTTTCAGAAAATGAATTTTTTTTTTAAGCTTACCTGCAAAATGTTAAAATTCAGTAGATGACTAAGGTGAGATGGTTTGGGGGTTTCCGAAAGATTAGCCACTTTTGGTGTGCAATGCTTATTAAAATTCATTACAATAGATGTAATTCAATGTGTAAGTCTCTGTCAGAGTATACATGTGAATATTTCATGCTTTTGGATGATTATGCTTTTTGTTTGTTCATGAAATGTGAAAGCTGCTAAATTAAAAGCCAGCTAGTGTGTTCTATAATAAACACCTACTTCTGCCTCCAATGTGTGTGGAAGACTGTGCCAAGGACTATGAACTGGCTACTTTCTGATGCATGGAAATCTTCTAATCAAAATTCTTGATGCAAGGATGATATTAATCTTTTCAGATCAGATTATAGTTCATCCTAGATGTTCAGAACCTTGGAATAGTAAGAGCGCTATTATTTTGTAAGTTGTGTTCTGATGTGAGACTGTTTCTGTTCTTCATTTGAAACATTTAAAAGTAGTGACAGGCTTCTCTCTCCCTTCTTTTTAGCTCCATGGTGCAATGTATGGGAGTGGAATATATCTTAGTCCATTGTCAAGCATATCATTTGGTTACTCAGGTAACACTACAAATCACTCTCAAATTTAATTTCATTGTCTTTCGTTTCTCTTGTTCATGTTTTTATTTTTATTTGTATCTCTTTTTTCTCAACATTGAAGCATAATTACTACATTTGCGTTCAATATCATTACAAATTTCAGAAAACAAAGGAAATCATAATAATGTAGTGGCAGCAGGAGCTAGAATCACACTGCTCTTTTCAACTCAGGAAAAGCTACGTTCAAGTCCTTACTCAAACTCATAGTGATGGTTTCATCTTGTGCAAATTACTTACCATCCTAGTCCTGTAAGACAATAAATTGCAGAGGAGTTGCTTATATTTATTGGCAAAGTGTTTCTTCCCTGAGACTTCTATATACCAATAAAATCAGAAGTCTGGAACAACAAAAATGTATAAAACAAAATAAAAAACCCCCAAAACTTGGAAATCCATCAACTTTCTCTACTTTTCTCTCCCATGAACACTTAAATTTTTCATTTATCTGTTTTATGTTTGCAGTTTCTGTTTTATTAAGATGTGTATATATACATATGTGTATTCCATATCCTTAAAAATGATGATTTTCTTGACGCTTGTGTTTCCAAGATTATATACTAAGGAAATCTCTGTGTTGCTTCTGGCACCTAAAATCCATTGTATGTTCTTGATTACATCTCTATAATGGGATAGCAACAGAAAATGAGGGATGCATTCAAGGTACATCAATGACCTTTAAGGGCAATAGTGTTGAGGGAAGCTATCAAACCTAGAAATTTAGACAAACTAACAATATCTCACATTGATAAAACACTTGTATTGTGTATAACAACCTATAATGTAGATAGATGTAGGTGTTAAGTTTCAGAAACTGAGACTCAGAGACTTTAAGTGATTTGTTTGTGGTTGTACAAATAAAAGGTGGGGGATAGAAATTGAACTGAGGTCTCAACTCCAGATCTAATGTTCTTGTCTTACACCATGTTACCTCCACAGACTATTAATTTGAACAAGTATGACCTTGCTAATGTGAAGTGTGTATAGCACCTGGCCCTCCAGGATAAAATCTGTGTGTTTGGTCTTATTTCGTTAACTTTAGAGAAGACTTTTTTTTTTAAGGAAAAGAAATAGATTTTAGTTTAATGAGTCCATCCTATGTAGGTTTTATATTTACTGATTTTTATTCTTTATAGCATTCAAATATTCTTGGTGCTGTGTAAATCTACTCAAATAGAAATGGCAGATGCCCCAGACTCAAAGAATTTTGTATGGAACATAGAAAATTCCTGAGGGAGATAATAGGGCCACATGCAAATACTACTAAGTACATAGAACATCCATAAATGCATGCATATAGCTACAGAGATGCATTAAATAATGTTTTTGTAAAATCTTCTTGTCTGAACGCTGTAATATAGTCCAATCAGAGAACTTGCTCTGCAAAAATAATGGCATATTTCAAAGTTACTTTCATAACTTACCATTTCTCTAGTTTTGAATCCAGTTTTGAAAGTTAGAATTTGGGGGAGATGCATTAAGTTATGAACAGGCCAGAGAGTTTGTGTGTTCTTAGTCACAGTGGCATGAGATTCTTTTTTTATCATCACTGCAGATCATCATGTAAAGTTAATACAAATAAAACATATGAAGAATAATCTGTAATACTACTTGAGAGAATCAGTATAGTATAGAGGATAGAGTGCTGGGTTTCAAGTCTGGAGAACTTGGGTTCATGTCTCATCTGCTAGCTCTGACCATAAATGAGTCCTGTAATCGAAAACTTTTTTTTTTTAATCTGTAAAATGGGACTAATAAGGCCTGCAGTCCCTGTCTCATGGTGTTTGTGAGACTTGAGGTAACTAACATGTGTCAATAGTTTTGTAACCTCGAAGTGCTATGTAAATGTCGAGTTATTATTATTATTATTGTTACTATTGCTACTACAACTTTGGGTTGTATTATACTGATCAGTATAATTTTAAGCTGTTAAGCCATTAAAGTTTAAAATTATTCTAAGACTTTTGAGACACCTGGAATTTTAGTGTTTAACATTACTATTTCATTTCAATATTGAACATATTTCAAGGCCTGTTTAAGTGTTTATGGTTTTAATATAATAAATTAAAACAGGAGTAATGTAAAAAAAATTATTGAACATCTTTGAAAAAATGGAGAAGGGAAAGAAATGTTTGCATTGCTTTAAAACAAACTGTTCTATAAACAATGTGGTGGTGGAATACAAAGTTATTTACAAGGGATCTACAAATGCACATATGACTCCCTAAATAAGTTAGCATGCCTTCTTTTCAGCACAATAAATATCACATTCACATATAATAGTGTTTTCCAATTGTTTATAGTTTCTGGCTGTGATTGGGAAAAACGAAAAAGATGAAAAAAATTTATTAGGACCTCAGAAGTATTTTTAAATGAATTTTTGTGTTATTAGTCAGTCATCAAAAATGGTACAATTACTATCATGGTAGGCTTCAAAAAATTTTGTGATCAGAAAAAGGGGTCTTCAGAAGCAAATGGTTGGAAATCATTGGTTTGTCTTCCTTCTAAAAATATCTTAGGACTTGGTGCCGCCTCTCCCTGTTACCTATAAGAAACAATCCTTTGTCCTAATAAGCTGTGCTTGGCATTTAAGGGTTCCAGGTGAGCAAAGGTCAGTTTTCCTTAGGGACAGGTAAATGCCCTTCTGTAGTGGTGAGTGCTGTAGGATTTGGGGAGATACAAAGCTTTTATCCTATGCAAAACCTGATGCAAAAAGACAGAGGGTGATAGAAAGGCGTGACATATAAAAAGTTTAAGAGACAATTTTGTGGTAATTAATCATTTTATTAATTATGACTAGAAAATTAATACAAGGCTGGTCATTTGGCTGTCTCTCAGAAACTAAAGAAGAATGAGTATTATAATGAGAGGGGGAAGTGACTTTTACTTGCAGACCACCCCCCAGGCTATCTAGACAAAGATGGGGACATGGCTGAGATGACTACTAGGGGCTTGCCAGTTGAGTTGGGTGGGATCTGAACCAGATTGTGGTTCGGTATGATAAATCCAAACTAATCAACTCAATTGACCTAGGAGGGAATGAGGAAATCTGAAGGGAAAAATCCTGGATCTCTTCAATAGTAATTAGTTATTAATACAAGAGAGAATCTCTCTTTTTCTCTTCTCTCAGGGGTAAAGAAATCTTTAACAAGAAATAGAACACCTAGATGATGAAAAATAAAGCTCTTTTTTTTTCTCTTAATGAGAATACAACTATTATTTTCCTTCTCTTTACAGTGTTAAGAGAAAATAATAATAACGATAAAGTTAGCATTATTGAATCTTGCTATACATGTTACCTCATTTGATCTTTATAACTACTTTGGGAGAGGTTGGTGCTATTTATTATCTCCTTTTTATAGCTATGGAAATTGAGGTAGACAGAGGTTAAGTGACTTGTTAAAGGTCATGTATTTTAGTAAGTGTCTGGGATAGGATTTGAACTCAATTCTTCCTGAAACCCAAGTCCTATAGTCTTACCTACTCTAAAGGTGTCATGTTGATTACCTCTAATTTAGACATGCCTAGGAAAGTTTTAACCTATGTGGGGCGAAGAAAAATTGGTGTTTAGCTAGGTCATACTTTTAAGATTACTTAAGTTTTAAGAGTCTTTTCTATTCCAATTTTATTTTATGGCACCTTTTTGACAATGTTTTACTTTTTTATTCATGTATTATGTATGTGATTTCATTTGTATGATGATCTCCCAATGAAATGACTTGGACCAATACTGATCAGCACTGGCTCTGCAATTGAACAGTTTTAGAGAGTTCTCTTGTGCCCTGAGAAATTATGTAACTTGCTTAGGGTCTCTCTCTCTCTCTCTCTCTCTCTCTCTCTCTCTCTCTCTCTCTCTCTCTCTCTCTCCCTCATGTGCGCATGCGCACGCACAGACACACACACACACACACACACACACACACCCCTATACCTCAGAAGCATGATTTTAACTCAGGTCTTCTTGACTCTTGGGGGCCTGATCTCTGTGTATTACACTACAGCTGTCAATTCAATGTATTTCTTTTAATGATAGGAATATGTGTGTGTTTCTATCATTATTTATTCTAAATAGAATTTATTCTAAATAAGTAGAATAAAGTTCTCTTTTATAACCAGATCTACCACAGTTACTCCTAATCACTTGAAGCACCTAGCCCTGCACTAATGTTAGCATTATATCTTGCCATGGAATTTGACAAAAAAGGGTCAATCATATGTTTAGCTTGCTTCATCCAGGTAGTTCCTGAAATGATGCCTGGTGTTCTTTGTTTCTATTTTGTTTTGTTTGGATATTTTTAGGGATGAACAAGAAACAGAAGGTGTCAGCCAAGGATGAGCCAGCCTCCAGCAGTAAAGGCAGTAATACTTTACAGGTAATGCAATTAATCATGTAACTCTTTTTAGCTGGTGACCCGTGGATTTGTTAGCTAGGAGGAGGCTAATGTTCGTGCTTTTAAACCAACAAAATGATTATTTTGAGTGGTCAGCAGAATTAAAAAACAAAGATCATATAAGAGCACAGAAAGCTTTTTCCAGCAAATATTCACAACTATAGGCTGAAAAATATGTCCTTTGATGAATTGTGCTGTTTTGCAAGGTGGGAGTAGGGGGAAGAGTAAAAGTAATAACCATTTTATAAGCAAAAACCTTCATGCCATAAAACTTTTTACCCTACTGCCTTCTGTATTCTATTTACCAATTTTACTTGTTAATCTGAATGTAAAGAAATTAAAATTTAAAAAAATTACTTGTAAAAATGAAAGCATTGATAATAGTTCTTTAGCAACATTTTAATTTTTCTCGATTTTAGTATTTATAAAGAATAGTGCTAAGTGTTTTGCCAGTGATATAGTTTACATTGGACTGTTTATATACATATATGAATATGTATTTATATATGTGTGTATATCCATCATATCTATAGATACATGGCAGTTCATATAGGTATGAAGACATATAGATAGATAGATTTCTCATTGGATCCTTGCCCAATATGCTAAGTAGTGGAAGACTTTTCATTTTATCTAAGAGTAAATTGAACATCAAAGAGGCTGAGCTGTTTGCCCATGGTCAGAAAGCCCCTAGCCTTAAACCCAGATTTTCTATCCACAAGCCCATACACTTTCCTCCTCTGTAAAGCCAACCCTTATCTTAATCCACTCCTCAGATTTTCCTGTATCGCCTTGTTTGCATCACACATTTTAAGGAAAGAAAGTGTCCATTTTTATTCCTGGCAAGAATTTTCAAAGAGTAATTATATTTTTCTTATAGAGGAATGGCTTCCTCATTTGTAGAAATGCCAAAATCTTCCCTGGGCTGCTATTTAATGTATCTTATATTCAAAAAAGCCGGAAGATGTATGTTGATATGACTAGATTTAATAAAAATGTTAACAATGAAGAACCACCAGGATCCTTCCTCTAAATTGGAAGAAGCTGGGTGGTATAGTGGATGGAGCACTGGGTCTGGAGTCACGAAGACCCAAGTTCAGATGTGGCTTTTCACTTTAACTTCCCCCCCACCATCCTCTACTCTTTTCCCTCTTTTTTCTTTTTCTCCCTCCTGAATCATAGAGTATGTGCTTTAGTATTTGATTCAAATATATACTTACACTTTAAAGGAGAAATTTTGGGTTAGGTCTATCCCCTTCTCAGACCAAATTCTTTTCTTATTATACCTGGGTACAGCTACATAGTACGGTGGGTATAATGCTGGACCTGGAGTCAGGAAGACCTGAATTCAAATACTACCTCAGACCCTTACTACCTTTGTGACCCCAGGCAAGTTTTTTTAACCTCTCTGAGCCTCAGTTTCCTCTTATCTAAAAGCGGATACTACTAACATCTCCCAAGCTTTTTGTGAGGATCAACCACTTCATAAACCTTAAACCATATACTAGCTACTGTTATTATCATCATGATTTTTTTTTTCACAGTGACACTTGAATTCCTTTATATTGTTGTATAACTTGTTATAAAAAGAACCAGATTATACCAATCAAATGAGACTAAGTCAATTCATGATATATCATGAGATGACTAAGTGGCTATATCAGAGTATTTGTAGCAAATTTATCTTAGTGGCTAATGTATAGCCATTAAGCTATTTATAGCCACTGGCATACTTTTCTGTTTACAACTATAATTTCTAAATGTTTTCTTCTGGAAATTGTTTCAATTATAAATACATCTTAAAGTTGACTTTCTTTTTGTGCATATGATTTCCTGAATATTTTTGTAATATCACTTTTTTTATTCTTTAGTCTCAGAAAAAAGGACAACAATCCCAGTTCTTGCAAAGTCGTAACTTAAAATGCATAGCCTTATGTGAAGGTAAGTTGAAACTATTCACAAACCTTTACTGGATCTTTTTTCACACTTGGGCTTCATAAATAGCTATCTCTACAAATAACCTTATATCATTACTTAACTGATCATTTTTAGAAATGAACTTAAATGTACATATTAAATATTTATTAGTATTAGAAAAGAGGTTTCTTCTTTTATGTTACTTTATATTATAATTCAAATACTCCCTTTTTCCAGCTGCCTCACTCTATTTGAACCTGTTCTTATATCCTCCAACGTCTGGATCCTCCCCCATTCTTAAGAGTTCATCACTTATATTTTCGCTTAACTTTCTTCTCTCTGGGGAAATCTGGGATCTATAGCCATTTTTTTCTCTATTTTATTTTTTTTTTAAAGCCATTGGGGTTAAGTAACTTGCTCAAGGTTACACGGCCAGTCATTATTTATGTGTGGGTGCTCATTTTCTGAGGCCGGATTCGATCTCAGGTCATCCCAACTCCAAGGCCGGCGCTCTTACTCGCTGCGCCACCTAGCTGCCCCTATAGCCATTTCAACAAAGAATATTTAACTAGAGCCCCTTGCTTCACTCTATTCTTTCTTTGTTCTTGTCTTATTAAATTCCAGTCTGGTTCACCCACTGTCCTTTTCTTTTCTTACTCCTGGTTCTCTGTGTACTGTTGGAGCAAAACTTAGACTGTGCTAACTAGGTCTACTAGACATTTATCATGTCTAAGTTGAACTATGTCCTCACTGTATCCTGTCTGCTATGTAGCAATCCTCTGCTCCAACTCTGTTTTTGATTCTACCTCTAATATTCTAGCACTTATATGAAAGCTCCTTCATCTTCACAACCCAGCTGCTCTCCTACTCATCTTTCAGTAGCTGACCTTGTATTTTATTTTCTTGATGAAATTAAGAGCCATCTAGGAAAAAACTCCTTTGTACCTCAAAATATCTCTGTTTTAATCCTTCCATTTCTCCTGCACTCCTATCTTGGCAGATTACCCTTCTTGCCAAGGTAAAATCCTCCACAAGAGTCCTTAAACTCATTGCTTTCCATTTAGTGTATTCCAATAAGTATTTGTTAGAGACTTACTATATCCAAGACTCTGTGCTAGGCACTGGACATACAAAGACAGAAACTAAATAACCCCTCTTCTCAAGAAGCCCATGTTCTTTTGGGAGATTCCACACGCAGATAAACAAACTCAGGATAAAGTTGGTTTCTTGATATCAAGATAAAGATAAAAGGAGAGGGAAAGCATCCAGGGGGTGCTTGGTACCCGCAATGAGAGATAGCCTGAAATTGGAGAAAAGGAGGACATGATTGGTGAAGACATGAAATGGTTTTGAAGTATGGAGGAGGGCTGATGAGAAATCTCTCTATAGATAAGCCTTAATTTTCTCAGTAGAGTGGGAATCCATGTTATTTGCAGAGAGATGGGTAGGAGTGGAGGTGGAGCTTACAGAGATTTAGAACAGCTGCTCTGGGGAGTGTGAAAATGGGAGAGATAGAGAAAGAGTATACCATGGCCCCATTTCTCTCTTCTCCTTCTCCTCCAAAGAATAAGCTATACCTAGTTCTATGTATTTCCCCAACCCTCATTTATTCTTTAACTCTATGTAATCTGGTTTCTGTACCTAATCCTCTACTAAAATTATTTTTTCTGCAGTTACTAGTTGTTAAAGCCAGTGGACTTTTCTCAGTCTTCATCCTGTTTGGATTTTTCTGTAGCAGTTGGTGCTTGTGACTCTCTCCTCCCACAACCCTACCCCTACCTTTTACTTTATTTTTCATTTGCCTTCCATGGAATTGCTCTGTTTTGCTTCTCTGTCTTCTTGGTTCCCTTGCTGGTTCATCTTCTTGTTTTTTTCTAAGTGTGAGTGGCCTCAAAGTTCTCTCTTGGATCATTTTTATATACTCCCCTCCCCTCCAATCTCATGGTATTAGTTCTTATCTTTGCAGTTCTATGGTTACTCTACAAATGCTTCAAACTCATCTTCCCAAAAGTGAATTCACTGTCTTCTTTTCCCCTTTCCCCTGTGACTACATCTGCTCACAGATTTGCTGTTTTTGTGATGGAAGTAGCTTCTAAATAGTGCCAGGTTCAGACCCTCAGAAACATCATTGATTTTTCCACCTATATCATCATGTGTCTCTCAGTTTTACAGTCTTCCAGATTCTTCATCCATGATGTCCATACTTCTCATAGTCTTCTCATCTTGTCCACTTATACAACCATTAGCTCCGTTCTTCATGTTCCAGTATCTCTAGCCAGATAGTTATAATAACTTGCTTATGGATCTCCATAGTCTTTCATTTTTCTAATCCTCTTCCCAGAGCTACCAAATTAACCTTTCTGTTTCACAAATTGGTCACTTTCCCACTCATTAACCTTTAGGGCCCTTTGGATAAAACACAAACACCTCAGTATGACATTTAAGACATTCTGCAGTCTGGGTCTTACCTATTTTCCCAGACTAATCTTGTATCACCTCTGTTCATACATTCTATGCTTCAACCAAACTGAACTATTAGCTATCCTCTAATGTCTTTCCAGACCCTCTAATTTCTTGTACTTGTATAGGCCATAATTCAGAGTTGGATAGCACTTCCTTCATGCATCTACTTTTTCAGTTACTTTTAAAAAATCCTTTTTCTTGGGGTGGCTAGGTGGTACAGTAAATAGAGCACTGGCCTTGGAATCAGGAGGACCTGAGTTTAAACCTGGCCTCAGACACTTGACACGTTACTAACCGTGTGACCTTGGGCAAATCACTTAACCCCAATTGCCCTGCCTTCCTCCCTCTAAAAAGCTAAAAAAAAGTCCTTTTTCTTCAAAACTCCACTTAAATATTACCTTTTCCATCAAGTTTTCCCTAATTTACTCACTGCAAATTTTCTTATGGTACATTGCCTGTATCTTTATTTGCCCTTATTGCATTCAACCTTGCATCATAATTATCTTGTCTATGGCTGATGATCCCTGTTATAAATCTGTAATCTCCTTGAAGACAGAGAACAATCCTGGGTTTCTTAAATATCTCATGGGATAGTAGGCCTAATGTATGATACCTCTCCTCCCTTCTCTAATCTTTTCTCTTTTCCTCCTTCTCAAATTATAATTGTAGAGGTTTACTCTTAGGATTTAATTCAAATATGTATGTGCACACATGTGTATGTATGTTTATGTGTGTTTGTACTTATAAGAAGAGGGAGAGAAAATGATGCTTTTTGGGAACCAAGAGGTAGATTTAGGGATTATGCCTCCATATTCTATTCTTACTATTCTATATGTATATATATTCACAACTTAAAACTGCACACATTTTGTGTAAAGAAAATAAGAATTTAGAAAATGTCCATTTTTATTGTTGGCAAGCACTTTCAAAGAGTAATTATACTTTTCTGAAAGAGGAATGATTGTCTCTTTGTAAAGATGCCAACCTAGTCCCTCAGCCGTTATTCAATGTGTTATGTTAAAAGAAACCATAAAATATGCTAATATACTAGCTTTGATAATAATATTTGTCCATATGAAAAATCATCAGAGCCCTCCCTTTAAATTGTCTCTCTAAATGCACCCTGCCCCCCCATATAAATAAAATAGAAATTGAGTGGTAATAGTAATATTAGTCATTATTTAGCCCAGTTCTCCCATTTTAAGAGCATTTAAGTATATGGGTCAAAATTTTTTTTAAAAAAATGAACAAAAATTGGTCTTCTGTAAATTTCTTGAACACAGAACCTGCCCCACAGAACAAGCAGACTTGATTTCTACTTTTAAATGCAATTCTTGGTCCTATAGTGGTGCTGTAACAAAGACTTTTTCATTAT
This sequence comes from Gymnobelideus leadbeateri, assembly GCA_011680675.1. Lineage (NCBI taxonomy): Eukaryota > Metazoa > Chordata > Mammalia > Diprotodontia > Petauridae > Gymnobelideus > Gymnobelideus leadbeateri. Next base: position 1,000,132 of record WOXC01008524.1, read on the forward strand.
ATATTCTTTCATTAGGGTTTTTCCAGAGTATAGAAGTCAACTCGTAGATTAATGTTACATTTCATTGCAGTGATAACATCACCAGATCTGCACAAGCATGGAGAAATATGGGTTGTTCCAAACACTGATCATGTCTGTACAAGATTCTTCTTTGTGTAAGTAACAGTATTTTTTCCTCAATTTTGTTCAAAGAAAGTGTGTGTGTATGTTTGTATTATGAGTGGGAGGGAGGAAAGGGGAGTGTTTTCAAGACATTTTTGCTTAGCCCCATAGTAAGGCAAAATAGATAAAATGTTTTGTATGTTGTTTTCATTATTTGAAGAGAGAAAATACTGCAACACCCTGTTAATATTGATAATTTAGGGGACTGAAGAAAAACCAAAATATAAATGTTGATTAACACATTTTAAAATCAAAGCAGTTAAATGGAAAATAAAAATGAAATCCTTTCAAATAGTTATTTTTAATCTTTTTTACTGCATTCCCCTATTCTTATTTTATTTTTGGTTCACAAATTTGACTTTTGAACTCAACTTTCGTTAACCATTTGAGGGGCAGCAATATAAAAATCACTGGTAGTCAGAGGACCTGTTTTCAAATCCCATTTCTGACTCTGTTTTCTTCTGTTACCTTGTGTATATGTCATTTAACCTTCATGGGTCATCTGTAAAGTGAGGGGGTTGGACCAGATGGTCACTAAGGTAATTGAGTCGGTCACCAAGCATTTAGTAAGCATCAGCACACAGTCAGGCACTATGCTAAGTCCTTTTTGTTCCTAAGCTCATGTTCCTGTGATCTGCTTTTCAGTTAACATAGCCCATTTTGTATTTAGCGTTTAATATGGGTTATTACCACAGCCTTCACCATTAAAAATGTAATACGTATAATTTTTCTTTTCTCAGTCATTCAGGGTCAGTGTATGTCTTCACATGCTTGCATATACAGATACACACTCACACACCAAGCTATAGAGATATATAGGTTGTAGAACACTTCTTGTTCACAGTTGGCAGGTTGGCTTTTCCAAGGAAGCTGCAGTCACTAAGATAATATTATTGAACAAACCCAAGTGGTATCTAAACAACAAGTTCCATCTTTGAAATAACTAAAAACATTTCTCATGGACAGAAAATGTGGTGTAGGGCAAAAGTGAAATCATACCTAACATGGGTTTCAGCACTTAGCCCCATTTCAGGCATCTAGTAGGCACTTAATAAATACCAGCTGAATGACTGAACAACAGCTTGTGGCTTTCATAGTGAGGGCTTTGGTACCTTCTGTCGCTTTGGGTCACCAAATATTTCACAAGACACATTATTTTAGATTGCAATTTTCATTTCTTTATTAACACCAATGAGATTACATCTCTTCAATTGGCACCTCAGGAGAGAATAGCTAATTACATGAAATTGATAAGATTCCAATTAGATAAAAAAAGTAGAATTTGTTAACCAATTATTGTACTTTCGAATTATGATTATAAATTTCTTTGTAAAATGTGGATTTGATTGTTCCACTCATGGTAGGGCTCCCTACTGAATGATAATTTCTTAGGAAGAGATAATGTGGAAGAGAATGAAATGCTCTATCACAGTTATATAATTATCAAACAAAAACTTAATTTTTTCTTTACTTTATATCCTTCTGTATTGAGCAGCTATGATCCCTGGTGACTAGAAATAGATTGATGTGGCTTTGTTCCTTACCTTTGTCATTAAATGAAAATAATAATTGTTAAAAATAGTTTTCATGTTAATCTCATTCCCAGAGTGCAACAAAAAATAAAACCATTACTTACTGTTTTATTCATACTCCTTCAAGAGGGATAAGTCATGTCCAGAGTGACATCCTGAAAAATGAATCATTCAGCCAAACTTTAGATAAAAGGCTTATGGACTTCTGTGCCAGAAGGGAATAAAATAAACTTGGTGGAATGTCATTCCAAAAAGAAGTTATTGTAAGATTGCATGAGCAGAGCAGACAATGAAAGGCCTAAGGTGTACATGTGAATTTGTATTGACTCATAAAATAGATATCCGATGACTCAATATAGATAAACTTACAGCCTCCTAACTAAATGCAGAAAAATATTGTTGAGTTAAGTTCAATTAAATACCAAAACACTTTGATAGAAGTGTTCTTAATGATGAAAATGCTACTAGTACTTAAGATGAAAAAAATAAAATATTACTTACCCAGGAAGCTTTTATGAAGTGTCTGGTAGGTATAAGGCAATGAGATGGGCACTAGGGGAATAGATAGAAAGGATAAATATACCATAATCCTTGTCCTCTAGAAGCTTTCCATTGAGACCTGAATGCAGAAATGCCAAAAATAGAACTTGTTACCATTTGTGCAAATATCTGTTTATCCTTGATACAGTAGTAAGAGGACTGGCTTTGGAGTCAGAGGACCTGAGTTCAAATCCATATCACCTACTTAATTGCCTGTGTGATCTTGGTCTAATCAGTTCATGTCTAGGAGCCTTAGTCTTATCATCTCCAAAATGACTCCTAAGGTCTTTTTCATCTCTAACACTTATGATCCAGCCTATGTCATCCAACCTGAGCAAGTCACTAACCTCTCTCAGTTCTCTATAATAATAAAATCACAGACCTAGCCATTTTCACCATCATCATGATGATCCTTTTCTTTGCCTTTCTATTTTCTTCTCTATTTGTGTCTCTTTGTCTCTATCTCTCTGTATCTGTATATCTTTGTCTCTGTCTCCTGTTTGTATACTGGTTCTCAGACTTTAAGGTGTAGTATGAACTGTGAGAATTAATGATAAAGATTGGAAACTAGGGGCGGCTAGGTGGCGCAGTGAATAGAGCGCCTGCCCTGGAGTCAGAAGGACCTGAGTTCGGAGCTGGCCTCCGACACTTAATCCACGCAAACAAAAACCTAGCCGTGTAACCTTGGGCAAGTTACTTAACCCCAATTGCCCTAAAGGGGTGGCTAGGTGGCGCAGTGAGTAAGAGCTCCGGCCTCGGAGTTGGGATGACCCGAGATCAGATCCAGCCTCAGAAAATGAGCACCCACGCATAAATAATGACTAGCCATGTGACCTTGAGCAAGTTACTTAACCCCAATTGCTTTAAAAAAAAAAAAAGATTGGAAACTATCTGAAGCAAGGAGAAAGAATGGGTAGTTTCAGGTATCTGAGTAGAGAAAATCAAAACATCACCTACAATAAATTTCATTCTAAATTTCTTGTTAGATTTGACTAAACTGGCAGCATGTTTAATTTACATGTTATTTTATTATGCTCAAAGGCAAGTGAATGAAAAATTTAGTAAGCCTTAACTTTGTACCAAACACTATGCCAAGTATTGGGGTTACAAATTGAGATAGTCCCAGCCCTCAAGAAGCTTGCCTTCATTTTTCATTTAACCAGCATTTGTTTTCTTTTACCATATCCTCCTCTACTTTAAAAGAAAGAAAAAGAAAACCTGTGTAACAAATATGCAAAGTTAAGTAAAACAAAATTTTACATTGCCTCTGTCCAAAAATAGGTGTTGTATGTTGCTTCTTGAAATATCCACCTCTCTGTCAGGATTTTGACTAGCATAGTTCATCATCATTACTTTGGAATCTGGTTAGCCACTGCAGTGGTCAGAGTTTTGTTGTTTTTATTGTATAAATGCTTCTCCTACTTTGGAAGAAGCTTACTTTTTTTTTTTTTAAAGCAATTGGGGTTAAGTAACTTGCTCAAGGTTACACGGCTAGTCATTGTTTGTGTGTGGGTGCTCATTTTCTGAGGCCGGATTCGATGTCGGGTCATCCCAACTCTGAGGCCGGTGCTCTTACTCACTGCACTACCTAGCTGCCCCAGAAGCTTACTTTTTACTGGGGAAGATAGAGTAGCGCTCAGGGAAGGGAGTTGTTGTCTGACAAAAGTGATGAGTACAGTGACTCAGAGGAGTCAGTTGTTGTTCTCTTTCCGCTGGCAGTGGGAGTATCAGGTTCTTAAAGCAGGAGTTGGAAACCTGTGAGGTTAGGATGGAGAAGATCCAAATTGGATGGTTGAGAAATAATAAGGCAGGGAAATGAGGGGCACCAACAGGGAGCTGCTTTGTTACAGGGAGTTTAAAGTCACTTCACTTTTCCAAGGCTTGGCTCCTCGTGGTTTAGTTTGGAGGATGGAGAAACAATTCAGCAAATTCCTATGACCTGGCAAAAGGTTCCTTGAAACTTAATCAGGAATTTATCGATATAAAGTTCACTAAATGACATAATAGAAAAATCTACCATATTTTAAAAAAAGATACAGAAATGTTGTTTAATGTTGTCTTATTAATTTTTCTGTAACAATCAGAATCATAGAATGTTACATCTGGAAGGGACTTCAGCTACCATCTAGTCTAGGGGTCCTCAACTTTTTTTTTAATCATGGACCCCCTTTACAATCTGGTAATGCCTATGGACCTCTACTCAGGATAGTGTTTTTAAATACCTAAAATAAAATACAGATAATTAAGAAGGAAATTAATTCTATTGAATTGAAATAGTTGTTAAAATTAAAAAAAAAAACCCAAACCAAACCAGGTTCATGAATCTCAAGTTAAGAGTCTCAGATTTCCAGTCTAACTCCTTCCCCAGAAGGAATCCCAACTATTAAAATAACCAACAATTGGCCATTTGCCTCCTGTTGAAAACTTCCAGTAAGGGAGATTTTATCTATCTCATGAGGCATCCCATTTTTTCTGTTGTAGTAGGTAGGGGGCATTATATTATAACTCACTGTAAGCATTTCTTCATGGGGGCTAATAGAATGTGACCAAGACTATCTACTTAATCATCTCTGGGTAACTAATTCCCATATATTTGCTTAACCCCTAAACACATCTCTTTCCTGAGTTTAGTATTATATTTTTGTATGTATGCATGTTCACTGTTTACTACTAAATGATCCTGTCCAAATGGTATCTGTCTAAAACAAGACTCCATTATCTTCATTTCTAAATCTGATACTTATTATAATGTCCTCACTTCTGATTTATAGATGCTATCATTACCCCGGCACCCAATCTTAAACCCTCCATTATATTACTATTACAATAGGCTTTTATTTCAAAGGATCATAGATTTAGAAGAGGAAGGAGCCCTCAAGGTCTATCAGGTCCAGCCCTCTCATCTCATTCTGTAGATGAGGAAACTGATACTTAGAGAGATTAAGTAAATTTCCTGTGGCTTCACAGATAATAAATGTCATGTCTTTTTATCTAATCAGTATTGCACATCACTGTCATATTAATCTTAACTTATTGCTTTGATTGTTGTCATTCTATGAATGAAAAACACCCAGTAGTTCTCAATTGCAAATCAAATATAGTCTAACCTTAAAATAACTTTTGTGCTTACTTCCCTTCTCACCCCCCATAATTTGGACTTTCACCTTTCCAGACTTTTTCCCCAGATTATCTGTCCACTTTGCTACAGCCATATTTACTGATATTGTTGCTGTTATGAGTTTCTTTTTTCCTTTACTTTGACACACAGTGTCTCCCTCTCAAAATTCTCTGTCTAAAAATGCCTCTTTATCTATGAAATCTCCCCTGATTCTGAATTACTATGGAACATTTTTTTCTACAACTCTTATGATACTTACTATGTGTGCCATGATGAGTATCCCTGCGGAAATGATAAATTCTTCAAGGACAAAGGCTATATATATATATATTGGTATCACATAATGATTTTTTTGGACTAAGTACTTCATAAATGTTTGGTGGATGAAAAAAAAAAAGGCTTTTCCAGTGGAGTACAATCTCTGCCATGTTTTACTAAACTAGAAAGGCTTCAGGTATGGGCCTAGTTATAGACTTTACCTGCTATACAAAGACCAACATAGCTTCAAGCTGAGGTCATTGGTAGGGGTTGGCTATTAATTGATGCATTTTTTTTATATTTCCTTGGTCCTTTGGTGCCCTCTACTTCTCTAGTGCAGATGGAGTTGGTAGCCAGTACTAGCGGGCAGGAAACAATTACTTTTTTGTTTGTTTGAGCCCAATGAAAGGTACTTTATTCATAAAAGGGTGGCCGAGTTGGTCTTGTGTACCCCAGTGCTACAAAATTATCCTTTCCTAGAACACTTTTTTATCTCATTTCCACTTGAGCTAAGCAAAGAGACCACCATGGATATCACTACCATTTATGCACCAATATCTTTTACATAGGATAACAATTTGGCAAAATCATCCCAACTGACTGACCACATATCTTGAAACTTTCACTGTGAAGGTTGGCAGAAAGCACTGTAATAAAGTCTATGTTGTTGCCTAAGTCTAAAAAAGAACAAAACGGAGAGACCAAAGACTTGTCGATTGGCTAGATGGAAGATAAACTCTGATTTTTCTGAAACTATATGTAGTTAGCCTATTCACTGTTTGTAGTCAGTTTCAAAGATGAAATCAATTAGAAGGGCAAAAATGACAGTGTATGTTATTGTAGCAACTGGAGCCCTATCCATTAAAAAAAAATCACTGTAGAAACCACCCAAAATGATAAGTATAAAAACATGAAAACATCTATCACCAATTTCTTTGGGAAATGTGTTTGATGCAAATCAATCGGAACAACAAGGAGGAAGAAAGAGCCCAGAAACTGTCCTGTAGAGTAAGCAGTTGATCAAGCAGAGAATAAACAAGTAAACACTTTATCAAGCATAGTGATAGAAGAAGCAAAGAACTTATAAATCATTATGGAGGTCAGTGCAAGGATAATAGAAGCCTTCCACGATAGCAGAAGCAGTTAAGTGGAAAACAAGTTTGAAGTGAATCTTACAAAGCCAAATCATCAGTCCCAAGAACACTGGCAAGTTAAACTCAAAGGAGAGGAAATGTATGTGAAATGGAACATATCAATCAGTATTACTATAGTCAGCTATTTCCATAGTCATCTATGATAATTGAACTACAATTTCAATATCTGAATACCATGTAAGGAATGCCAGTGACACTTAAGAAAATTAATCTAGGAAGAATGACTAGACCTGATCAAATACATACAGAAAAAAATCAGTGCTGCAGGTGACAATTTTAAAGGTACTAAGGGATGATTTTTCAAAATATCTTAAAGAGGTATAGCGAGTTCTGCTATAACAGTTGTTTCAAAAATACAAAATTTATTCCAACACAATATATTAGGCCACATTTTGAGCATAACACAAATTTTGAATTTGCTTATATTCAACATTCTGAGCAAGAAACAGTAAGAGCACAGACAACTCAAAACTTTCATAATGATTCACAAGCTACAACCCTTAGGATACCCACTTCAAAAAGAAAAATTTCTGTCTTTGTCAAGGCAGAGTGCCCTATTTATTGTATATCTTCTCATGCATTAGAAGCTGAGGGTGAAGGAAAGCTAACTCACATCCTCTCTCCTACCTCACCTTTTGGCATAGTCTAGGCATTAGAGTTAAGAACCACAAAGGCAACATCTCCCAGCCTATTGTGTGAGAACCAGACATAGGTTGAGGCAGGGTAGAACAGGGTACACAGGCAGGGTAGACCCTGCCATTATTTATTATAGCATTTGTGTAGCATATAAAACGATGCTACTATTTTTACTAGGTTCCTATCTTTTCTTTTTTTTCTGTATCACTGATGAAGTTTTTAAGCACTGCTTCCCTAGCTCCATTTTCCCCATAAACTTTGGTTTTTTACCTTTAATCACATGATTTTACATAAGAGTGGTACTTTTGGGGAATGGATTATTAGTAGATCTAACTACTTCAAAAGAATAAAAAATATCACAGATGGTATATTACTGTGTTATATAAATATTAGTTACCTATTATATTCAGAATTGAATAGAGTGACTTAATTACCTTCAAAAAACAAACCAATAACCCAATAGATACTGATGCTTATGCTTTGCTTCATGTTTATTAAATCATCTTGAGAATGTTCTATTTTTGCATGCAGAGTAATCTTGATAAATAATTGAGAAAAGAACAAGGTGTTTGCAAACAATTTTCAACAGATTGCATCTTCAACTGACCATGATGTAGAAAATATAAAATCTCCCATATTTCCCCTTAGTTGAATACAAAATAGGAACGTGAGTTAGTCAAGATGCATCCTTAAAGATGTTATTCAAAGAACAGTATACATTTGTGCAGGCCATAAAGCTTACCAAGCACTTAATGTGCTTTGTCTTCTTTGATACTTGCATCTAGCCTTGAGATAAGTGAGATAAGATAACTGTTTTCCACATTTTGCAAATGAGGAAAGAGTCTCAATTAAGTGACCTACCTAGGGTCATACAATTAGTGTCTGTGATGAGATTCAAACCCAAGTTTGTTTCTCATGCACATGTTAAAATCATACAACGTTTTCATTAAATCCTTTCCTACAAAATCATGTGGGAGAAATATAATGATACAGGAAATTGTATTCACTTATGTGTTCACTAAACACCTAAGATGTTTAGCAGCATCACAGAGGATGACCTGTGCAGAGTCCATATGCAAAGATTACTCAATTGATTGTGAGTATATTTTGGTATTCCTCATCACATAGAATATTTATAATATTTTCCTCAAACTCTACAGTTCTCCAAAACCTTAGTGCAATTTAAGGAGTGCCAAAAGTGTACCAAGCCCATATTAAAAATAAAAATTTGTGACAAAACACTTATCATCGAGGTAATGAACATGCAGGAATACAGATGAGTAGACAATTGTGACAATCCATCAGTGCACAGGAATCACGGATTTAGAGCTTTATGACCCTATAGGTGTAGTGGCCAAGTACACCATGAAATTATATTTATTTTTAACTTTGGACTCACTCATGATGGAACCAACTCTGTCAGTTCTTCTTCCCCTTCACCTCCAAAGAAAACATACGAGCAGGTAAACTTCTTTAGTCAGAATATCCTTAAATCTTCTGTTTCATTCACAACTAGGATGTATTGGTTTCATTCAGTAATTTGTCAGCTCAGCTAGGTTCTGCCCAGTGATTTCACACTTAAAATATTTGTTGATGTTCTTAAAACTGAGTGATTTCTGCAAACTTCTACCTCCTTCATAGTTACTCTTGTCCATTGCTCTCTCCTCACATAGTTACCACCCTCACTCCTTTGCCCCTCATTCCTTCTTCCCTGGATGTTTGGAAGTCTCCTAATTGACCTAAAAGCTGCCAGTCTCTGCTTTGTGAGCCATCCTCCACCAGGCTTCCATAGGGAGATCCCTGTTAGTATCAATCATTTCTTTCTTCATGAAGCCTTGGGTGAGTCTCCATTGACTCATAAAATATAAATCCTTATATTTGCTGTTTAAAGCTCTTAACCAATCTAGTTATTGCCAAATTGTATTTCCAGACTTATTTCACTTTACTTTCCTCCTACCCAGCCTGCACACTGTACTAACCAACATCATATATTTACTGTGCCTTATACACAATTTTTTGAGCAGCAGGTGGGGCATTAGATAGAGTGCCAAGCCTGGAGTCAGAGAGACTTGTCTTCCTGAGTTCAAATCTGGCTTTAGATGTGTATTAGTTTTGTATCCCTGGGCAAATTACTTAACTCTGTTTGCCTCAGTTTCCTCATCTGTAAAAGAGCTGGAAAAGGAAATGGAAAACTACTCCAGTATCTTTGCCAAGACAACTCCAAATGGGGTCAATGAGAGTTGGGCACAACTGAAATCACTGAGTAATAACAACAATACACGATATTTCATCTCCTACTTCTGTACCTTCTTTGTCTCTGTGTTTGAAATATTCTCCTTCTCAGCAGCCCTTTTCAGATCCCCCAGTTGCTATTTCTCCCCCACCTCAAATAACTGCATATACTTTGTATTTACTTATCGCAATACTTGTTTTCTTGCACTTCATCCCCACTCCTCCATCCTCCCCCAGTGGAATGTAAACTACTTGAGAATAGAGACTGTTTCATTTCTGTTTTGGTATCACAGTTGCTTGTCATGTACTATATACTAGGCACTTGATAAAGAGGTTTGTTTGTTTCTGCTAGGAGATTATCCTAAATTTACTGAAATGAGTATATCAAATTATCAATAAGCATATTGGACAACTATTTTGTACCATTGTTTGTCTTTATTTGAGCTCAGCATAAAGTAAGCACTCCCTTTACAAGTTCATTTCACATACTATACATCTCATTGATTTTCATTGCCAGAAGAGTACCATTTCTGAATTTCAACATTCCTGTAAAAGAGTTCTTGACTATTATAAAAGGGACAAATGATCAGTCTTTAGAATCTACTACATTAAATCTTTTAGCACAGAAGGAGCTGAGACAGGAAGTCCTGGGTTCAATTCCAGCCTTAACACATAAGGAAGCAGCTAGAACATTTATTTTAATAAGGTCCTGTCATATATGTTTCTGTTTGTTTCCAAAGAAATTTGAGTTACCCGTGTTAAGTGTCCAGTGAGTGAAAGGCAGTAAGTATGGTGTATGTTCATGGAAAAAAGAGGCCTTCAAAGGAGAAAGCAAATCTAATGGAGATGTGTGTGTGTGTGTGTGTGTGTGTGTGTGTGTGTGTGTACATACATATATATTATGTATATATTTACAACAATATATTTACAACTTTACATAGTATATTGGTCACAGCTAAAAACAGGGAGTACTGGTTCACATTCCAAATGAAGAAAGAGAGTGACAAATGACTATTTCTGTTTAAATTTTCCCTTAATAAGTATTTGTTTAGGTAAGCTGTTTTCACTGTTAAGAGACTATATGAATGCTCTTTTCATTTCACAAGTATATTTGAATTTCACAGTTCTTAATTTATACCAGCAATATTTTGGACCCAGTTGGCCTCTACAGCCAATAAAGAAGTCCTTATATAAAGGAATTTTTTAAAAAAGGTCTTTCAGAAGAAATGTGCACACAAAGTTCAATTCATGATTTTTTTTATTGTTCTTCCATATTTTGAATATTGTTTTATTTTTTTGCAGGGTTGTGGGGGCTTTCTAATTTACATCTGGGAACGAGGACAGATTTATTTCCTGGAAAAACTCTTAGTGTGGATATTTATTGACTAAGGGGAATTGGGGAGGGAAAATGCTGATAATTGAAGTTAGTAGCAGCAGTCTATTTTATTTTATTGGTCTGCCTTATCAGAATTATGCAAATCAATCCAGTTAATTCACAAAATAAAATAGTCTTGGAAAGGACTTTGAGTACTATTATCAATATACCTGAATAATAGTGATGCAGGTTCTGGGAGGAACCTCACTTTCTCCAAGACAGCCCATTCCAGTTTGGGGCAACTCTAAAAATCAGGAAATGTTTCCTTAAGGTGAAGCCTGCTCAGTCAATTTACTGGCAATATGTTATCTTCTTCTGAGCTAGCATGGTTCTTACACCTGACCATATGGGGTGATGTTTGGGCAGGAGAGCTGAAAAGTATTGTAGATCATTTGTTAAATATTGTTTTTTAGTTTTGACTTCCACATTTTGGGGGAGGATCTCGACATATGATAGCATTCAGAGGTGGGCATCTAGAATGGTAAAAATTCTTGAGATGATGCTATATAGGAATCAGTTAAAGAATCCAAGACTAGTTAGCCTGAGGGAAGAGAAGACTTGGGAAATTGGGTGAGTGTGGGCATTTGTAACTATTCAGATATTTGTGGAAGAGGGATTTTTTTTTCCTCTTTGACGACAGAGGGCAAAACAAGAAACAATGAATAGAAAGCTGTGGAATGCCAGAGATAATAGATTCTATTCAAAAGAAAACTTCTTTTTCTAGCAGAGCTGTTCATACATGAATTGGACTATATTTGGATATGCTGGATACTCCAGGAGAGTGGAGGTCTTCAAGCAAAGGCTGAATTACCTTTCTTAGGACATTTCATAAAGTGGGGTTGAGTGGATGGAATTTATTGTTTAGCAACAGGCTAGAGTAAAATGGTCTTTCCAGCGCTGAGGTTCTGTGGTTCGTATCCTGTTTATCTGCCTTGGGTGAACTTCTGCCTCTTTGCCCTTCACTCTTACCTGCTAGATATGCCCCAACATACCTCAGTATAACCTAATTTAATATTGTTTGTGAATAAAATTCCAAGCTTAGCAAGTCTTTGTGGTGAAACTTTTACATAAAAGCATTTGTATGAGTCAACAAAGTAAGCTAGATTGCATAAACTAAATGACTTAGGTCATCAGAACAGATCATTAGGTGTATAGATTTAATAGGAAGATAAGAGGATCACTGTAGATCATTGAAGAGGAATTCCATTTTCTGCTAATTTTAGTTTGATGCTGTCACATTTTGTCATGCTCTGCAATTTACAGGATATTTAAGGGTGGTAAAGAAAAGATGGGAGGCTGTGTTAATCTCTGAGCCTCTCTGATTACATCTTTTATTCTCTGTTTTCAAGCTAATTACCAGACCTCTCTGAAGCTTCTATCTTGAAGTCATTTTTATAGGGAAGAATTAATTCACTACCTATTACTCACTGACCTATTATCATGAGAACTTAACAGATTCCATTTTGTATTCAAAGTAAACTTCCTATTATCTTAGTGAGTTTATTTAAGGAAATGAACTATTCTGAAATAAAATTACTAACGAATCAGATGATTCAGAAATTGTCCATTACAGAATATTGTGCAAATTTTATAGATTTTTTTATAGCTAAAGTTCAAAGAATTACTCGTTTTGAGATGCACCCTCTTATATGGAAAGTATAGAGTAAGGTCAGAAAAGGCTATCAAATCTATAATGAGAGCAAGATTAAAAAAAAGAGACAAAGTAGTGAGCAGAGAAAGATGTCAGTGTAGGGCTGAGGAGAGGATAGAGAAAAGGCAAAGAACTCATGGAGAAATTGTAAATAAGCATGGTGAGAGCAAGTCAAGAAAAATAGAGAAGTAAGAGGGCGGTTAATTTAATGATTATGATATTGAGAAGCCCATTGCTGGAGTAAGATTTAAATTCAAAGTTAAGGGTATGCATATGTATATACTATGATAACTGGTTAAAAGAGCTGGTGAATTTTATAATAGGGTTAAAGATACTGGGGTAGATGGTTCATACCCTCAAGTGCAATGAAGAACAAGCTAATCAATCTTTAAAAGTAAGGGGGGAGTGATCAATTGGCTGACAAAATGGAAAAATAGTTTGTCTCTTTAGTGGCTTGAACTTGTATATCTTCCAACATTCTGGAGAGCAAATTGGAATAATGGCAAGAGAGTTATAAAACTGCATATTCTTGGACCCAGTAGTACCATTACTGGGACTATACCTCAAAGAGATAGAAAGGAAAGGTCTTAAATATACAAAAATATTTATAGGAGATCTTTTTGTGGTGGCAAAGAATTAGAAATTGAGAGGACATCCATTAGTTGGGGAATATCTGAACATGTTGTACTATATGATTATGATATAATACTATAGTGCTATAAGAAATGATGAGGAGGGTACTTTCAGGAAAAACCCGGGAAGATTTAGATGAACTAATGAGAAGTGAAACTTAAAGAACCAAGAATACATTGTGCACAGTGACAGCAATACTGTATGATGATCAATGTTGAATGACTTATTCTCACAAAATAGCAATCCAAAACAATCCCAAAAGGCTTATGATGAAAAATATTATCTGCCTCCAGAGAAAGAACTGATGGTGTCTGAATACAGATTGAAGAATAATTTTTTTACATCATCATTTTGGTCTACATTTTCTTTTCTTGCAACATAGCTCATAGAGAAGTGTTTTGTGTGACTACACATGTGTAATCTATATAAGATTGCTTACCTTCTCAAGAAGTGAAGTGAGGAAATTTGAAACTCAAAATTTTTAAATATAAGTTAAAAAAAATTGGTTTACATGTAATTGAAAAAATAAAATTAAAATTAATGTGAAATTAAAATAAAATGTATATCTGGAAATAAAGATGTGTATATCTGGGGGGAAGGTTCACTGAACATTTTTTGCCTCAATTATCTTATTTTTATTTGTGTGATATTGAATTAAAAATAAGTTTCTGTGGCATTAAATACTTTCTTTAAATATTCATATTTTCTTTGATTTTTAGATATGAAGATGGTCAAGTAGGAGATACAAGCATCAACACTCAAGAAGGAGGCATTCATAAAGAGATTCTCCGGGTAATTGGTAACCAAACTGCGACTGGCTAAAGGACCACTGTGGTTTCACTATGATGATTTGAAAGCCTTCCTCGGTTTCAAAGCTGGATTTTGAACTGAAGAAGATGAAAAAAATTATTATTATAAACCAAATTAACCCTTTGAATACTGATTTTTTCTTAGATTTCTAAGTCTAATTGAAATACCTAAAATGGTATGCAATTTACCAACTGTAGGGGTATGGAATCTAGTAATAAAATTCAACAGCACTTAAACAAAAGTTTGGGCTGCTCACAATAAAAAGATTTAAAAAGGAGTTTTGTGCTGATATTTTTATATTAAACTCTTTAATTGGACATTTTGGTATTATATACCGGCATTTTAAATTTAGGTTAACCAAAATAGAACAAAGAGAGAATATTTTATAATGGAACCTTCATCTATACAGGATACTTTGCAATAAGTATTATGTTTGTACATTCTAATGTACTATGTTTATTAGTACTATGGAACATTAGAATGTTGTGGAAGAGATGTTACTTATCCTAGTTGGGTTTTTTTTGTAATACAAAAAATAACTAGGATTTAGATGCAGTTCCTTGCCAAAAAAAAAGTAAGTATATATGTGTTTTGCATATATATGCATATATGTGTGTGTATATAAATATTGTCACTATATCTATACATGCACACACACATATATGTGACCACACTGATGGTGCAAATCTAGGATCCTATCCTCATCCTGTATGAAGACATAAACTTCAATAATCAGTAAATCTGGATCTAAATAAGGTATGAGCCAACTCCTAGACACTTCATTGGAATTATGGGTAAATCTTCATTGAAAATGTGCGTGTGTACAATTTTTTCTAGTTGCCCATGTTTTACACAACTGGCTAAAGAAAATATTGTACATATTCAATTCCCAGTATGTAAAAGTTCATCATTTAAATTTCACCGCCACTTTGGAGGTATTGATAAGTTTCTACATGAACAAAATATAATGTTTAATACTTAAAATCTGGTGATCATTTATTCAAAGTCAATCCCTGAAAGTTTAAGCAGTATTTTTCTTTTTTCCATTTCCTACCATGGGAACGAAGGCAGTGTTGGTCAATGGAAAGAGCACTGAACTGGATTTCAGGAGGCCTGGTTTCTAGTCTTGGCTTGGCCCTGTCACTAACTACCTTTGTGACCTTGGGCATCAGTTTCCTCATCCAGAAAGTGGGATTAGATGGAGCTAAATGATCCCTAAGGTCCCTTTAAACTCTGATGTTATATGATTCTATTTTTAAAATAAGACCTTTGTGTTATGTCAGATTTTTTACATTTTTTCCATCTGATACAACTTCTTTTTTTTCTTATTGAGGAAGAAGACATTAAAGCTTCTTTTATATTAAAAGAAAACTAATAAGTTTATAAATTACAATTCCATTCAAACACCAGCTTTTTAAGAGTCACATGCTTAAGAAATCATGCCTCTTTCCCTGTATCCCAAAGTTCATTGTGGAATTTAATTGATAGTATTCTATATAGTAAGGGATCTTTGTGGAATCAATTTGTTCCTGTCAGCACTTACACTCATGAGACTGCCATGCAATTCTGAACCTGGAATTATATATGGATTATATCTAATGTTATTTCATTAACATAAACATGAAAATACACCCATCTATCCCTAAACATCAACTGTCGATCATTTATAACTCTGATCCAACAAAATCTCATGAGAAATAGCCTCTGTTGAGCAATTAACAGATTAGGAAAACTATCATACACACATGAATTCAAGCATATAAATTATAAATGATCACAGTTTGGAAATAGTGATCATAATGATAGCATCAACTTGCACCCAATTACTGTTGATCTTTGCTATCTTATACCTTTGGAGCCCTGCCATATCTAGGAGAAAGAATTCACTGTTGAGGAAGCAGTTGAACCCCCAATGTGAATGAGTTTATTTGGGGTGCTTCTGCAGAGTAAAGGAAGGCTCTGCATGTTTTTACCTAGCCTTTCCAAATCTTCAAGGAAGTCCATGCTTTACCTGCACAATTTCAGTGACATATAAAAAGGCCTAAATTAGCATTGGAATAAGAAGTACGTTTTGTAAGCCCCTGGAAAAGAGAACCTATACAGTATAAAATTAATTACAAAGTTAATACATGAAGAAAAACTAGTTATATGTAATGCTAAGTGACAATATAATGGAACAAAATCTTTCATCATGTTAAACTTAAAACACATTCTAATGAGTAAAAAACAAAAAAACAAACAAAACCAGCCTTCGCCAATGATAGGGGATGACTTTAACTTATATTGTAGATATGACTAATTTTTAGGTGATGAGGTACGAGAATTATTTAACTGAATCTTCCTGGGCAAAGTATCTGAGCAAAACTGATTTTTAATGATCAATTTACAAATTATATATTTGCTGACATTATGGTTCAGTGGTAAAGACAATGTCACATCAAATTATCTTAATCTAATTTTATTTGCCAAACCATAATGATTTAGGAAATACTGTTATTCAGAAACCCAGGGGGTTATTTATCAACTTTAATATTCAAGGGGTTAAATGTTATGGTTATTTCTCAATTCAGTAGCCCAATTTTAAAATATTTGTTGAGTACTGAGACTTGTTCAATGATTCTAGGTTTTAATACTGTACTGGTGTTTTTTCTTAATCACTTGAAAATTGTTTACTTATGCTGTATAATAATTTTATTAATTTTGTACACATTGATACGAAAGTAGAATCCACTGAACAAGCTAATTTATTTTCATTTATGAGGATGTGGTCAGGTACAGGAAGTGGAGTAGAAAGGACAAAGAGAGGGGGGCTGGTTTAAAGAATCTACTTTCTCCTGAACTTCATTTGTAACATTTTACTACTTAGATGAATGTCCTTTTTTGACATTATGACAAGGAAAGAAATCTGTTCATGCTGTATTTGAAAAGCTTAAAAAGTAATGATGTACTTATAGCCTGTTCCATTAGAATTAGGCAATTACATTTTAATGGAAAGGGTCTTTGTTTTATTTTGGTGGTGGTTGGCTATGGTAAATTTTTAAACAAGTTAAGGTTTTTTAAAATTAAAATTTGAGATAAATACATACAACTTTACATCCTTATTTATTGTCACGTAATTTTTAATTGCTGAGATCAATCCTAACACTTTCATTTCACACAGTAGATATTGTAAGAAATTTTAAAAACTTAAAAGAGTAAATTCTTCAATTCTCTTCTCCCCTGGCAAAAGTAATAGCACTAAACAGGCACAGTTTTCATCATCCAGTGAATACGGTTGAGTGGATTTTAGAAGTTTTAATACAATTAATATGATGTTGTTAAATATAATATAAAGGCCAGGGGGATAGAAGATTTTAAAGGACAACATTCACAGTCTTTGTTGAGGAATTTGGGTGATTTCATTTGTCCATCATTTGGTGTATAATAAATTTTAACTTGACCCTATAACTTCATTCCCTTGAATGGATATTAATGTCAAATTGCTACTCTGAGCATTTTGGAACGAGACTCTAAAAAAAAATTAAGGTGTAAATTTGTCTTGACTGAATATTTCATTACAATACTACCTCAGGATAAAAGAAAGGCCAATGTTTTACAGGAAAATGTTTCTCCCATATGAGGAGCAAGAAGAATATCACAAATTGGAGAAAATCGTCAACTGCTTTGTAATGCAGCCATTCATGGGCAAAGGGATCATCAACTTTGTCCCTTTTAAACTCCTGAAAATACAGTGAGATTCCTGTTTAAGACACTAATGTCCAAGTTGAAATTCAAAACTGAGGACCTTCTAGTTCCACTAGCTTTATATATTTACTGGTTTTCCATACTCTTGGTGAAACCTCAACCCCTGTGGATGAAAATTAGGAGGAGTAAAAGGAACAACTTGTTTCAGTTGGTCAACTGAAGTTTCAAACTTTTGGGGACAGTTGATTCCTAGTGATTTTTATTTTTTGTCAGAGTGTAGAATTGATGTATATTATTACCCAGCCAATATTTCTTTGAAGTTTTGTATACAGTATGATATATTAGGTATAAGTTTTTGTAGGTCAAAAGAATTTAAGTAGCTTTTAGAAAAAACATATCTAGAGTGTGAAAAAGCTGTGTTGAAGAATAGATGACTTAAACATTTACCAGCAAGTCAGTAAAAGTAATCCTGATACATTCAACATAATTTAATGTTCTAAAGTTATTTTCTTCAATTTGCCCAATATTTACTGTATCTTTTGAAAAAAAAAATACAGTCATTCCTTTATGTAAACATTAAGATATGCCTCTGTTTCTTTAACTATACAGCCTTCTTGACAAATTTCTTGAATTTTGTGCACAAATAGTATTGCAGCCTGCTATTTAGCCTCTGGTGCCTTAGAGTTATTATAAATATTTAACAATATGTACATAATGTAAATACTGCCAAAAGATCACTAAGGCCAAATATTTTCTCTATCACTTTTTATGGCACTTGCTTTCTATTGCTACTCTAGCCTCTTTTATCCAGCTTTGTAACAGTTATAACATTGTAGCCAATGTAAATGTTTACTTTCAATAAATCTGAATTTGTTCAACAAGTACTGTATATGTGGGCACTATTGTGAGAACTCAAGTAGAGCTTGGCCTCCTCTCTTACTGAATCTTGCCTCTGGGTTTTGCTATTTTTTTGGGAGGTCTAAATGAAATCTAAAACAAATAAATATTGTGCATTTTTCCCCTTCTGCTGACAGTCAGATGAAAACATTCTTGTCTTGATATTCAGAGTGGTTTGAGGGAGGCCCCAGGAAATAATTGATTATGGATGTGAATGCTATTTCAGTTTTTAACTATAGACTATAATGTTGCATTCAAAAATAGTATACCTTATATTTCTACACTTTCAAATATACAGTACAATTCAAAATCTGTAGGCATGATGTCTGAAGAGCCATTTTAAATGAACCATCTTGGATTTTTGAAGAATTTCTGCCTAGAAATATGAAGTACATTTCAAGACAATATATCCTTTTAACAAAATTTTCATTGTTATATTTTATACTGATCACTTCCAGTATATTCTTTGTCTTCCCTAAGAGACATCCTTTATAACAAAAAGTAAAAGGGAGGTGTGGGTGTGGGTAGGGATGCAGTTCAATTAAACCATGACCATGTCAAGCAAAGTACAATATTATGTCTAGTAGCATCTGGTTTATCAAATCCAGAGCTCCTCATTTCAAAGAAGGAAGAGAAGTGTAGTCTCATAGCTCTTCTTCAGGACCAAGCTTGGTCATTATCATTTCATACCCTTCAATTTAGTTTGTTTCCTTGTTCTTTTCATTTACAGCATTGAAGTCATTACGCATATTCTTTAATTATGCTCAATTCACTTTACATCCATATACAATGACATGCATATGTGTGTATATATGTCTGTATCTATAGATATCTGTATAGAAGATTTATCTTCCTAGGTTTCTATATCTATAGAAAGAAATATGTCTTCTCATCATTCTCTATTCCTGATATTAATTGTTTTTATTTCAAAGTAATAGCTACTTTACATGTACACGTGAAAAAGCCTCCAATTCTTTTTAAAAGCTTAGCTTTTAAAATAATATATCTAAATCACAATGACTAAATAAGCATCCCAAGGAATTAGTTCACTTTGTAGTTATGTGAGGAAATAGAATTCACTAAATAGGGTTACATAATGGACCTGTGATTTCTTTAACAAAGGGATAGGTGAAGAAACTTCCTCTATTGATGCAAGTCAACATCTTCTCTGCAACTTACACACTTGAAGAGTTGCCCAAAGCATTGAAAGGTTTAGTGACCTTTCTAGGGTTACATGGCTCCCTACCTATTATGCCATGCTTCTCCAAATTTTGAAAAAAAAAATCACATTTATATTAAACTTGTGATTAATTTCATATTTCTAGGAGTTAAGATATATTAATTTATGGGAAAGAAACTGTAGTCTAAGATTTAGCCTAGGCTAAAATTACACAAAAAAATTTACACTTGGCTTAAGGAAGTCTAATATTTATTATATATTTAATATCTGCCCTGATATAAGTGTAGGGCACTGTTCCTGAATTACAGTGTATTTGGGAAGAAAACATCCCTCATTAAAGAACTAGACAATAACAAAAAGCAATCAAGTCTGAAGTGTTATAAGGGAGCCTTGTAAGTGTTATGAAAAATGTAACAAACAGTCCCTGTGACCAAATAGTAGGGAAGGTTTCATGGATGGGATAGAACTTGAAAATATCTTGAAGTATGGCTCAAGGAGGCCAGTCAAGGCTGATGGAACAGCATGAGCAAAAGTGTATATATCTAGAATTGGCAAAAGATCTGATTGCTTGAAGTAATGAGTTTGTTTTAAGCCACAATGGGAAGTAAGGTTGTGTTGGTATGGTATAAGCCTAGAAAGCAAAGATTTTAGACTTATTTGAGTAGCTTTCAATTCTTAAACAGGAAATGACCTGAAATAAAGTCTGATAGCAATGTGTTGAAAAGATTCAAGGTTGCATAGAGGAAGTTAGGAGGTACAGTGATTCAGACATAAGATTATGACAACCTAGACAAAAATCCAATGTATGAGGCATTTAAAAGACAAACGTGGGGATTAGCCTGAACAATGGTAGCAGAGACAGAACAATTACCCCATTTTTCAACCTTGGACAAACAGTTTGATCTTTCAAGGCCTCAGTTTCCACATCTGTAAAATGACTGGACTAGAGTGAGGTTCTTAAACATTTTTGTGTGTCATGGATTCCTTCCATTATCCGGTTGAAACCTCTGGGCCCTTAGAGAAATGTGGTGGTGTGTTTTTTTTTTTTTTAAGTACATTAAAAATAGAGAATTAGGAACCCAATTATATCAAAATACAATCATCAGAATATTTTGAAAAATTCATGGATTCCTACTGAAGAACTCCTTCAGTGGAGGATATCTGAAACCCTAACATTCTAGCTCTTGGCATTTTATGATTTAATATTGTAAATAGACAAAGAAAAGGAAGAGTTCCACATTTCAATGGGTTAGACAGTTCAAACATATACACTTTATAGAAGGGAGAAAACAAAGTCGTATTACAGGTTGTAGAGACAGGACTCAAATCAAGATCAATACCCTTCTATATCTCATGCTTCATGTTGAAAAAAATCCACATCATATTCTGAATACATTTGTACTTAAAGAATCAGAGCACAGGTAAGGGCTGAAAAGACTGGGAATTAGTCTTATTAAGTGGTAGCTGAAGCCATAAGTGACCTTGTAAGAAACAACAGAGGAGAAATGAGAATTTGAGTTTGAAACATGGAGGAGTAATCCACATTTAGGAGCTGGAGACAAAAATGCCATTAAAAGAGGAGTTATCAAAGAAATAGAATACCGATACGAGTCAATGTCAGGGGATCCAAAAGAAAATAATTAAAATCATCTTACTTCAAAATTACATGAGTTTTATCATTGCGAATATTCTCTTTAATGACACAAATTGAAAGCCCTCCGTGCCCTAGTAGAAACTTTAATGATTCCCTTGGACATTATTATGGCATGGTCCTCAGCGTTCTGGTGATGAGTCTTTTAAATGATCTTCAAAAGGGAAAATGTGGCTGATAATATGGACTATGCCTACCTAATTTGCTTCTGGCTTTCCCAGAGGGAGTCAGTTAAACTTTCTTCTTGCCTACCATAAATCAGAGAAGATTAAAAGCAATTGACTGGCTGAAAGTGCCTCAGCTATACTCCTTGTAATCCAGAAGGCTATAAGCAGCTTCTTAGGTGAAGAGGAAGGGCTATGTTCAACTTGTGTATACACACACACACACACACACACACACACACACACACATACACGGTTTGTTTGAATTATAAAGTACAAATAACAAACATCCAGCTTATGTAATTAGTTCCACAAATTGGAACTGTTTCCACAAATGTGAAAATTGAAAATATATTCAAGAAAATAGTATGCAGAGAATTAGAACAGTGGGGGGTGGTAGTGGAAGTAAGAACATTCTTTAGAACACAGACATTTGCAAGAACTTTGCACCAATAATCAGTAAAACTTTATGAAGCACCTACTAAATGCTAGGCACTGATGATAGAAATTAAAAAAAAAAAAAGACAGTCCTGGCCCTCAAGGAGCTTACAATTTAATGGGTGGAGACAGCACACAAAAGGAAGCTGAAAAAGGACAGAAGGGTATATAACTCGTATTTGGTGGGGAAGTTATAATAGTTTTAAAGCAGTGCAGCCAGGGAAGAAATTAGGAGATGTCTGAGTTGAATTCCTTCCTTAAATGGAGGTTGGGGAGTTCATGGCTCCACTCTCCAATCATAGCAGCAGAAGTTAATGAGGAAGTAGAAAATGGGAAAATCTCCATTAAAAAGGGAACTCAGCACAGATATCTCATTTCCTACAGTCTGCATTACCCTGGAACTTCTCTGACTTGTCCATCGTGCCCCATTTAGTTTATTATTGATAATATTATTATTAATAAAACCTCAGTATCTTGTAATATTCCATCAGTCTTGGTGATTTGTGTTTAAAGGTGTAGTCAAGTAATACCACTTTTTTCAGAGCTATATTTCAACAAATCATAAATGAAAACTACACAGGACAAAAGTAAAATGTTCCAGATTTTTTGAAAAAAATTATTAAAAAAATTTAAATGCCCAATAATATTTCCTAGTCAAAGCCTCAGTGGCTTTTTTTTTAAGGTTTCGATGGCTTAGAATGAGTATAAATAGCAATTATTTTTCATTCTGGTCAGCATCTCTGAGGGTCTTGCCCTCCCAGACTGATATTTTGTGATAAATTTGCCACCTTTTGCCTCAATTCTTACCCTGCCCTTAGTCACTGAATGGGCATTGCCTCAAACAAACTGACCTGGAAAAGGTCTTAATTTAGAAAGGTCAAGGTCACCCACTACATCCTGACCAATGTCTTACCACTGGACTTGGATGTCTCTGAAGTAGAGAATGAGGTTGACTGTACAGCTCTGCCTCACTTAAATCCAATTCATGTGCAAGTCACTCTTGTGATATCATTGGTCCTCTCTGAGGATGAAGAACAAACAACAACCACAATCAGCCTTAGTACTCCACCTCATCACTACCTCTTTGACCCTGTGATCGGAGGGTGGGGCCATGATTACAGAAAGGAGAAATGGAAGCAGCTGTCAGAAGTACTTAATTGATATTCTTTCAAGCCTCATTGCAGCTTTGAATTTTTTAATAGTCTTTAATCTTTTACAATTTTTCTTTATTTACTTCTTTCCTGGACTTACCTCTTTGTATGCATATCCTTGATGTACAGCCTTATTTTCCACATTCCACCTGACCATTCCTTCCATTTCTCTTGCATTGAAGTGGAATTTCTGGAATTTAAGATAATCTAATGCTTTATTAATTCAGGTTACTACATTTTATGACTTTTAAATGGAAGCTAAGGGTTGTTGTTTACAGATCACCCTAGTTCTATGAAAATAAAAAGATGTTGCTGAGCAAATTAACAGTGTGAATTAAGTCATCAAGGGGTTTAGTTACCAACTAATGAGGAAGTTTTGTTTTCAAGCACTTTAGAAGTATGCATTTACTTACAAATAATTCATTTGCTAATTAGATTCTGTACTTTTTTTTTAATTTAAAGAAGTCCGAAATGTCCATTTTCCCCATCACTTTGCTATCCTTGCTTCAGTGACTCTATATGTGATGTGACTGTTGAAGGAATAAATCAGTCAATCAGCAAGCATTTATTAAGCTCTTACTATGTGCCAGGCACTATATCTGGGGATACATAGAACAGCCAAAAAAAAATCATCTCTGTTCTCAAGGACAGTACATTTTAATGGGAGAGGCAATATGTAAATAAGCTATATACAACATGTATATATAATATGCATTCATGCTTACATATAGTAGATGAAGGTAATCTGAAAGATGAGGGCCTTAGTAGATGAAGGGAATTGGAAAGGCCTCCTGCAGAATGTAGGATTTGAGCTGAATCTAGAAAGAAGCCAAAGAAAATAAGAAGTAGAAGTGGAAAGGGAGAACATTCCAAACATGGAAGAGAATCAGTGAAAAGTCATGGCCATAAGGAAGTGGATCATTGAGTTCAAGGCCTGGCAAGTAGGCTAATGTAATAAAGTCCATGGATAAAGTCCATGGAGGGAAGTAAGATATAAGAAGACTGGAAAGTCTGGAAGGGGCTGCAGTGCCAACACAATATTCACAGTGCCAATGGCCACTATAAATATGCTGGCATAGTGCTCAATTGCTCTATTGTTATAGTTAGCAGACTCTCTGAGACAGAAGCAAAACCTTTATTCAGACACCAGAAAACCAAGTCCCAAAACTAGTAAGCTGATTCCATCATAGTAACAAAGAAGTCAATAAGCCATAATGGCACAGAGAACCACAGCATCCTTTAGCCTTCCCACAAACCAACATTTACTCACAAGCCTGTTTCCCTGGGGTGTGTCCTCTCTCTCCCACCATCTAGCTGCTCTGACTCCCAGCTTCCTGTGGGCTCTGCTTCACCCTTCAGCAAACTCCTCCCACCACAAGCTCCATGTGATTATATTCAGATGGTTAGGGGGCAGGGTATATCTTCAAAGCAGGGAAGGTCTTCAAATTCCTTTAGACTTACTAAATAGCAGGGAAGCCATGAAGAGCTTTAAATACTCTTTCTCTGTGTTGGAAAATTATTTCCTGAGGGCTAAATTTTTGTTTTGTTTTTGGGCTAAGAATGGTCTTTACATTTTAAAAAAATAATAATACTTTCTCTAAAAATGTGAAAACCATCCTTAGCTCAGTGTACATCAACAGGTAGAGGGCTGTATTTTGCCTGTGGTAAGCAGTTTACTGGTTTTTGTATTAGACTTCATATAAGGTCTTGGAGGTAATAGAAAGCCACTGGAATTCATCCTCAGAAGGGTGGCTTGATCAGACCAACACTTTAAAAAAATGACTTGAGGGGCGGCTAGGTGGTGCAGTGAGTAAGAGCGCTGGCCTCGGAGTTGGGATGACCCAAGATAGAATCCGGCCTCAGAAAATGAGCACCCACACACAAATAATGACTAGCAGTGTAACCTTGAGCAAGTTACTTAACCCCAATTGCTTAAAAATAAAAATTAAAAATTAAAAAAAAATGACTTGACAGCCAAGTAGAGAATGGATTGGAGTGGGGAGAGACTTGAGGCAAATATTTATGTTAGAAGACTACTAAAGTAGTCCAGGCCAAAGGAAATAAGGACCTGAAGTAAGTTTATGTCTGTAAAAGGGGAAAGAACAGGACATATTAGGAGAGATATTATGGTGTTAAAAATTCCGAGATTTGGAAACATTGGATAAGTGGGGTGAGTGGAAGCAAGGTGTCATCAATGACACTTAGGTTGTAAGCCTCAGTGAGTGGGAGGATGGTGATTACCCCAAAAGTAATAAGGAAATTTGAAGTGGTGATGGTTTGGGGGGAAATATAATGAATTGTGTTTTAGAAATGTTGAGTTTGAGATGCCTGTAGAATGTCAAGTTCTAGATATCCAAAAGGCAGTTGGTGATGAAGGACTATAGCTCAGGAGATAGATATGGGCTTACTATACAGACATGGTAAAAAGCTACATAGAATTGATTATTGAAACCCATGGGAGTTGGTGATTTGTGAGAGTAAAGGGGTGGAGCTCTGAAGACAATTCCAAAAATGGAGCTGCAAAAATGTTGATAGGCAGAGCCAAGATGGTAGATTAGAGGCAACCCAACTGAATTCTCTCAACATTCCTCTCCAAGCAACTTTAAAATAATGCTTCAAATCAAGTTTTGGAGTGGCAAAGCCAGCAAAAGGTCAAGGTAAGACTTTTTTTTTTGGCCTAAGGGAATTTAGGAGATTAGCAGGGGAAGTTTGTGACCTGTTTAGGGCCCACAGGTGGGGGCAGCAATAGCAGATGAAGCAGGAGCAAAGTCTTTGGGAGCTTTCAGCCCTAAGATGATAAGGGGGTGAAATAACTGGTTGGAAAGAGAATACAGGGAACCTTTTGTTCTTACTGGGTACAGCTGGCAACTCCATTGCCCATATATAGCTCTGGGTCATAGTTCCAGGACAGGTAGGAATGCTGAGAGGTCTGTTACAAGGAATCAGGGATGCTGATCACAGTTTCAAAACAAAGAGCACACTACCACATGTGACTTCAGGGGACCAGGAACCCTTCCTGGGTAAAGACCAGAGTGCAGATAGGGAGAGCAGTGATTATGACTCTCCCAGGATCACATCATATTGAAAGCAACAAAAGCTTGCAGACTCCCAGAACTAATTCTGAAAAGAACATTAGAAAACCTGAAGCTTATGACAGTGCCTCCCCAAACCCAGGTGAGCTGAGCCCAACTTTATCAGTTCAGTTAAGAAATAGGCTATAAAAATGAACAAAAAAGAAAAAAGAATTTGACCATAAAAAATATAAAACCAACTATGGTGTCAGGGAAGATCAAGACATAAACTCAGAAGACAATGATGTGAAAACAGTTACAAACAAAACCTCAAAGAAAAATGTTAAATAAATCCAAGTCCAACAAGAACCTTTGCAAGAATTATAGAAAAAGATGAGTGGTAAAGGAAAACCTATTAGAAGAAATGAGAATAATGCAAGAAAATTATGAAAAGAGGATTAATAACTTGGTAAAAGAGGCACACACACACACAATAATACCTTTAAAAAGAAAGATGTAAATAATACCTTTAAAAAATAAATAAATAAAATAAAAAGAAGAAAATAATACCTTTAGAAAAACAGAATTGACCTAATAGAAAAAGAGGTACGAAATCTAACTGAAAAAAAATCATTCCTAAAAATTAGAATCCAGCAAGTGGAAGCTAATGACTCCATTAAACATCAAGAAACAATAAAACAGTGTCAAAAGAATAAAAAAATGTTAAATATCTCTTGGGGGAAAAATGACCTGAAAAGTAGATTAAAAAAGAGATAATTTAAGAATTATCAGACTACCTGCAAGCGAGGATTAAAGAAAGAGCCTAAACATTACATTTCAATAAATCATGAAAAAAGACTGCCCCAATATCTTAGATCCAGATGGTAAGATAGAAATTCAAAGAACCTACTGGTCACCTCCTGAATGAGACTCCAAAATTAAAACTACCAGAGATATCATAGCCAAATTCCAGAGCACAAAGGTCAAAGAGAAAATACTTTAAGCAGCTAGAAAGAAACAATTGAAATATCATGGAAGCACAGTCAGGACCATACAAAATTTACTGGCTTCCATGTTAAAGATTCAGAGACCTTAGAATATGATATTCTGAAAGGCAAGGGAGCTAGAATTACAACCAAGAATAGCCTATTGAGCAAAACTGACTATAATGCTTCAAGGGGGAAATGGATATTTAATGAAATAGAAGCATTCCTGATAAAAAGACCAGAGCTGAATAGAAATTCTGACATTGAAAGACAAGATTCAAGAGAATCTTAAAAAGTAAATATGAAAGAGTAAATAAAGTTAAACTGTTTACATTGCTGTATGTAAAGATGATACATGTAACTCCTAAGAAGTTTATCATTATTAGGGCAGTTAAAAGGAGTTTACATAGATAGAGTATATGGATGCAAGTTGTAATGATCTCAAAAAAGAAAAAAGGATGAGAAAAAAGGGTTTACTAGAAGGGGGAAGGGGAGGTAGAATGGGAACAATTTTCTCACGTAAAAGAGACATACAAGGAAGAATTTTTACAATGGAGGGAGAAATGTTGGGGGTGTTAATGGGTAATGCTTGAACCTCACTCTTATCAGGTTCTAAGAAGGAAGAATTTATATATATATATACACACTCTGTTGTGTATAGAAATGTTACTTACCCAATAGGGAAATGTGAGGGAAAGAGGATAAGAGGAAAGTGAGGGGAGATAATAAAAGAGAGGACAGATTAAGGGAGACAGTGGTTAGAAGTTTATTTTGCTTTTGAGGAAGGACAGTATAAAAAGAGAGAAAAGAAGAAATAGATGAAAATTCAACAGAGGAACATATGTAGTAAACATCACTGTAAGTGTGAATGGAGTGAGCTCACTGGTAAAATGAAAGTGGATAGCAAAATGGATTAGAAACCAGAATCCAAAAATATGCTGTTTTCAAGAGACACACGTGAAATAGAAAGAAACACAGAATTAAAATAAAGGACTGCAGCAGAATCTAATATGCTTTAAAAAAAAAAAGGCTAGGATAGCAATCACGATCTCACACAAAGCAAAAGCAAAAATATACTTAATTAAAAGGGATAATCAGGAAAGCTACATTTTTTTTCTTTTTTTTGGAGGGCAATTGGGGTTAAGTAACTTGCCCAAGGTCACATGGCTAGGTTTTTGTTTGTGTGTGCGTTAAGTGTCTGAGGCTGGATCTGAACTCAGGTCCTTCTGACTCCAGGGCCGATGCTCTACTCACTGCGCCACCTAGCCACCCCAAAAGCTACATTTTTAAAAAAGGTACCATAAACAACGAAGATCAGGTTTTTTAAAAATTAAATTTTATGTTTATTTTTAGTTTACATCATTCATTTCCACAAGATTTTGAGTTACAAATTTTTCTCCCCATCTTTCCCCTACCCACCACCCCAAAATATCAATCCCACTATATACCCCCTCCCCCAATCTGCTCACTCCTATATCCTCCCCTATTCCCCCTCTGACTTTCTAGTAGGGCAAGATGGATCTCTATACCCCAGTACTTGTATATCTTATTTTCCAATTGCATGTAAATAATTAATAAGAATATTTTTTTAAACACTTGATTTTAAAACTTTGAATTCTAGATTCTTTCCCTTCCTCCTTTGTCACCCTTCCTTACTGGGAAGATAAGCAATTCCATATAGGTTGTACTATACATGTGTAGCTATGTAAAACATTTCCATAGTGGATATATTGTGAAAGACTGACTATATTTCCCTCCATCCTATCCCGTCCCCCACTTGTTCTATTTTCTACTTTGATCCTGTCCCTTTTCAAAAGTGTGTGCTTCTAACTTCCCTCCCCCTAACCTGCCCTCCCCTCTATCATCCTTCCTCTCATCCCCATCCCCTCTACTATCCTATAGGGAAAGATACCTTATTTAGTGTAAATGTCATTCCCTCCCTAATCCAAATTCAGTGAGAGTAAGGTTGACCTATTTCCTGTTCTTCCTCTCCATTGTAACAGTTTTCCCTTGCCTCTATATGAGATAATTTACCCCATTCTGTCTCTCCCCATCCCCCCTCATTATATTCCTCTCTCACCTCTCAAATTCACCTTTTAAGTATCATCCCTTCCTATTCAATTGGTCCTGTGCCCTCTGTCTATGTATACCTGTACACATATATACACACACTCATAGATGTATTCATACACCCATGTACCCTCCTATATATACATCTATGAGTATATATATATATATATATATATATATATATATAAATAAAATTTATATTTCCTTCAATTATTCTCATACTTAGAAAAGTTTGATAAATTACAATCATCATTTTTCCATGTAGGAATGTAAATAGTTCAACTTTGATAAGTTCCTCATGATTTCTTTCCCCTGTTTACCTTCTCTTGCTTCTCTTGCTTCTTGTATCTGAATGTCAAGTTTTCTATTCAACTCTGGTTTTTTCATCAAGAATGCTTGAAAGTTCTCTATTTCATTGAATAGCCATATTTCCCCCTGAAACATGATATTCAGTTTTGCTGGGTAAGTGATTCTTGGTTTTAATCCAGCTCCTTTGACCTCTGGAATATCATATTCCAAACCCTTCAATCCCTCATTGTAGAAGCTGCCAGATCCTGTGTTATTCTGATCGTGTTTCCACAATATTCAAATTGTTTCTTTTTGGCCGCTTGTAATATTTTCTTTTTGATCTGGGATCTCCAGAACCTGGCTATAATATTCCTAGGAGTTTTCTTTTGGGGATCTTTTTCAAGAGGTGATTGGTGGGTTCTTTCAACCTCTATTTTACCTTCTGGTTCTAAAACATCAGGGCAATTTTCCTTGAGATTTGTTTCTCTCTGTCACTTTGTGGGTTCTGTAGCCCTAAAGTTTGTTTAGAGTCATTTTTATAGGTATTTGAGGTGGTTATGGGGAGAGCACACAGAGTTTTCCTGCTTCTACACTGCCATCTTGGTTTCTCCCTCCCTGAATATCAAATTTTTAAAGAGCAAGTTTCCATGATAAAACCTCATTTCTCAAATATATACTGAGCATAGAATTGAGTTAAATTTACAAAAGTGATAGTCATTCCCCAACTGATAGTGAAAGGATAATGACAGGAAGTTTTCAGAAGAAAAAATCAAGGCTATCTATATATTCATATGAAAAATGCTCTAAATTATTATTGATTAGAGAAAGGTAAATTAAAATAACTCTGAGGTACCACTTTACACCTATCAGAAATGACAAGTGCTGGAGGGGATGAGAGAATATAGGTTCACTAGTAAACTGTTAATGGAGTAGTGAACTCATCCAACCATTTTAGAGAGTAATTTGGAACTAGACCCAAAGGGCTGTAAAATTGTGCATAACCATTGACTCAGCAATACCACTACTGGGTCTGTATTCCAAAGAGATCAAAGAAAAATGAAAAGGAGGGGTGTGGGGCCAAGATGGCAGAGTAAAAACAGGAAATTTTCTGAGCTCCTGCCCCAACCACCTCCAATACCTGTAAAATAAATTTTAGAGCTATAGAACCTACAAAGTGACAAAGAAAAACAAATTTCCTGCTGAAGGCAGCCTGGCAGGCCAACAGGAAGAGTCTATCTCATCAGACTAGGAGCTGAGCACAGTCCTGTGTGAGCCGCATGGTCCCAGACCTCGGGCTGCCCCAACCAACAGCACAGACCAGCCAGTGCCAAGTTTAGGACAATGAATCACTGGCAGCTGTGGCAATTCCCCCACTTCTCAACCCAAAAACACCAAAGAGAAAGTAAAAGATCAGTGGGAAACTCTATTGGAACTGGATGAGAGAATAGTGCTGTACGACCCCTGCCCCTGGGGCAAGAGGTAGAGGAGGCACAGCGGCTGCCTCTGGAGCTCCTGGCATACCCATCTTAGTGGGGCCAAGCAACCATTCAGTGGGAAATTGCTCTTGCTTTGACCTGCTTGGCTCTGGGTCACTGTCTTGGGCAGTGGTCCTGGGGTGAGAAATGCCAGTGTGCCAGAGATTGGGGTGTCTGTAGAGAGGGCACCCTCCTCATAGCTCTGATAACATTTGTGAAAACTCCAGCAATCAGGGACACAGCTCTCTCAGGTCTGGAAGCAGAGTTCTACTGGTACAAAGAGCTCAGAAGTCAAGTAATTGGCTGGCAAGATGAGCAAGCAGAAGAAGCACAATCAGACCATACAATCCTGTTTTTGACCCCAAAAAAGGACTAAAACATGGAACCAGAAGAGGTCAATGAAGTCAAACTCCTGCACCAAAAGCTTCCAAGAAAAATATGAATTGGTTACAGACCATGGTGGAGCTCAAGAAGGATTTTGAAAATCAAATAAGAAAAGTGAGGGCAAAATTGGGAAGAGAAATGAGAATGATGCAAGAAAATCATGAAAAGTGAGTCAACAACCTGACTGAAGAAAATAACACCTTAAAAATAGACTAACTCAAATGTCAAAGTGGTAAAAAAAAAAAAAAAGCAAGTGAGGAGAATGCCTTAAAAAGCTAAATTGTCTACATGGAAAAGGAATTTCAAAAGCTCACTGAAGAGAATAACTCCTTCAAAATTAGACTAGAGCAAATGGAAGATAGTGACTTTGAGAGAAATCAAGGTACTACAAAACAGATCCAAACAAATGAAAAAAATAGAAGGCAATGTGAAATATCTTAATGGAAAAAGCCCTGACCTGGAAAATAGATCCAGGAGAGATACTTTAAAACTTATTGGACTACCTGAAAGCTATCATCAAAAAAAAAATAGCCTAGAAATAATCCTTCAAGAAATTCTCAAAGAAAATTTCCCTTATATTCTTTTTTTAAACAAATGTTTTATTAACTTCTGTTTTACATCATTCATTTCCGCCAGATTTTGAGTTACAATCATTTTCCCCCCATTATTCCCCTACCCAAACTCCCAGAATAGCAGTCCCACAAGATATTGCTTCCTCCAATCTGCTCTCTCCCATATCTTCTCCCATACCCCCTTCGACTTTTCCATTGGAGGAAGATGAATCTTGTGTCCCAATGCCTGCACATCTTATCTCCCTATTACAAGCAACAGAGTATTAATAATAGTATTTATATATATTTGAAACATTTAATGTTAAGACCTTGAATTTCAGATCCATTTCCTTCCTCCCTTGTCACCCATTCCCTCTTGGGAGATAAGTAATTCAGTATATGTTGTACACGTCTAGCTATGCAAAACATTATCATAGTAGATATATTGTACAAGGCTGCTTATAATTCCCTCCCACTCATCCCACCCCCCACCTGGTCCATTCCCTACATGATCCTGTCCCTCTTCTATAGTGGGTGCTTCCAACCTCCCCTCCCCCTAAGGATGCCCTCCCATCCATCATCCCTCCTTTCATCTCCCTTCCCCCTATCCTGCTGCAGGTTGAGATATCCTATTTAGTATGTATGTCATTCTCTCCCTGAACCAAATTCAATGAGAATGTGGTTTTGCCTTTTTGCCTTCCTATTCTCCCCCTCCCTTGCAACCACTTCCCCTTGCTTCTTCTACATGGGATAGTTTACCCTACCCTGTCTCTCCCCATCTCCTCTTGCCACTTTCCTCTCTCACCTCATAATTTCATCCCTTGAGTATTCTCCCTTCCCAACAAATTCAACCTATGCCCTCTATCCATATATAACTGTAACCATATACACACACATTCACATATGTATTCATATGACCACACAACCTTCTTCCATTATTTTCATAGTGAGAAAGATATCATCAGTCACAGTTATTGCTTTTCCATATAGGAATGTAAATAGTTCAACTTTGATAAGTTCCTTTTGATTTCTTTTCCCTGATTACCTTCTCAGGCATCTCTTCCTTCTTGTGTCTGGATGTCAAATTTTCTATTCAATTCTGGTTTTTTCCTCAAGAATGCTTGAAAGTCCTCTATTCCACTGAATGACCATATTTTCCCCTGAAACAAAATACTCAGTTTTGCTGGGTAGGTGACCCTTGGGTTCATTCCCAGTTCTTTTGCCCTCTGGAATATCATATTCCATGCCCTTCGATCCCTCAGTGTAGAAGCTGCCAGGTCCTGGGCTATTCTGATTGTGTTTCCACAATATTGAAATTGTTTCTTCCTGGCTGCTTGTAGTATTTTCTCCTTGATCTGGGGATTCTGGAACCTGGCTATAATATTCCTGGGAGTTTTCTTTTTGGGATCTTTTTCAGGAGGTGATCAGTGGATTCTTTCAACCTCTATTTTGCCCTCTGGATCTAAAACATCAGGGCAGTTTTCCTTGAGAATTTCTTGAAGGGTGATTTCTAGGTTCTTTCTTTGATCATGGCTTTCAGGTAGTCCAATAATTTTTAAATTGTCTCTCCTGGATCTATTTTCCAGGTCAGTGGTTTTTCCCATGAGATATTTCACATTGCCTTCTAATCTTTCATTTGTTTGGATCTGCTTAACAGCATCTTGATTTCTCATAAAGTCATTAGCTTCCATTTGCTCCAGTCTAACTCTGAAGGAATGGATCTCCTCAGTGAACTTTTGAGATTCTTTTTCCATCTGTCAAATTCGACTTTTTAAGGCATTCTTCTCCTCATTGCCCTTTTGGGCCTCCTTTGCCGTTTGAGTTAGTCTATTTTTTAAGGTGCTGTTTTCCTCAGTCAGGCTGTTGACCCTCATTTCATACTTTTCCTGCATCCTTCTCATTTCTCTTTCCAATTTTTCCTCCACTTCTCTTATTTGATTTTTAAAGTCCTTCTTAAGGTCCTTTATGGCCTGCAACCCACTCATGTTTTACCCTGGGGCTTTTGGAGCAGGACTTCTGACCTCACAGTCCTTTTCCTGCTCTATGCCCCCAAAATAGGAGTCTAGGGTTGCATTTTTCTGTTTCCTTTGCCTTGGCATGTTGCCACTTAATTGCTTGACTTTTTGGCTTGTTGCCACACTATGGCTTTAAGGCCAGATAGAGGAATTTTCGTCCCGAACGTGTGGGGGGCAACTTCCGTTTCTGGCAAGCTGTAAACCCACCCACGACTTCCACCCTAGATCACAATCCAGATCCAGGGAGGTTAAAGCAAGAGTGATTACCCCCCAAGACTGATCGCTGGATCTCCCTACAATTAATTCGCAGGCCAAGAGCTGGAGCTGCCTCTGAAAACTACAAAATGGCATGTCTCCTCAGTGGCTTCTAGCCCCCAGGCGAGGGAGCAGACGCATTCCCCAAATGGTCCCAAAGTCCATAGGACACTAACCTCTTACTTTGTCCTAGGCATGTCTATGTTGATAATTCTGGAGTTGCCACAGCTGCTGGTGTTCTGGGGTTCCTCCAGCAGGCTGCTGGCCCTGCCACCCTGGGGCTAAAACCTCGGCTCACAGGGACCTGGGCTTGGCTCGGCTCCCCAGTCTCTGCGCGCTGCCAGGTCCCAGACCGCTGCACTGGACCTTCCTGCAGGGCTGCTGGGATGTCCTCAGCGGGAGGTTAGCTTCTCTGTGTCATTCTGTGGGTGCTGGGGCTCCAGAAGTTGTTCAGAGTCCCCTTTTACATAGTTTGTGGGGAATCTGGGGGCAGAGTGGCTTGGATGAGCTGTTTCTACTCCGCCATCTTGGCTCCGCCCCCCTAATGAGCTCCCTTTATATTCTTGAACCAGAGGGCAAAATAGACATTGAAAGAATTCACCAATCTATTTTTGAGAAAGATCCCCAAAAGAAAACTCCTAGGAATGTAATAGTCAAATTCCAGAGTTCCCAGGTCAAGGAGAAAATATTACAAGCAGTCAGGAAGAAACAATTTGAGTATTGTGGAAACATTATCAGGATAACACAAGATCTAGCAGCTTCTACACTAAGGGATCAAAGGGCTTGGAATATGATATTCTGGAGGTCAAAGGAGCTAGGATTAAAACTGACAATGGAGGCAGATACAGGACAACATAGCCAATTAATATTTTGGGGAGTGCTTTTATTAGCTGGCGGCTATCTGCCAACAGGGAAGGCATCCCTGAGCAGTCTGTCCAGCAAGCTTTTATACAGTAAAAAGTACTTCCTGAAACAAACAGTGGTCAGCAAGGCAACTGTTGCTACATAGGGATGTAAACTAAGGCGGGGGGCTTGCAAGCTAACGGAGCAGTTCTTTGTTTTAATTACATCTTGGTTACAAGGCAGGTGCAGGGCGAGGTTTCACAGTGGTCATACCTTTATGCTAGGTTCTTGGGGCCCCCTGAGGAGCCTTGTGAGAGGCCTTGTATAGGAGCTAGCACTATGGGAACCTAACTGCCACTTCAAAACCATGAATCACCTGCCCAGCAAAACTCAATATAATGCCTCAGGGGATAATATGATTATTCAATAAAATAGAGGACTTTCAAGTATTCTTGAAGAAAAAGCCAGAGCTGAACAGAAAATTTGACTTTCAAATACAAGAAGCATGAGAAGGTAAACAGGAAAAAGAAATCATATGGAACTTATTAAAGTTGAACTATTTACATTCCTACATGGAAAAACAATAATGTAACTCATGAGACTTTTTCCAGTATGAGGACAGTTGAAAGGAATATATATGTATATATTTTTATATATACATATATATGTATGTATAGGGGGGTATATGTGTGTATAAATATGTAAGTGTGTGTATATGTGTGTAAATGTATACATAGAGAGTACAGGATCAGTTGAATGGGAAGAGATGATATCTAAAAAATAAAAATAAAATTAAGAGGTGAGAGAGGAATATAACGAGAGAAGGAGAAAGGGAGAGATGGAATAGAGTAAATTATCTCATATAAAAGAGGCAAGAGAAAAGTGTTACAATGGAAGGGAAGAGCAGGAAGGTGAAAGGGAATGGGTCAACCTTACTCTCACTGCATTTGGCTTAAGAAGGGAATAACATGCACACTCATTTGGGTATCTTACTCTATAGGAAAGTAGGGGGCAAGGAGATAAGAGGGGGGATGAAGGGAAGATTGGGGGAGAGGGCAGTTAGAAGTACACAGTTTTGAAAAGGGACAGGGTCAAAGGAGAAAATAGAATAAGTGGGGGGTGATATAGGATTGAGGGAAATATAGTTAGTCTTTCACAATATAACTACTATGGAAATGTTTTGCATAACTACACATGTACAACCTGTATTGAATTGCTTATCTTCCTGGTGGGGGTGAGTTAGCAGGGAAGAAGGGAAAGAATCTGGAAATCAAAGGGTTTTTTTTGGGGGGGGTTGATTTTTGGAAGGCAATTGGGGTTGTGACTTGCCCAAGGTCACATGGCTAGTTTTTGTGTCAAGTGTCTGAGGCTGGATTTAAACTCAGGTCCTCCTGACTACAGGGCTGGTGCTGTATTCACTGTGCCACCTAGCCTCTCCGAAATCAAAGTTTTAAAAACAAATGTTAAAAAAAATGTTTTTCACATACAACTGGGAAATAAGATATACAGGCACTGGGGTATAGAAATCCATCTTGCTCTACTAGAGCACTAGAGGGGGGACCAGGGAGGATATAAGAGAACAGATTGAGTGAAGGGGTATTCAGTAGGTTCACTATCTTGGGGTGGGGGTAGGGGAAAGACAGGGAGAAAATTTGTAACTCAAAATATTGTGGAAATGAATGTTGAAAATGAAAAATAAATATAAAAAAAAGAAAAGAAAAAAGAAAAGGACTTATATGTACAAAAATATTTATAGCAGCTTTTTTGAGGTAGCAAAGAATTGAAAATCGGGGGATGCCCATCAATTGTGGAATGGCTAAACTAATTGTTTCATATGATTTTGGTGGAATACTGTTGCACTATGGAATATCACAAGAGGAATGGTTTCAAGGTGGGGGTGGTGGGGGTGGAATGGCAGAACTTATATGAATTGCTGCAAAGTGAAGTAAGAAGAACCAGGAGAACATCCACACTAACAGCAATGTTATAATGATGATCAACCATGAAAGACTTGACTACTCTGATTAATACTATGATCCAAGACAGTTCTAGAGGACTCATGATGAAAAAATGCTACCCCCTCTCCTGGAAGAGAACTGATGAACTCTGAGTGAAAACTGATATATAATTTTCTCATTTTCTTAATTTTCTTCCTTTTTTTGAAATATGGAAATATTTTGCATTATTTCACGTTTTATGGGTATTGTATTACCTTCTCAATGAGTAAAGGGAGGAGAAAGAGAGAATTTGGAACTCAAATTTAAAAAGAAAAGATGTTAAAAATATTTTTAAAATAAAATTTTGATTAATGGCACCATCATTAAAATACTGTTAAGTCTTCTAAGATGAATATTTTGAAGAATGTTATGCATTTGTTCCTTTAAAATTTTCATGTTTAATTTTGAAAATTCCTCTGTTTCTACTTGGTGGCAACAACATGTAAACAAACAAACAAGAAAGAAAAACAAACCTGCTATTTTGTACTCTACTAATTCAAGCTGATCTTCCTTTTAGCAAATTTAAATTCATGAATTTTCCCTGTGATTTTACTTCTTCTCTTAGTCACAAAGGCATGTACATTCTCCAATAGGGGAACAGGCAGGTAAACAAATAGCTGAGATTTTTATATTATGTAGAAAAACTTTTCATCATCTTTCAAAGAAAAAAATGAAAGTGGATTCTACTTTGTATGAGTGAAATAAGAATCAATTTCATTTCACCTCTAAAAATAGTATTCTAAACTAACTCATCATCAGAATGCTGCTGGGTGGAGTATTATAAATTTGTTGATATCTTTTGCTTTGCTATAGTTTGCAACCACACCCTATAAAAGATACTTTCCCCAAGAAAAGTTAGATTAATTTTTTTAAAAAATATTTATTTATTTTTAGTTTTCAACATTCACTTATGCAAGATTTTGAGTTCCAATTTTTTTTCCTCGTCTCTCCCCTCCCTGCACTCCAAGACTGAGTGCATTCTGATTACCTTTTCTCTCAATCTGCCCTCCATTCTATTCCCCCCTTCTTTCATTCATCCCTTCCCCTTCTATTTTCCTATAGGGTAAGATAGATTTCTATACCTCATTGCTGGTGTATCTTATTTTCCAGTTGCATGTCAAAAGCAATTTTTTAATATTTGTTTTTTTAAAACTTTGAGTTCCAAATCCTCTCCCTTCCTTCCTCCCCACCCACCCTCGTTGAGATGGCATGTAATTCCGTATAGGTTATACATGTATAGTCATGCAAAAAACTTCCATAATAGTCATGTTGTGAAAGATTAACTATATTTCCCTCCATCCTATCCTGCCATCCACCCCAATTTATTCTGTTCTCTCCTTTGACCCTGTCCCTTCTCAAAACTGTTTGCTTCTGATTACCCCCTTCCCCAATCTGCCCTCCCTTCTATTCCCCCCCTTATCCTTTTCCCCCCTACTTTCCTGTGGGGTAAGATAGATTTTCATACTCAATTGAGTGTGTATGTAATTCTCTCCTTAAGACAAATCCTATGAGAGTAAACTTCTTCTCACTTCCCACCTCTTCCCCTCCACTGTAAAAGCTTTTTCTTGACTCTTTTATGTGAGATAATTTCCCCCATTCTACCTCTCCCTTTCTCCTTCTCCCAGTACATTCCTCTCTCTCACCCCTTAATTTTATTTTTTAGATACAATCCCTTCATATTCAATTCAACCTGTGCCCTCTGTGTATATATATATAATATACACATACACACACATATATAGTCCCTCCAACTACCCTAATAATGAGAAAGGTCTCATGAATTACAAATATCATCTTTCCATATAGAAATGTAGAAGTTCAACTTTAATAAGTCCCTTATGATTTCTCTTTTTTGTTTAACTTTTCATGCTTCTCTTAAGTCTTATGTTTGAAAGTTTTTAGCTTTTTAGCTCTGTTTTTCCCAAGAATGCATTAAATTCCTCTACATCATCAATTTTCACCCCCACATTGATTACATTCAGTTTTGTTGGATAGGTGATTCTTGATTTTAATTCTACCTCCTTTGACCTATGGAAAATCAAATTCCAAGCCCTCTAGATTATTAATTCTTATCAGAAAAGAAAAGTTTTTCTTTAACTTTATATGATACTGTCATGGGAATTTTAAATTTCCTTTTATTTATTTTAATTATTTGGGGCTCAGTCATTCTTTGGGCATCATTTAGTTAATTAAAAGTCTGTCTTCTAGTGAATATTAATCTCATCTGACCAGAACCTAATTGGAAAGCTATTTGACATTCCAAAGGGAAATTTGACCTCAAGAAAGAAGAATCCCAACTGTCTCTAACACCGTGGTTAACTTGACAATGTGTGAGTCCTTTCCCCCTCAGTCAACCCATCATGAACCGTCTAACTGTATGTTAATCTATGATCTGATTCAGTTTACCTATAGAGTTTGTTTAGCTAGGTTTGTCTCCTTAAGGGGATGTATGAAACCATGATTATGTTTACCTAAGTTTGTTCAACTTTTATGACATTGAAAAAAATTTATGAATCTGTCCTTTTTTTTAAACTTTTATAGCCTAAAAAATATTGCAATATGTAAAAGAATCACTTCTCTCCCTCCCTGACATAATTTTCTCTGTAAAAGCTTTTCAGAGATTCCAATCAGAGCTCAGGGTTATTTTTCTTTTCTTTTCTTTTTTTTTAGTATGTTGCTTTTTTTCTTTATTAGCTTCTGTTTTACATCATTCATTTCTGCAAGATTTTGAGTTACAATTATTTTTCCCTTCTGTTTTTCCCCTGCCCACCTTCCCAGAATAGCAGTCCCATAAGATATCTCTTCCTCCAATCTGCTCTCTCCCATGTCTTCTCCCATTCCCCCTTCGACTTTTCCATTAGAGGAAGGTGAATCTTTGTGTCCCAATGTCAGGGTTATTTTTCTACCTCTTGAACCTGTGTCTAAGTATAATAAACATTAGCTTTTTACCTCAATTATTTCTGTGTTGTGGTAGATTATTTCAATACCAGTAATCTAGTACAAACTCAAAGAGGAAGTATTTCTTTCATAACAATACTAATACTGAATTTTGTATTTGACCAAATTTTTTTTGCCTCTGTATGTTAAGTTTATTTATACTTTTGTAATCACTACATTATTATTATTATCGTTTTGCTTTTGGGAGGGCAATTGGGGTTAAGTGACTTTCCCAAGGTCGCATGGCTACTAAGTGTTAATTGTCTGAGGCCGGATTTGAACTCAGGTCCTCCTGACTCCAGGGCTGGTGCTCTGTTCACTGCGCCACCTAGCTGCCTTGTACATTATTTTTTTAGTTCTGCTTTCTTCACCCTGCATCATTTAGTACCAATTTTCTCTTGTCAATAAATTGTCAAGCATTTGTTTATTGACATGAGAAGATTTGGAGTAAATGATGGGGATACAAACATAGACAAAAACATAGGCCCTGCCTTCAAGGAACTCACATTCTAATGGGAAACACCCTGCAAACCAACTACTTAGATATCAATATATGCAATCTTAAATGGGTACTAATCTCAGAAGGAAGACACTAGCAGAGGGGGTGGGAGAGGTAGATATACAGAGACTGGGAAAGGCCTTTTACAGAAAGTGGGAGGGGAATTAGTGTTGAGTCTTGAAGACAAGAAAGCCAGAAGGTGGAAGAGAGAATTTCAGGTACTTGAGTGAAAAAGTAGAGTCAGAGGTAGAGTGTCATGTGTGAGAAAAGCAAGAAGGTCAGTGTCAATGGATCATAAAGGATGTGGAGGGGAATAAAGTAGAAGAAATCTGGAAAAGTAGGAAGCAGCCAGATAATGAAGGGTTTTAAGAGTCCAATGGAACATTCTTTACTTGATCCTGGAGAGAATAGGGAACCACAGGAGTTTACTGAGTGGGAGGTGGAGGCGTATGGTCAGATCTGTACTTTGGCGGCTCTTTGGGAGATTACCTGGAGTGAGGAGACCAACTAGCAGCCCATTGTAATAGTGCAGGCCTAAGGTGGTGAGGGTGATATCAAAGTAGAGGCCTTTTTGTTAAGGCAGGTTAAGTGATAATAATAATAGGTAACATTTATATGCCACCTACTCTGTTCAAAGCACTATGCTAAACGCTTTAGAAATATGATTTGATCCTGACTATACCTTGTGGTGTAGGTACTATTATTATATCCATTTTACAACTGGGGAAACTGAGGCAAACAGAGGTTAAGTAACCATATGGCTAGTAAGTGTTTGAAGTTTGATTTGGACTCAGGGCTTCCTGACTCAAGGCCCAGGGCTCTGACCCACTGCATCACCAGGCTGTCTAAGTGATCAAAAAGAAACTGCTTGGAGACTCAGTGCATGCAGCTCACTGATAAGAATCTTTGCTTCTTCACTGACTAGAAGGATGTGCTTTTGGAAGGAAATTGATAGGCACATGTACTGGTATAGAAAAATGCTTCTATTGCTTGTTTGCCCTGCTGAGCACAGTGTTCAGGATGCTGATGTCACTTCATTTGATCTAGCCAGAGTTGCTGGGACTGATGATACCATGTATTTTTGAATTATTGATATTTGTCATTTTTTGTGGCATAGTAACTTTCCATTATACTCACATACCACATTTTGCTTAGCCGTTCCCTCACCACCCCTTACATGTTTTGTTTCCGGCTTTTTGTTTTCACACATACTGCTTCTAGGAACATTTTTGTCCATATAGATCTTTCCTTGGATTAGTATACTGCTTTAGGATATAACCCTCATAGTAGAAACTACATCAAATGGCATTTTCACTTTAGTAAGCTTTCTTGTATAATTAATTATTTCTGTATAAGTAATTTTCAAGAAATGTCGAATGAGTTTGGTAAACTTTTTTCCCCAGTACATCCAATTGAGTTTCTCTATCCTTCGCTATCTTTGCTAACTCAGCACATACAAAGTTATAACTTGGGGTGTTCTAAGTTACATTTCTCTGATTATGAGTGATTTTGAATATATGTTAGATGCTTATGAATAATTTATATTTCTTCTTTTGAAAATTGGATAATGATAGCTAGGAGGACAAGCTAAATTTGCAGGTCCCCAAAGAGTGCCACTTCAACCCACTTGCTCCTAAAAAAAAACCCCTTTTGTCCATGTATTCAGGAGAGTGTGTGTGTGTGTGTGTGTGTGTGTGTGTGTGTGTGTGTGTGAAAGCATCTTCTTTTGTGACCTCCCAAACTCC
The DNA here is from genome assembly GCA_011680675.1 of Gymnobelideus leadbeateri. NCBI lineage: Eukaryota > Metazoa > Chordata > Mammalia > Diprotodontia > Petauridae > Gymnobelideus > Gymnobelideus leadbeateri. The sequence goes on from WOXC01008524.1 coordinate 1,042,454, forward strand.
TTATGGGTCTGTTTGGATTATGACTAGTAAATGACAGTAGATAAAATAATCAAAGAATAAATATGAATTTCTAGATGCCTTTCCTAATGGAAAGCCATCATGTTTGGCAACAAAAATCAACAAAGGGATTTTATAACTGTTCATTTTTATGTACCTAATAGAAACTTTCAAAGATTGCTTGAAAAATTAGGTAGAAGTTTTCCTTGACTGTTCATATAAGAATTCTGTAACTTCTTTACCTTTACCCGCCCCCCCCCACAAAATCCATCAGAGTCAGCATCATGGAACATTTATTAAGTACCCACTATGTGCTAGGCACTGTATTAAGTGCTGGGAAATCAAAGAAAAACATGACAATTCCTACCTTCAAAGACATTATAATCTGTCAGAGAAAGATAATGAATAAAAAGAAGCTGAAAAGGGGCGGGGTGGTACCCAGTGTCTGGTGAATGATGAAGTCCTGTAGCCAAGATGGAAAATGAGAGGTGTGAGTCACAGAGGTGATTTCATCTTGCAGAATTATGAGTTTCTAGAGATCCTAAGAGGTCATTTAGGGGGAAATGACAAGGTGAATTTCTTTCTTGCCCTCCTTAAATGGTAGAGGATTAGGGAGGATCTCTCCAATTTCTAATTTCTACCCTTTCTGATCAGAGGAAGGGAAGGAGAGGAGGCAGGGACAAGGGGTGCTAAGGAGGCATGAATTTCAGAGTTGACTTCATCTTGAGAATGTTAAGTTTCTGAAGATTATGAAATCCAGGAGGTCAGCCAGATCAAAAATGTAAATCATCTGTGAATAAGAAGGAAAACCATAGCTTTTATGTATGTCTGAATATTTTGTCATGAAAATTTAGCTGTACTGTTATATTGTCCTTGGGCCTAGGCTTGTGGAGTGCAGGCAATAAATATGAATTGTGGATATCACTGTGGATACATTTCTCCCCCCACCCCCAAATTGTTAGCATAATGGAAAGACTGCTAGATTTGAAGCTGGAAGTCCAGGGATCAAATACCATTTCTGTTACCATGTATATGACCTAAATGAGTCATTTCCCATTTCTGGGCATCAGTTACCTTATCTGTAAAATGAGTGGGTTGGATTAGCTGACTTCTGAGGCCCCTTATAGTTCTACATCTAGGACTCTGTGATCCCACATTTTTTTTTGTGAGCCTCACTGTGGCTATTTTTTCTTTTGTTCATTCACTTTCTCAAGATATTATTTGTGGTTTAAATATCTACTGTCCATCTATCTATCATCTATCTATCTATCTATCTATCTATCTATCTATCTATCTATCTATCTATCTCCTATTTGTCTCTCCATCCATTTAGCTACATATCTACTAAATACTTATAACATATATAGACATATTGGTTTTTAATATTTATATAAGCCTGCATTTTCCCTCTAGTTTATCTTTAACAAAAGGCAGATTTGTTGACACATTTTCAAGCTTGTCAGTAAAGAATGTGACCCAGGGAAAGGTTGATAGGTACTAGGTGGTGACATTGCTGACAGGGTGTTATTGTCTAGGGTGCCACAAACAAAAGGGAGAGGATCCTCAAGACAACCCTGGAATCTGAGTGACCAGCACACGGTTCTACTTGACATCCCACAGGAGTCACAACAAAAGAGAGAGCTAGGTCAAAGTGAAAATTGTTTTTAAAAATGATAAAAACAAAAAACAAAAAGACTGATAGTTAATACAGGTGGGAACCAGCAAGTTAAACATTAAGATAAGAAATTAACAACCTCAAAGTACACTCCACTCCCATCCTCCAAATAGACCTATCTCTGTGATAGCTTTGTAAAAGAAAACCTCTCTCTGTAGCCTATTCATTAACTCTTGGGTTTGCTGTGTTTTGGAGAGAATGACGGGTCACTGGTTTCTCAAGAAATACTTGTTTCCTGTCTAACCATTTAGACCTGTGGTCTATCCGGCCCTATCCTAACAAATACCCACTGGGCTGTTGCAGCCCTTTTTACTGTCTCACAAACAACACCTTTCCCACTCCCAGGACTTTGCTCCCACCTTCACTGGGATGCTACTTGCTATTCTGGAAACCTTTGAACTTTTACTCATTCTTCAAGTCCCAGGTTTCTTCCCCGAAAACTTTCCAGACTATGCCATCCCTCACTGATTTCTCTTTTCTATCAATCAGTCAATCAATCAATATTTATTAAGCACCTAGGCATTATGCTAAGCACTAAGGAATATAAAAGGAGAAACTTGTAATCTAATTGGGAGAGACAATATACAAACAAATATATACAAAGCAAACAATTTACAAAATAAGAAGGAAATAGTTTCAGCAGAGAGAGGGTCTAGAAATTAAGAGGGGTTAGGAAAGGCTTCTTGCAGAAGATAGGATTTTATTGGGACTTAAAGAAAGCCAGGAAAGTCAGGAAGAGAATTCCAGGCATGGTGGATGGGCCAGAGACAATGCCCAGAGCCAAGAATTGGAGTGCCTTGTTCTGCACTATTAACCTCTTCATTCTACATAATGTCCACAATAACAGTTGGTTAACTATTATTTCCTGTATATCTTGTGTAGCATCAGAATTGTAAAATTGTAAAAAAAAAAAAAGAAAATATTATAGTTGAAAGGATCTTTAGGGAACATATGGTCCAAGCAATTTTTGAAAATAATGCCCACTACAAGACACCAGACAGTCACCTAGCCTTTGACATAAGATTCTCCTGAGGGGGAAACAACAACAACATCATCATCATCATCATCGTCGTCGTCGTCGTCGTTGTCGTCGTCGTCATCATCGGTAGATTTGCACAGTGCTTTAAGGTTTCCAAAGCACTTTAAAAATATCACAACAGCCCTGAGGTAGGTGCTATTATTTGCCCCATTTTATAGGTTAAGTGACTTGCACCAGGTCACATAGCTGAATGTCCGAGGGTGGATTTGACTCAGGTCTTTCAGACTCCAGTTCCAGGACTTCCCTACCCTGTATCATCTAAGCATCCTACTCCACCTGGGAGTAGATTACCATTCTTTTATTTAGTTCTAATTGTTAAGAAATGCTTTTCTTGACACCAAACCCAAGACAACTTTTACCATTGGCCCCTGTTCTGACTTCTAGATCCAAGCCAAACTAATCTAAAATTAATCTTCCATATGAAAGCCCTTCAAATACTTGAAGACAGTTATTATGCCCCTTTTAAGCCTTCTCCAAAGTTCCTTTAGTTACTTCTTATATGGTACACTCACAAGGTCTTTCACCACTCCATTGCTCTATCTTGCCATTGTTCTTTCCCAAAAGTGGAACCCAGAAAAGAACACAATATTTCATACCTAATCTGCTCAGGGCAGAGCACAATGGCATGATCACCTTCCTAAACTCGGGAAAAATGCTTCTCTTTATGCTAAGGGCAGATTGGAATTTTTGACCACTATCATACATAATTGCTTCTTTGTACTCACTGTCCACAAAACCTCACTTAGTCAGATGAACTGCTACCTAGCTAACATTTGTTGATTAAATTACTGACTTACTATTTAATATAGACCAGGAAGAAGGGAAGAGGTATCAGGGAATACTTCATAGAATAGGTGGCATTTGAGTTGGACTCTAAAAAATCTGTAGAAATATAATAGAGACAGTAGAAAATTGCAGAAAATAGTCTGAGCAAAGGGCTAGAAAGTGCAAGGTGTTTTCAAAGGCAAACCAGTGTAATCAGAGTTTATTCTAATATGAGGTAAGTTTAGAAAATAAGGAGAGGATTAAATTAAGGAGTGCTTTGAATTGATTTTATCTTGAGGATGACTTAGATGGAAACCAGGATAGAATGCTTATCTTATTTGCAGATATCACTAAGATAAACATTTAATATCTGACTCAGGTTCCAAAAATATTTCATTAGGTTAGAACCTCGGGCCAACGAAATTCAATTACATTTTTTTGAAGTTGAATGTAAAAAGAGACAGCAGATAGAGAGCTGGCCTCCAAGTCAGGATCACCTGAGTTCAAACCCTCCTTCTGACATATACTGGCTGTGTGATGCTGGCCAAGTCACTTAACCTCTAAGTGCCCTAGGCAGCTTGCAAAGACCCTAAGTTTCAATGTAAGTGCTGATCTGTATTGGGAACAGATATGTATGTATGCATATACATGCATATACACAAACCTCTGCTTTAATTTTCGTTCTTCTTGAAGTCCTTTATCTTTGCCAGCTACTGGTTTCTTTTCTCATCTGAAATTAATTTATATTTATTTTTCATTTACATGTACATGTACCTGCTGTTTGCCCCAAAAGAATATATTTGTTTGTTTATTTATTTATTTATTTTTGCTTTTTGGAAGGGGGAGGGGAGGACAATTGGGGTTAAGTGACTTGCCCAAGGTCACATTGTTAGTTAAGTGTTAAGTGTCTGAGGCCAGATTTGAACTTAGGTCCTCCTAACTCCAGGGTCAGTGTTCTATTCACTGTGCCACCTAGCCACCCCCAGGATATGCTTATTAAGAGAGTAATTATTTTATTTTTGGCTTAGTATCTCTTGTGCCATGAATAGTATCTGGCTCACAGTAGCCACATACACACACATACACACATACACATAATATGTATACATATATGTAGTAAGTTAGTAAGTGGTAAGCATATGAATTAAAATCCTGATGATTTTTGTGTCTTTTCAGAAGATGCTAGGTTAGGAGTCAGGCATATACTGTCTTAAATATCCAACATTTGAATTGATTTGACATGTTGGGAATTAATCCTTCAGCTAAGAGAGCGTATTTTTCATTTTCTTATTGTATTCCAAGAGCCTGTCCTCTGCACACTAAAGACAACAAATAATTGTTGAATTGAATTGAAAAGGAGGTAAATAGGTAAACACTGAGGTGGGAACTGAGGGTACACAATCACTTTCCTTTTATCTGAACCTCCACTTGTTCCATGCTTTCATCAATATGTGGACGGTAGGGGTTGTTTCTTTTTTTGTATTAGTCTCTGTAGGACCTTGCTATGGGTCTATCTAGCACAACGTAGGTACTTTAGAAATACTTATTCATTGACTGATGAAACAAAGGAAAAAAATTCTAGGCAGGATGACATGTTTTCCTTACTCTGCACCTTTCTACCAACAGTGAGAAATAGGAAAAGAGGTATAAGTATTCCAAATTTGTCATAGCTTCCACTAAGAAACCCATGTAGCTTGGCCTTCACAGATTCTAATGGTCTCCCACAGCTCCCATTCTCAGTCCAGGACACAAGGAAACAAATTAGTTTTTATAGCCCTTTAGTAATAATTGCCAAGGGGGTTCCTTTCAGGCAAAAAGCCCAGTCTGTGGAATGCATATTGCAAAAGATGAGAGAAACTAGCAATCTCCAGACACTTCAACAGCAACACGTATTTCCTAACTAGAAAATATCAACCCAGGCAAGAGGTAGTGTGGAACAACAGTGTGTAAGAGCAGAGTCAAGGGGACAGATGCAAGAAATGTTGTAGAGATGGAATGAGCAAGATTTTGTAACTGACTGGATATGGTGGGTGAGGGGAAATGAGGAGTCAAAGGGCATAGTGCTTGCTGCACACCTAGGTGACTAGAAGGCTCATGGTACCTTTGATAGAAACAGATAAAATTGGAAGAGGGATGAGTTTGGAAGGAAAGATGATTTTTGTGATTTTTGTTTTGTTTTGACATGTGGAGTTTGAGGAAGCCACAGGACAAATCCAGGTACAGGGAACTTTTATCAGGATAACTAAATGAATGGTCACATTTACAACTAGTTCTATATCAGCACCACAAATGTGCAGAATAAATTGAAATGACAATAAATTGTCATGTATTTCAAAATACAATAGAGTGAGAGGGAGGAATCCTCACAAAGAAAGTCTCATTTCTTCATTTACTATTACTAAAATGTTCACTGAGTTGAAATGAATGAAAAATTCTTGATATTCCAACAGTAATTTTCAAAGATCACCATTGTTCTGAACAAAAGATATGTGATCTCCTAGTGATTAGTCCAGGCTGCATTTATATGTGTATCTGTGTTATATGTATCTATGTATTTATGTATGTTAGGGTTTGATTATGGGAACAAGTCAGCCTGAGTTGTGGGATATTTGGGAGAGGTTAGTTTTGTTTTTTTCTTAAAATGGCATATGCAACTCTCTAGGACTCCATATTTATTTTTCTCTCTTCTTCAGTGTATTTGATTCGAGATGGGGGTGGCCTCAGATACATGGACAAAGTCAAGCTGGCAGCCAGTCTGTGCTGTGTAATGCCAGATATCATGGGAGGTCAGCGGCTAAAGCTGCTTTGTAGAACTCTGTGAACTTCACATTTCTTAATACTTTCTTGCATCAGGTTTCTACTTTATGACTTGTTACAATGTCCTTTGCTTCACCTTCCCCTTTTCTCCTTTCATTGTTCCCCTTCCTTTTCCTTTATCTTTGTACATCTCTTGTTGTGTATATTAGATTAGTTTGTGTTCAGTTTTCATCCTGCTGTCTAAGTATATTATGTGGGGACTACAATGTCATTGCTTTATGGAATGATAAAGTCAAGTCATGTGTAGTACGTGTTGTGGGGTGATTATATTAACTTACATTTATATTTTCGGTTCAGGGATGTAGATGGTAGCTGCTTACTTATACCCTAAGTTCTAGGCACAACCTCGAAGGGTGTATGTGTATGTGTGTGTGTGTGTGTGTGTGTGTGTGTGTGTGTGTGTGTGTGTGTGTAGTTTTAAATTCTGTAACTCATAAGCCCCTACAAGTATACTTCTTTCAATAATTCAGTCAACATCTTTAGTCAGACTTAATTAGCTTGTGTTCCATTGTTCAGTTGTGTCTGACTATTCATGACCCTGTGAACCATACTGCCCATGGGGCTTTCTTGGCAAAGATACTGGAATGGTTTGCCATGTCTTTCTCCAGTGGATTAAGGCAACAGACATTAAGTGACTTGCACAAGATTACACATCTAAGTAAATATCTGAGGCTGGATTTGAACTCAGGTCTTCTTGACCCCAGTCTCAGCACTCTATCCATTGAGCCATCTAGGTGGCCCTAATTAGCTTTTAGAAATCAGCATATTTGGTCATGGAGTTGGTACAAAATATCCCCTCCCCTTCAGGAGACACACTTTCCCCTAGTACATACAGAGTCCAGGGGAAAAGTAGGCTTAAGCTCAGAATTTTTATGACCAAGTGGAGAGGGCAGTAGCTCACAGCCCTGGCATCCTTTTTCCTGGAGTCCTTTAGGTGTTTCTTCCTAGGAGTGTTATAGTTTTTCTGCTGGGCTCTTTGTAAAGTTTTGGATCTGCCTTTCTTCATCCCATCTACTCTGTCCTTACTCATAATACAGACATTGTTGCCAATGAAAAAGTCCAAATCCTGAGGGGAGGAAATTGAAGCCAAGGGCTAAGTCATTCTCTTGCCCTCATAAGCAATTGCTTTTTGAAGCCTTGGCTAGAAGGTTTTAAATAAGACCTACAGAGTATGAGCAAGTTCCTCAGAACCATTGGAACTGATTTCTTTGGCCATGTCACTTTTGTGCATATAATGACTTTCAAAGACATCTGAATTTTTCAAGGACTTTTATACTTATTCTAAAGCCTGCAATTGATTGATTGATTGGTTCAATAGAAATGTACAGGCCTTGGTCACGCTCAGGAAACAATTGAGATACATTCTTATCTTGTCAGGGTATGTAATGGTAATGGCATTTGAAGATCTTCCATGCCTCTTGAACTTGCTGACATAGCAGGAAGAGGTGGGGTAGGAAGGAGCCAGCATGGTGACTGGAAGTGGCAGAAGCAGCAGCAGCAGCAGGAATTTCTTCTGAGAGCCATCCAGGACTTCTGCTGAGGAATTCTGCTGAGGACTGTCAAGGAAGGGAACTGTGGGGGGCCAGAGCTGCTGGGAGCGAGCTGTGTGGAGGCTGAGCAGTTACCGTGAGTAAGGAGAGGAGGCTCTTTGCCTGAGAGATACTGTTTTGTTTTGAAGGTTTGAGAACGTGGGTGTTTACTGCATTAACTATGTGTTCCAACTCTGTGGCTAATGTGATGGCTTTAACGTTCTGGTTTTGGGACTCAGCTTTCTGGTATTTGAATAAATGTTTTGGCTATGTTCTTCATGTAGAGATCCTGTTACATTTTGTGATTAATAGCTATACCATCAAATTTATAGTCACTGTAGGCATTGTGAATATCGCATTGTTGTTACAGGATATCAGGACAAAGAATCTTGCCAATTACTTTAAATGGAACGAAATAATTGTTTAGACTGATTTTCACCCTTGTGCATGTAAGTTACTTAAGAGAAGAAATTGTTGGTACAGCTAGATGGCACAGTGAATACAGTACTGATCTTGGCATCAAGAGAACCTGAGTTCAAATCTGGCCTCAGACACTTTAACACTTACTAGCCCTATAACATTGGGCAAGTCATTTAACCCCAATTGCCTTGCTTTCTCCCTCAAAAAACAAACAAAAAAAAGAAGAAATTATTTTCATTCTTTGTTTTTCTATCACCAATAACTAGCACCATTCCTGGTACTTAATACAAGATTGTTGATTAATGATTGATTACTCTGGGAGTAATGAGTAGGCAACCAGTACCACTGTTAGAGCCAATTTCTGCCTATATGATGGCACCTTCATCTGAGGTTACTCCTGCTCCGAATCCCTCTAGTTCTTCATCTCTTATCTTGAATGTTAGCCCAGTGAGGCCAAGGATTATTTCATTGTTCTCTTTATATCCCTAATGACTAACAGTTTGATGCCTGATACATAAGGAGGGGCTGGATAAATGTTGACTGATGGATAACATGTCCAGATGGGTAATTTAGATGGTAACCCAAAGGATTCCCATTCTACACTGTACACACAATCTAGATAGATACATAGAAGTACAAATTTTCAGGATCTGTGATTTGTTCCATATGGGTACCTGCCTCCATCAGTGCAGATGGCAGTGTATTGGAATGGATCTGAAACCATAAGATCTTAGTTAAAATACCATCTCTGCCCTTTATTATCTTTTATACCCTTGGACAAGTTCATTAACCTTTATACCTTGGTTTCCTAATTCGTGACTTGAGAAGTGTGAACCAGATGACCTTTAAGATCACTTCCAGTTCCAAAGCTATGATTTAAGTAGATAGCATTCTTTATTTGTTGTGGTGGGGCAATTCAGCAGTCTACTTTGTGAAGAGCCTCTTTGAACTTGGGTAACATAGGCATCAGCCAAGAAACATACTGTCTGTTGTTAGCAGACCTATATTTACTTTTGTTCTGCCACTGGACTTCAATAATTCAAGAAGGAAGAGTGAGGCTTATGACTTTGCATAACTCTGTCTCACTTAAATCCAATTGATGCACAAGTCAGGATATAACCTATGATGTCATTTGTCCTCCTCAAAAATGAAGGACAAACAACAACATGAGCAGCAACATACTTGAAGTCTTTCCAGGTTGGTGGGACTTGCTAAAGCTTGGGGTTTGCTGACAGAGTTTTCGAGAATCCAGGGTCACCTCCAAGTCACAAAGAGTTAATGTAAGTATAAGGCTTTAGAGGAAAATACATGTGCACACATGCACATAAACCCATATTTTCAGTTCGATTGCCTTATTTTTTTCAGTACTTTTGGTATTGAAATAAAAAGTATTATGTATTTTCACTGTTGGATTTCTCAACCCATATTTTCATTGCATTTTTTTCTGCTTGTCTTACTATTTTTTCCTATATTACAGTAATCCTCACATGCCAGAAATATTCTGGTATATGCCATTCACCTGACACATTCTTCTTGACGTGACATTTCATCTGGATGCAATTGCATTATTCCACTATTTGCTTCTTTATCATACTCTAGGAATGTGAATGTTGCTACCTGTCATACCAACATCCAAATCTCAAAAATACATATTATAAATATGAAACTTCAAAAATAATCACTGACTTACTACTCTTACAACCTCCTTTCAGTTTAAAACATTTTAATTTCAACTGACCTGATATGAGATGAGGAGGCAAGAAGATGTAGCAAAAGGTGAGGTTACCTTTAGACAACATTTTCACTTGGTAGTTTTTCCTTTTCTTTTCCTCACAATCATCCACCTTTCTTTTCCAGCTAAGGCTGTTATTTGCAGGAGTTTGATAATGAAGAGTTAGCAAGTATATTTTGCTTGAATCATATCAGGTTCAGTTTATCTAACCCAAGCCTATGTGAGTTGAATCTCTAATAGAACCTAACTGGTTTCATTATCATCTTTAATCCCAGAAGAAAAATAAAGGTGGCTTTGTAAATTAAAACAAAAATTGGACTACAACAAACGCCACTTCTGAGCAGAGTGGACACCTTCCATATTGTTAAATTTTTCAAGGACCTTTATACTTATTCTAAAGCCTGCAATTGATGAAGTACCATTTCCACAATGTAAACCCTTGGTTAGGCCAAGCCCACGTGATTGGGGGCAGATTTGCTTTTTACAGTTTCATTTATTTGTGGCTTATGAATTCTCCATAGAGCTGAGGTTGTAATGAAAAAAAATGTTTCTTTGTAGATATTTTGAGAGTTTCAACATTTGAGATTTGAGTTATCTTGCCATGTAAATCCTTTTTTAACTGTGAAGAAAATGGAAGAAAGTTGAATATTTGAAGCCTTCCCTACTCAAAGAAGTCAGAATAACCCTCAGGATGATTACTGATATGTATTGCCACAAAGAGGGCAGAAAAATGGTTTTTATTAGTGTGGTTTACAAAGACACTGTCTGTAATCTCCTAAAATTATATACATTTCCTTTAAAGTCAAGTGCTTTCCTTTTGGGAGCTACATGTATCTTTAGAGCTCATCCAAATTTGTTTGATTTTCTTTTTAGTTTAGACTGTTTATTCTAACATGAGGTGAGTTAGATTACAATTTGGTCCACTGGCCCAAACTAATATTGCACGGATCCATTAGAGGCATTTTTGGGTGTCCCAAGAGCTATAGGGATCTACCAGGGAATATTTTCATCAGGATCTCCATCTGTATAATTTTATATGTTTTCAGTGATCCACTGGAGAAATTTATGGTTTGCCATCTGTGGTACAGGAATGTATGGGAGGAACTTTCTTTTAGGACAAACTGGATACTCACCTGAATTTGAACACCAGATTCTTAATTCCTTTTGAAAGAGCTACATGTAGATGTGACTTTGGAGCTCATTTGTTACTAGGCTTTCTGATGGAACATTCTCTCTCTCTCTCTCTCTCTCTCTCTCTCTCTCTCTCTCTCTCTCTCTCTCCTATTTTCCATTTTCTTTTAATTTTGTTTTTTCCTAAATGTTTTCTGTTCCATTGACCTTTAGTAAATCACCCCCCAAGTTGGGAAGAAACACAGGCAAAATATCAGGACTCACAGAAGCTCATGAAGGATACAAGAGCACAAAGCACTCAAATAACCCCTTGACTTACCTCCTAGAAAGTAACTGCAATCAGGGTTCCTATCATAGCAATCTTCAACCATTACAAATAAGTTCTTCTTACCCACAGAATCCTATAGAGCTCCTCCAAGACTCATAGTATCACCTTGTGGCTTGGTGACTGCCTCCTTGCTCCTGACCCCCATCGAAAAGAAAAAATTAAATTCAATCATGCCTTGGAGCTTAGTATTCAAGAAACCCCCTTTATTATCTTACTTGCAATGTCCTAATAACTAATCTATTGTTCCCTATCTTAATTTTAAGTGTCTTTTCCATTGCCTACTAAAACCAGGTGGCACAGCGAATAGAGCATTGGCCCTAGAATTCAAATCGGACCTCAGACACTTAACACTTACTAGCTGTGCCACCTTGGGCAAGTCACTTAACCCCAACTGCCCCTCCACAAAGAAAAAAAAATAACCCCAAAAAATCAGAACCAAGCTTTCTAGTTCTCCTAGGATGTTATCTAGGAACCACATGGATTTCCTTTTTACTTCTTTCTTCTGTAAAGAGCAGGGCACGTCAGTAAACCATCGCTTTTTTGAAAGAATTGTGCCCAAACTTTTAAACTCTGGGTTGGATTAGATCATCTACAAAGTCCTCTCTAGTTATAATATAAAAATTTCAAAATAACACCAAAAACTTCACATCACAGAATTTATCTAATCCCACAAAGAAGACATTTACCTTTCTTCGCTTTTGTTGTTGTGGATTATAGAGAACCCAGTGTCTATGAGCAAAAACTTATACTCCTTGCCAAGAAGAGAGACATGTCAACTAAGGACAATACTGGTTTAGAATATAAACTTGTTTTCAAAAACTTACTGAAGAAGATGGTGAAAAGTTATGAGCAGTACACCTGCATAAAACAGCAAAATACAGAAGAAAGAAAAACAAGTCTGCAAAAAGCTGGGCATGAGAAACAATTAAACTAAAACATCCCAAGACGAGGAAGACAATGAACAAAAGAAAAAAATGGAATCACTACGTCAGCATTTCTATAACAAGCTATTTTCTTCATTGATAACAATAGAATCACCAGATCTGGATTCTAATATCTCAGCCCTGGTGTGGGCTTTATGAAGCAATAGAAATAATACTTAAGATAGAGACAGGAAATATTATATTCTTAGAAGAAATCTATGATAGGTATAATTATGAAAGTAAGCATCAGTTCTCAATATATCTAAAGATGGAAAGTTATCAGTTCTCTGTTAGATATCACCGTTGGTATTATTACTGAAAAATGAGTTGGGGACATCAATAATTGCTCATGCACTCATTTTCTGTTATTAAACTATACGAAGAGACAGACAGGTTTTTATAAATTATTTTCCTTAGATTATGTTTTCATAATCAATTGACTGAAAGATGTAGAGAACACAAAATGTCAATATATTTACTGTTGGTTGATTTAAAAAAAATCTTAATCAGTAACCAAATTAAGTCTGAAGGGATTTTTTCTGACTGGCTATATCCCATATATACATACACACACACACACACACACACACACACACACACGTGTGTGTGTGTGTGGCAGAATCATATAATATTCCTTGCAAATACAAAAATGATACTGTTCAACAATCTTCTGGTTGACAAAACCAAATGAGAATGTCCAGTGTGTAGACCAAATGGGAAAAGAATTCCTTGATGGTTTCTTCAAATACTATTTTTGTAAATTATTTTTATAGGTGTTTTGCTTTGGGGGGGTCATTTGGGCCAATTCTAGAACTAGCTGAACTAATTTATGTCCCTGACATTTCAACTCAAAGTTGCATGTAACCCATTTTGTGTGCTTATCTCAGAACAATCCATTATTGACTTAGTTTTGAGTAGACATAATGTACCAATCTTAGTCATCAGAAATATGACCTACTTAGAAAAGTTTTCCACCCACTTTATTTCTCAAAAGCACAGAACACTTTGAAAAGTCCTTATCTACAAACAACAGAGAGGAGTAGGTTCATACTCTGAGAATCCATCATAAGCCAGTGGAGGATTTGACATATCATTGCACTCCAAACTTATCTGCCTTGAATGTTTTAGCACATGCTCTTAGATTATTAAATTAAATTCTCTCATCCATTTCATTTTCATGTTTGGAACTTTTCATGGCCGGGATGTGGGTCCTATTTTTGGCCAAAAATATCAGTTTTTACAGCTGCTGGTCTAAAATTAAAGAACCTTCAGGTTTTCACATCATTATAAGGGTGTAAGGTTCAGAAATGATCATAGATGATGACTCCTCTTTCATTTATTGCTCTTTGTTCTTTGGGCAACATGCACTTGGAATCATAGCTATAAGGCTGAAAGATACTTTAGAGGTCATCTAGTCCAATCCTGCTGATCAAGGCTGTAGTTTTTGTTTTCATTTCCCTTATCATTTGCTCAAATTTCTATATTGCTTTAAGGCTTAAAGACTTTCTCTTACCCACTGTGAACTAACCACGGGCAATCAATTGCCAACTCTTGTTGATTATCCCTTCATAATATCCTGCAATCCATTCTCTTCTCTCCATTTACATGGCACCATCCTGGTTCAGTATTTCATTACTGTTTGCCTCAGCTTTTACAATAGCCTCCTAATTAGTGTCTCTGCCTCCAACAGAGTTACCAGAGTAATAATCCTTAGGCACAGATTCCACCATGTCATTCCCCTGCTCAAATAACTTCACTGGTTCCATATTGGTTCTAAGTTAAAATGTAAATTCCTCCAGACTGGAAATTAGATTCACAATCTAGATCCAATCTACTTTTCCAGACATATTTCATCACTTCTCATGCATTCTAGACTTACCTTCATCCTTGGAATATTCTCCCTCTTTCCTCATCTCAGCTTCTCAGAATACTTATCTTCACTCAAGAATTTGCTCAATTCATTCTTTCTCTGTGAAGATGTCCATAATGCTCCCCCTCTCTCAGTATTACTAATCTTTTCAGCTCATATAGTGTTAACTTACTTGTAATGTAAGTTTTTTGCAGGCAGACACTTTAGATTTTTGACTTCATATCCCTAGAGCCTAACATAGCACTTTAAATAACCCATTTTTCTAAATTTCTGATTGTTAGTTGCAGCCTCATCCTGGAACCTCATTGCTCAGTTCTGGAGTTTCCTAACCTTTTAATATCCCTTTGCTATGACAGCTCCTTTCTCTCATTCTTGTTTTGTTTTTTGTTTTTTTGGAGGTGGGAAGGCAGGGCAATTGGGGTTAAGTGACTTACCCAAAGTCACACAGCTACTAAGTGTCTGAGGCTGGATTTGAACTCAGGTCCTCCTGACTTCAGGGCCAGTGCTCTATTCACTGCACCACCTAGCTGCCCCCTTTCTCTCATTCTTGATTAGCTCTTGATACCACCTTTGTATAGAGATGACCAGGCCAGCCAGCCTTCCTTATCCTCCCAGCTATGCTTCTGCCCCTCCAACAGCATGCCCCGAACCTGACTCCTTCATTGCCTCTCCTGTTCCTTTTCTTCTTTCATTGGTACATTGTCTTCTCTCATTAGAAGGTAAACTCCTTGAGGTTACACAATGCCGTTCCTTTTGCTTATGTTTGTATCTCAGCTCTTAGCATGGAGTACCTGGCTCATAGTAAGTGTTTAATTGGATGCTTGTTTCCTCAACTTAATAATTGTTAGCTAAGTTGCCTTGGAAAGCTCATAAGATCAATCAAGAACTGAATGGATTTGTCATTTGCTTCAAATATTAATGAGCCTATTATGATTACTTGATGAAATTCAAGCTACTCCAGTTAGTAGATGTTTTTCTGGTTCCTTTAGAGCAGTTTCATAGTGAACTAAATTAGTTCATTTGCATCTCTGCCATTTCCATTTCAGGTGTTATATAAGCCATTTGCAAATGCTTATCTCAGAAACAATTCGTTTATATGGTTCTTTAGGGTTTACTAATCACTTTCCCTATAACAACTCAGTGAGGTAGGAAATGAGGAAATAGAAGCCTAGGGACATTTCTGATTTACTTAAGGCCACATAGCCACTAAACTGTTGGAAACAGGACTTGCATTCAGACCTTCTATGAGGTCAGTGAAAGGAAAATCACACTACAGGAACCAGAGAATAGAATCCTAGCCCCTCAGACCAAATTCCTACCAGTTCTCCATTCATTTCACCCAAAGAGAAAAGGAACTCTCTTGCAAACTTCTCAAAAATCAGATTCCCTAGAAGGCGGGATATATAGGCCACATCCCCCCTTTCAAACCCACAATCCCTTCTGCCATATTTGTGGACTGGGCAACTCTATTTAAAGGCATAACTAAAGATGAGGAAGATTAGAGAGAATTAAGAATGGAACCTGAATATGCCCTAAGATTGTAGGATTATAGATTTAGATCTGAAAGTGATCTTTGAGGTCATCGTGTTTAAACCCTTCATTTTACAGATGGGGAATCTGAGTTGAATAGAGATGAAAGGAGACACCCAAAGTCTCATATTTTGAAAGTTGGAGATCTGGGATTTGAATGCTGTTCTCAGGCTTCAAATCCAACATACTTTACATACAGAGAAAGTCACACACTGACTAAATGATTCTCATGGTGAGTTTTGGTCAGGAAGTGAAGAAACATAAACCTGGAAAATGTAGATCTTCAATTGTGAGAATCCATTGTTTGCCACTGCCTGAACTTTGAGGCAAAAAATCAGAGGTAGTGTTATTTTTGTCCCAACAGAAAAGACAAGTTAGAAGTAACTATTAGGTCATTTGGGGTTGATTTTAAAATATAGGAAGCTATTCCTTTTATGACACTGATTCTAAGAGATCGCAGTAATAAAAAGACTTTAAGCAAGTCATTTTGGCTTTTAGGAAGTCACAGTGCACTCTGGACCTGGAGTCAGGAAGACCTGAGTTCAAATAACACCTTAAGCACTTCTAGCTGTGAGACTCTGGGCAAGTCACTCCAGTTTCACCAACTGTAAAATTGGAATAATTGTAGTATCTCTCTCCTAGGATTGTCAGGATTAAATGAGATGGCATTTGTGAAATGTTTGGCATATCAGTAGGTGCTTAATAAATGTCTTTCTCTACTTGCTTTTACAACCAAGCTTGAATGAAATAATTTGACAGGGGTTCTTAACATAGGATCCCCATGGAATCTTCCATGGGCATTTATGGATATATTTCAGGAAGTCTGTGAACTTGAACCAGAAGAACATATTTTTTATTTCTACTAACTTCTAAATAAGTTTAGTATTTCCTTTAATTATTGAAAAACAATACTCTGCAAAAAGGTCCATAGAATTCACCAGACTACCAAAGGGGGCCATAACACAAAAAGGTCAATAACCTCTTACTTAGAGGCATGTTTCACTTAGAGAAGAGAAGAAATGAGGAGAAACATGAAATCTCAAAAAAAATCAACCTTTAATTTATTAGGCATCTAGGTAGATAGACTGATGGGCCTAGAGTCAAGAAGAATTGAGCTTAAATTAGATCTCAGACACTTCACTAGTTCTATGACCTTGGGGAAGTCACTTAAACTCTGTTTCTTTCAGTTTCCCCAACTGTAAAATAGGGATAATAATAATACCTACCTCCCAAGGTTGTGAAGATCAAATGATATAATAACTGTAAAGTGCTTAGCACAAGGTCTCACCCATAGTAGGCACTTTATCGACCCCATACTATTATTATTAATTTACTTTGTATATACTTTGCCTTTACTTTTTGGGGTACATGGATTTTCCTCCAATATAAAATAAGTACTTGAGGGCAGGTATCATTTAATGTTTGGTTTTGTATCCCCACTGGCATAGTGTCCATAGATCAGTTAATCAATGAGCATTAAATCCTGAGAAAGGATTTACAGAAGGGATTTAAGATGAATCTTGAAGGAAGCCAATGAGATTGAGAGATGGGACTCAAGAAGGGTATTCCAAACATGAGGAATAGTCAGAGAAATGACTTGGAGGTAAAAGATGGGGAATGTCACAGGCAAGGAGCAAAAAGCAGACCAACGTGGTTGGATGTAAGGTTTGGAGAGAGAAGCAGAGTATAAAAAATGTAGTGAGAGGCCAGTTTGTGAAAGGGCCAAAGAGAGAATCAAATTTGATCGGGAAGCTAATAGGGAGACATTGAAGTTCACTGAGTAGGAGGGCACAGAGTAAGTACTTCCTAAATGCTTGCTGAATGACTGATTGATTGACATTGTGAGGACCACTGCAGCCTCTTGATTCTACTCTGCTGTGCAGAATGTAAGATCCCAGTCATCTCATAAACTAAATTTTGAAATGACAACACTATACATACATAAACATTATAATTTCTCACTCATATGGAGGTCAGACCTTGGCATTCTGGCTGAATCCCATATGAACACAATCCCTAACCCTGAAGTGAGTGGGGAAAGGTCTCTGCACTCCTGAAAAACTATCACAAGTCTCACATATGAAATCAATATGCTTTATTCCTTTGATAATTCACTCAGATTCTCTTAGTTTGTATTGACTATCAAATTCTGAACAAAATGTGTTTGTTATACTTTGCCTGCAGGAAATTAAAATCACCAAACCATGACCTCCTCTGTAAAATAAGGGGTGTTGTTTTAACTGTTTTCTAAGATCTCTTGCGGAGATACAATTTAACACTCAAATTCTGGGTATCTTAGAAGGGAGGTAGTAGTAGTTAGAGACAAGTCCAATGAAAGTGATAGACAACAGAATGGAGCATCCATATTACTACACAGTGCAATAATGAATCTCATAATTATGACTAAGTCATTAAGAAAAGGTCAAATTGTACTCAGTAGCTTCTATTTAAGGAGACAGGCAGGGGCATAATGCATTTTATTAAGCTTTCCATCAAAACAGGCACAAAAATATTAATGAATTGCTCTGATAGATGCATTTCTGGAGTGTTTGGCTCTGCTCATCCATGATGAATTAGCCCAGATGGATGCAGCTAGGAACCTGCTACACTCAGCCAATAATATGAGCACATCAAGTCCTGCCTGTAATCAGGGTCGCTCTTGTGGAAGAGCCTGCAGGCCCTCTAGGCCCAATATTGGCAGGAATCTAGTTTTCTGAGAGATTGCAACTAGTATGGCTCCAGAGGCTACATGCTGCATGGGCTCAGAGAGGACAGAGTCTCTCACTAGTTGACCAGCACCCCACTACCTTCTAGTGGACACCAGAGGTAAAAGGCTCGTTTAATGACCCGAAAAACTGATTCATCTCAACTCCTATTATGATGCATCTGGATTGTCATAAACAGCCCACTGCAAAGACATCAACCATAATGATGGGGTTCCTCTCTCAGAGCACAGTGTCTTAATTCACTTTCCTAAAGGTACTTTTCTCATAATCCAACTGATGCAAAAAGAATTAAATGGAATAAGGTGCTCACAAACAAATCTCTCTTTGAGGGGGTGGTACCTTATTATTTTATTTTATTTTTTCCAGTTAACAAGTGTGTATTTGGAGGCACCTGGATGGCAGAATAAAAAGTTCTGGGCCTGATGTTAAGAAAACCAGAGTTTGAATCCAGTCTCAGACACTTACCAGCTGTGTGACTGTGGCAAGTCACTTAACCTCTGTTGGCCTCAGTTTCCTCAACTATAAAGTGAATATAATAGCATCTACCCCTTAGGGTTGTTGTAGGGATCCAATGATCTTCCATTCTCTTGGCTGGTCTCTTCCATTGTTTCCAGTATTTTCTATATTAGCCTCACCGCCCCCCCATAAACAAAGATACAAACAAAAAACCAAGACATGACAAACAAAACATCTCTTCAGACTATGCAGAAGCTAACTTAAGGCTAGATTCATTGGACGCTATTTTCCTTGAAGAGTCACCTTTACCTTCATCTATATTTCTAGTATAAGGGATGCAAAAATTTTCTGCAATAAGTAGCTCTTCACACAAAGTGTGGATCAATCCTTCCCTCTGTGGTCTGGCTCACTCATCTTCATATTGGCAGATATAGGTGACTCTAGAGAAATACCATCATCACACAGTGACATCTCAAATTCTCTCAGGGTTTTAGGGATAGGGGTGTGTGTGTGTGTGTGTGTGTGTGTGTGTGTGTGTGTGTGTGTGTGTTCTCTAGACTCCAGTACAATTCCCAAACACACAAGGTCAGTCATAGTGACAATTTTTTTAAAAAATAAATTTTCTTTGACATCTTTTGTCTTTATGTTGCCTAAATTTCCCCTTGTATCTCTCCTTCCCCCTCCCCTGCCAGGAAGGCTTCCAATATAGGAAAGAATTTTTTAAAAGAAAAATAAGAGGAAGAAGAAAAAATCAAGAAAACAAATTTTAAAAAATCTGAAGACATATATAATGGGCTATACATGTGAAGGACTCACTTATGCAAATGAGTGGGATGTGCGGTATATACATATAACAATATTATTGTGCCATAAGAAATTATGAAATGGACTATTTCTGAGGAAACTGGAAAGACCTTTATTAACTGATACAGAATGAAATGATCAGAATGAGAACAATTTATACAATGATAATGTTATAGAGAACAACTTTTAAAGACTAGAGCTCTGATTAAGACAATACTAAACTGTGAGTCCAAAAGAATGATGCATCATTCCAATCTCATCATGACAGAGAAGTGATGAACACAAAATACAGAAGAGATATAAATTTTTGAACATAGCTAATGTGGGAGTTTGTTTTACTAGACTGTATAGCTAAATATTGAAGAACTTGTTTTGCATCTAAAAAAAAATGCTTAATGCATGGCAAGGTAGTAGGAGGGACAATTAAGAAAAAATTCGTTCTACAAAAAAATGCAAAACACACATACACAAAGAGTAGGATGAGGTTTTCATGAATATCTCTTCTTTTGGACTATGTTTTTTTATAATTTTGAAACATTCACTTTAGATTGTTTTGTGCTAGTTATTTCCAATGATCTTATTGTATTCACTGTATATACTGTTTTCTTGACTTTTCTTCCTTCACTGCATCAATCTTTAAATGATTCTTTTTATTCATCATATTCTTACAGCACAGTTATATTCCATTAAATTAATATATCATCATTGGTTTATTCATTCCGTATTAGATGAGTATCTACTTTGTTTCCATTTCTTTTCTTCCATAAACTATAGCTATATATATAATATACATATGTAATATATATATATATATATATATATATAATTTTTTTTTAAGAGGGGAAGGCAAGGCAATTGGGGTTAGGGGATTTGCCCAAAGTCACACAGCTAAGTTGTCAAGTGTCTGAGGCTGAATTTGAACTCAGGTCCTCCTGACTCCAGGGCCAGTGCTCTATTCACTGTGCCACCTAGCAACCCCCTATAGCTATAAATATTTTGTTGTATATGGGAACTTTCCTCTTATAAGTGACCTCCATGGAGTATAGACCTAGTGGAGGGTATAAAAGCTTTTTAGTCACTCTATTTTCATGATTCCTAATTGCTTTCCAGAATTATTGTACTGATTCCCAGCTTCACCAACAACATACTAATATGTCTATCTACTCACAACTTCTCCAACATTTCCATTTTCCCATTTCAGTATTTTTTAAAATCCCAGATGCATATTGATTTTGTTTGTCCTGAAGCTTTTCTGTTTCATCAAAATTATCTATTTAATATTTTGTAATTTCTTCCATCTCAGGTTTGGTTAAGAATTTATCTCCTACCCATAGCTATGAAACATATATGACCTATTTCTCTTCTAATTTTTATGATATAATCTTTAATACTTAGGTCACATATACATTTTGAATTCATTATAGACCAGGGTATGAGATGTTGGCTCAAGTCTAATTTCCACCAGACTGTTTTCCAGTTCTAACAGCAGTGATTTTCACAGAGAGTTCATTCCTAAGTAATTTATGTTTTAGGGTTTATTGAGTTTCATTATTTCTGATTCTTTTTTTTCTATTCTGTTTTATTTTTCTACTTTTCGATTTCTTAACCAGTTCCAAATGTTTTTGATGACTCCTGCTTCTTAATGTCATTTGAAGTCTGAAAGTGCTATCTTTCCTTCATTCTTACCTTATTATTTCACATGATATTCTAGATCTTTTGTTTCTCCAAATACATTTTATTATTATTTTATCAGTTCATATAAAATATCCCTTTGGTAGTTTGTTACAGGATTAAAAATACAAATTAAATTTGTTATTGTTTTGTTCTAGCCATGAACACTGAATATCCCTTTGGTTACTTGAGTTACTTATTTCTTTGCAATTGCATCTGCACAAGCCTTTTGCCTGCTTTGTGACACCATTAACTCTTAAATCTAAAACATATATTTAACGATAAAGTAAAATCAATAATAATACATCAGTTACTTGGTATAAAGCAATGCAAAAATAATTAATATATCATAGTCCACTCAAACCTTGGTCACACTTTTCCACTAATGTACACAGTATCTGTGGGGAAGAGTAAGCACATAGAAATAAGTGAGTTACTGAGTGAAATGAATGAGTGAGCACAACTTATAACTGAACCACTGGCCTTCATGTTCTGGATTCCTTCATGAACAATCTGTAACACATAAAGCTGCTTCTCTGATAACTGTTCCCCTTCTGTTCTATGCCTCTCTCTTGCTGGGAAAATCCTTTCATCTTCTGTTTTTTGATCTGATGAAGGAGTGGCAAATTCTTTTAATCCATATAAACCCTTAAAAGGGGTGTGAGGAAATGTTATGCTGTTGGAAAGCAGTTCCTCTAAGGTCTTCAGGTTGGCTTTCTGGGCAATGCAGAGAAGCCCAGGCATCTCCTTACTCAATTGTTTACTATAATAGCTGTTCAACTTCTAATAGCAAAGCAGAGCTAATAACAAAATTCCTCAAGTGTTCTCTATAGGTAATGTAAACAATCTCAGTCAGCACTTCTCTCCACCAGATGTAGTATCATCCCATAAGCATCAGCCTATACTTCAATAAAACATCTATAAAGTCTGTCTTTCCCCTTTGCTTTTCTTTCTCAAACAAGGTGGGGGAAGCAGAGAAAAACCAGGAACTTTTGAGGGATTTCACCTCACTCCAATTGTAGATAAAGTTAAAGGGCAATAAAGGGCTTTCATCTGAAAGCCCCACCTATTGTCTTCTCACTCAGCTCCTTAGTTTTTCTTCTGCTGAATCCTTCCACACTCTTAATGACTCAAATCAGAACCTTATGTTTTTGTGATTCATCTTTCCCATATGAGTTATAATTCACAAAATCTATCTTCCTCTTTGTTTTGAAACCAATGGTTCTTTATCATCCCATAGTTCCAGAGAGTTATTTGATTTGCCATTTTCTGTGTTTTGCATTTTCAACCTCTAAAAACAGTTATGCCAAATGAGCTAAGGGATTACAATTCCTTGCAAATTCAGTCATTACTTTCTCCTCAAACATGTCCTCTAGTTCTCTACTAGATCCTTCTATAGTCTGTGTCTCACATTCCATTGGAAAAACTATGACTTTAGGTACTTGAAGTTTAACTTTTTTATTATTCACAAAAATTTTTGTCTGTCATTTTTTGTAACTGAATTATTAACATAAGAAAGAGATAGTACTTTACTCTAGACATCACAAATAAGATGCATAATGTATTAATTGTGCTTCTGCTTTCCAGAACTACTAGAATTAATCCTCTGGAAAGTGGTACAAAATGCCTAAACTCAGGCCCAGTTATATTTTCTCCAAGCAGGCATGATGCTCATATCCAAGAAGTTAGTTTTACACTGGCTACTGCATTTATTCCTTAATCTTGACCCCTCCAGGGGCAAAGTTCAGTTGATAATGTTTTCTCTCTGCTAAGAGAGTTTGGTGGTGGGTCATGGGGCACCTTACACATGCAGCTGTGATTTTTCATGGCCTAATCTGTGATGTAGTTATGTACCATCATATGACCTTTGTGTTTTGTTTGAGGACAACTGGAGTGGTTAATAGTTTTTCTATAATTCTCACCAACTTCTCTCCATACCCAGATGTCATTAATCTTGGATTTTGTCATATACCTGCATCTGTCCCATGGTAGACACCTTGACTAAAATGTTTCCATTCATCTCTCATGGTGGATTGCCATCATGACCAAGGCATTTTCTAGAAAGAAATTATCTAGATCCAAAGCCTTTTCCTCTCTCTTCACTACTGATCAAGACACTGAATTTCTTTTATAATTCTGGATTGCACAATTCATAAGACTTCAGATAAAAGTACCCAGTCTCCAATCTAATAATTTAAATCGAGAAGAAAATAACATCTGGATAATTGTGCTGCCTTACTACAGTGTACAGAACTTTGTGACAACAACTCAGGCCATTTATCCACCCCATAACACCCTTCTGGACAAACTTTGGTTTCTACATGTACTCTTTCCCCCTCTCTAATGTCTTGAACTTACTAAGCAATTAATGAATTCTTGTTAAATTGAATGCAATTATACTCACCCTGAGCACAAAACCATAATTAGCACAACATCAGGCCTTAACTCCAGGGTGCTAATGTCTGTTGCTGGTAGAGCAAAGTACATGCATCTCTTCCCCACAGGAATCACTGTCTTTGTTGGTCCATGTCTCTATAGGGCATTACTGCTAATTCTTTTTTTCCCTCAAAATCTACCCTTCTTCTGAACTTCTCAATTACAGGAGGTACCACCATATTTCTAGTTACCCAGGTTTACAACTTTGGGGGGATTTCTCACTTTTTCATATAACCAAAACAGTCATTAAATTTGTTCTCTCTACTCCTACATCTCCTATACCCATCTGCTTCTCTACACTCACATGGCCAGTACCTTTGTTCAAGCTCTCACCACTTTTGTTTTTCTTAGAGGCAATCAGGGTTAAGTGACTTGCCCACACAACTAGTTAAGTGTCAAGTGTGTGAGGTCAAACTTGAACTCAGATCCTCCTGATTCCAGAGCAGGTGCTCTATCCATTGAGCCACCTATCTGTCCCACTCTCAGCACTTCTTGCCTGGGCTATTTCAGTAGCCCATTAATTAGGTTCCCTGCCTCAACTCTCCTCTCTAAACCATCATGCACACAGCTGCTAAAGTATAGCTTTGACTTGCCCAATAAAATTTAGTGGCTCCTGTAAAGCCAAGCATGAGCAGCTCTCCAGAGTACTGCTGCTGTGAATAGCTCTAAGGTTCTGATCACATAGAATAGTGAACTCTCTATTTATTCAGCAGTAAACTAAAGTAAAACATTCCCAGAAACCAAAGTACAGCATTCACAAGGATATAACATAACAACTTATCACTAAAGTGGCCACAGTTTTACACAAAAGATATCATTCAGTAAGTCTTTAATTCAGTCATCCTTAAGGAGCAGTCCTCCTTAAGGGATACACAGTACAAGGGTCTCCCACCCCCTAGGTCACATTGTCTTAATCTCTTCAGTCAAAAAGTCTTCTTTCTTCTTGATTGGAGAATAATTTCCAATCTTCTTTTACTCAATCATCCTTAAGGGGCATGAGGTACAAAGTACAAAGTTCTCCCACCCCTAGATCACAGTAAATCATGATCTTGTCAATCAGGACTATGTACCAAGTAGAGGTCTTTTCATTTTGGCTAGCCTCTCTGAGGCTGGCTCCCAAATCCCATGGTTCTTCTTCCATGGGTCCGGCTCCCTGGATCTACCCAATTGTCACATGGATTCACAGGCAGGCAGCTCACAGCTCCTCATCCAGTTCCTCATCTAGTTTTTCATATAGCTCCCATTCCATATTGAAGCTCTCAGTGTCCAGTCCACCTCAAGTCCTTCACAGTTTCTGTTTTTGGGAAGACAAAGCTTAACAGAGCCACAGTAACATTCATTGCTGGCACCATCATCAATTCACTTTCTGCCTGTAAAATCAACATAGACCCAAAAACAAGGTCTGAGAAATCAGCATAAATCATCAGTATAGTCCCAGGACCTCTGAAAACATCAGTAAAAACCTCTAGGACTTCTGTAAACAAACAACAAGTAAATCCTCTTTCAGGGCTTCTGAACCAGCAGTAAGGTCCCAGGGTTTCTGTAACAGCAATGTCCTCTGTCAACAGACAGATCTGCCAAAGTAACATCAAAACAGACAAAGTGCTGGTGCCATAACCATGCTTCCTTCCGGTTCTGCTTTATCCCAGCCTGTGCTTCTACTTTTATATGGTCATTAGCCCCTCCCTATCCTGCCCCTTCCTGTTGCATCAGCAATTTCCTCCCACCTTCAAATCACAAGGGGCTCAAACAAAGCGATAAATACTTAAGTAGCTGAAACAAGGTTCTAAGTATTTCTTTGTTTGCCATTACAGCTCCCTATTACCTTTACAAGTAATCACCTCTCTAGATGCAGGTAGGTGGCACAATGAATAGAGTATAGACCCTGGAGTCAGGAATACTAATCTTCCTCAGTTCAAATCTGCCCTCAGATACTTATTGGCTGTGTGACCCTGGGCAAGTCACTTAACCGTGTTTGTCTCAGTTCCTTTTCTGTAAAATGACCTGTAACCAGCTCATATTTTCCTTTGAAGCTTTTGGTGCAGGAATTCTGACTTTACTGTCTTCCTCCTGTTCCATGCTTTGATCCTTTTTGTCACCAAAATAGGAGTGTAATGTTGGATTCTTCTGTTTATTTTGCTTCCATTGCCTGGTCATGTTGCCACTCAATTACTTGACTTTTGGGCTTTTTGCCACAGTGGGACTCTGCCACCAGGCAGGGGAGCTTCTGTCCTAAATTCTGGTGTTTTCTCAGCCAGCTGCTGGAGGTATTAGTTGGGTCCCCTCTCTGAAGCCTCCACATACTCTGGCAAGCTAGTCACACACCTCAGGACCTCCACCCTAGATGGCAATCCAGATCCAAGAAGGTTAAAGCAAGAGCGATTATCCCTCAGACTGGTCACTTGGTCGCCCTACAGTCTGCAGGCCAGGGGCTGAAGCTGCCACATGGCTGCAGCAGCATGGCAATAGCTCCTCAGTGGCTTCTCACCTTGGGGGCAAAAGCTGATGCACTCCCAACTACTGGATCCCAAAGTCCACACTGCACTGACCTCTCACTTTGTCCTTAGCATTTATGTGTTGATAATTCTGGAAACTGCCTCAGCTGCTGGTCCCTCCAGCCAGCAGCTGGTCAGGCCCGCCCTGGGGCTAAAACCTCTGGCTCACGTGGGGCTGGGGTCAGCTCCCAAAGCACTTTGCTGGCCACTCCCTGCTAGGCTGCCAGGCTGCCAGGCTGTCCTCAGCGGGAGGTTAGCTTCTCTGTGTCGTTTTATGGGTTCTGTAGCTCCAAAATTTGTTCAGAGTCCCCTTTTACATGAATTGGGGAAGGTGGAAGCTGGAGCTGCATCCTGTTTCTACTCCGCCATCTTGACTCAGCCCCCCTTTTCTATAAAATGAGCTGGAGAAGGAAATGGCAAACCACTTCAGTATCTCTTCCAAGAAAACACCCAAAGGGATCACAAAGTGTTGGATATGACTGAACAACAACAAAAATTACTTCTACAATGAAGTACAAACTCATCTGCTTTGCATTTAAGCCCTTCACAATCTAGTTCCAAGTTATTTTTCTTTTCTTTTTTCTTTTTAAAGCAATTGGGGTTAAGTAACTTGCTCAAGGTTACATGGCTAGTCATTATTTATGTGTGGGTGCTCATTTTCTGAGGCCAGATTCAATCCCAGGTCATCCTAACTCCAAGGCCAGCGCTCTTACTCACTGCTCCACCTAGCCACCCCCCAAGTTATTTTTCTATCCTTATTATACATTCTCTCCCTTCACACATTCTTCTGTATAGACACTGGACTTTTTGCCATTTCTTACACATAATATTCCACCTCCTGTCTTGGAGTCTGAATAGGCTGTCCCTCGCGTCTTCAATTCACTCCCTCCTCATTTCTACCTTTTAGAAATCCCAGTTTCCTTCAAAACTCAGCTCACAAGCTAGGCTCTGCATGAGATCTTCCTTGATTTTGTCCATGTACTAGGGTCTCCTTTCCAAAATTACTTTCTATTTATTTTGTATGTACTGCTTTGCACATATTTTATCTCCTCCTATAGAATATAAGTCCCTGAAGGACAGAGATAATTTCATTTTTTCTTCACCTCTCCAACACAAAGTACAATGCTTGACACAGTAAGTAAGTGCTTTATAAATGTGTTTTCATCGAATATAGTGTCCATTTCACAGATTCCACTGTTTATCCAACATCTATGGACTAGACTCTGGGATAATGGCAGCCCTGTTTTCCAGTGCAAGTAGAGCCACCATCAGACTATCTTAAGTAACTAATCCTAAACAATCCTAAAGCCACCCTAATCCCCTACCCTCCAACTATTCTCTGCACTTTCATCAAACACCACCTTCTCCAAATGTTTTTGGCCCAGGTTAAAAAATTCCTAGTTATGGCTCTATATAAGTGGCATAGGCCTAGTAGAAAGTAATCACTTAGTGGAGTTTCAGACTTCCTGTTCTGACTTAGAGTGTATCTGCAGAATGCCAAAGAGCTGATCACCATTGCCTTCCCCAGGAAACCCTTGGGTATAGTAGACCAAGTCTTACTATCCTTCATCAGTCTTCACACCAGAAGGCATTTCTAGATATCACAAGAAAGAGCAATGTCCTTTTCCAGCAATTTTATATACAGAACTGTGGCCTCTTGTTGGATTTGCCCTCTTCACTCTATATTCATCTTATGTTCCACTGGCTTTTGCTAGAGAACATCTTGACTTTGTCCTCATATACTACCAGTAATTACAAAATTATAGAATTACAGTGTTGTAAGGGACCTCAGAACCCATCTGACCAAATACAAAAAAAATTATTCCCATACAACACACTTATCAGTTCATCATCCAGGATTGGCTTGAAGGCATTTCCCAGGGAGGGGAAACCCACAATCTCCCAAGATAGCCCATTCCAGTTTTGGATAGGTCTAATATTTAGGAAAATTTTTTCTCTCACCTTAATTTGTCTCTTCACAACATTTACACATTATTCCTAGTTTTGTTTTCTAGGGCCAATAAAGGAGGACCAATAAAATTCCACTTGAACATAATAGACCTCAAAAAAAAAATTAAGAGAACTATCATATCTCCCTGCCCCCAATCTTCTCTTCTTTAGCATGTTAAACTTCCTAGTTCTACTTCATGAAATCCCCATCTTCTTTCAAGACATATCTCAAATACTATCTACCTTTCCTGATCCATCCAAACTGCTAACATCTCCCCAGCTACCTAGTACTTTACTTTGTGTTTGTTCCTTTTATATATCCATTCTGTATAATGCCTCACCTTTTCAAAACCCACCCTGCCTGCAGTGTGACAATTCTCCCCAGATCCCTCCCACTAGAACTAGGATTCTGCTCCTGGGGGTCTGAACTCTAAGAGTTTGCCTTATCTTTCCCCACATAAGACCTTCATGAAGCTTCCTGGCCATTTCCTAACCATGCCAGTGTTGGTATACTACCAACTCCGTCTCTAGTTCCCATCTATGTGCTATCATCTCTCCTTAGAATGTAATCTCTGAAGGCAGAGGCTATCTTGCTTACTTGTATTTGTAATCATAGTGCTTAGTAAGCATTTAAAAATACTTTCTCATTCATTCATTCATATGTGTATACATACTTCTTGTTTATGTAATTTAATAAAAGTAAGGAACTAAAAAGGCTCGAGGCATGTATCACATGAAGGATTTGTGAATTTGTCAGGAAAGGGGAACAACTGGCTTAGGAATTCCCTCCACCAATGCTGGTAGCCATCTATCTATGATCCAGCTAACTCTTAGGAAACTGACTTAGACACATATATGTTAAGTCACTTTCCTGGGGACACAAAACTAATAAGTTTCAGGGGATCAATTTTGAAGCTAGATATTTCTGACTCTAGGATCAATAAGTACCCTATCCATTGTAAAAAGCTACCTCATGCTCTGAATGTTAAAGTGAAGATGTTCAACGGTGTAAGGTAAAAAATGACCATAATTGTTTGTATTTTAAAGTAGCAAGATGTCTTGTTTTCTTTTTTAAATTTATTTGTTTATATTTATTTTACAAGATTCAATTCCATAGTTCCTTGAATTTCAAATTACCCTTCCCTCCCTCCTCCCACCTTCCCACGATGGCATATAGTCCAGAATAGGATCTGCAAATACTTTCACAATAGACATTAGTCAGGTTACAAAGGTGAATTGTACTAGATGGGATGGAAAATGGTAAAGAAGAAATAAAACCAAACAATGAAAAGAAAAGGATCAATTAGTTTGCTTCCATCAGGATTCAAGCTCAGTTCTTTGTAGTTATTTCTCTGGATGTCGCATCTCTCTCCTTCATGAGTCTTTCGGGATTGACTTATATCACTGCATTGCTGAGAAGAGTCCAGGCTGTCATACTTGGTCATCACACATATGTTGTGTCTGTGATTGTATACAAATTTCTCCTGGTTTCTACTCTTCTCACTCAGCATCAGTTTGTATAAGCCTCTCCAGGTAAATATGAAAACCGTCTCCTCCTCATTTCTTATAGCACAATAATATTCCATTATATAGCATATAATATACCACAACTTGTTTAGCCATTCCCCAATTGATGGGCACCCCTTTAATTTCCAATTCTTTGCAACCACGAAAAGGGCTGCTATAAATATTTTTGTACATATGGGTCTTCCTCCCTCTTCTATGATCTCTTTGGGATACAACCCTAGAAGTGGTATTGCTGGGTCAAAGGGTATGAAATTATTTATAGCGCTTTGGGCATAATTCCAGATTGCTCTCCAGAATGGTTGGATAAGTTCACAACTCCACCAGCAATGCATTAGTGTCCCAATTTGCCCACATCCTCTCCAGCATTTGTCATTTTCCTGTTTTGTCATCTTAGCCAATCTGACTGGAGAGATGTGGTACCTCAAAGTTGTTTTGATTTGCATTTCTCTAATCAATAGTGATTTAGAGCATTTCTTTATATGCTGATAGAGATCTTTAATTTCTTTCTCTGAAAACTGCCTGATCATATCCTTTGACCATTTATCAATTGGGAAATGACTTGTATTCTTATAGATTTGAATCAATTCTCTGTATATTTTATATGAGTCCTTTATCATAGACATAGGTTGTAAAAATTCTTTCCCAATTTCCCACCTCCCTCTTGATCTTGGTTACATTGGCTTTGTTTGTACAGAAGTGTTTCAATTTAATGTAATCAAAATTATCCATTTTGCATTTTATAATACTCTCTAATTCTTGTTTGGTCCTAAAGTCTTTTCCTCTCCACTAATCTGACAGGTAAACTATTCCTTGCTTTCTCAAATTGTTTACAATATCATCCTTTATACCTAGATTATGCACCCATTTAGATTTGATTTTGGTATATGGTGTTAGATAATGGTCTATGTCCAGTTTCTGCCATGCTGTATTCCAGTTTCACAGCAGTTTTTGTCAAATAGTTCATTCTTATCCCCAAAACTGTGGTCTTTGGGTTTATCAAACAATAGATTACTATACTCATTAATTGCTGGATCTCGTGCACCCAATCTATTCCATTGATCCACTACTCTATTCCTCAGCCAGTACCAAGCAGTTTTGATGACTGCTGCTGTATAATACAGATTAAAATCTGGTATAGCTAGTCCACCTTCCCTAGCATTTCTTTTCATTAATTCCCTTGATATTCTAGACCATTTGTTCTTCCAAATAAATTTTGTTACTGTTTTGTCTAACTCTATAAAGTAGTTTTTTGGTAAATTGATTGGTATGGCACTAAATATATAATTTAGTTTGGGTCAAATTGTCATTTTTATTATATTAGCTCGACCCAGCCACAAGCAATTGATATTTTTCCAATTAGTTAGATCTGACTTTACTTGTGTGAGAAATGTTTTGTAGTTGGGATCATATAGGTCCTGGGTTTGTTTTGGCAGGTAGATTCCCAAATATTTTATAATGTCTACAGTGACTTTAAATGGGATTTCTCTTTCTATCTCTTGCTATTGAATTTCATTAGAGATATATAGGAATGCTGAGGATTTATGTGGGTTTATTTTATATCCTGCAACTTTGCCAAATTTATTTATCATCTCAAGTAGTTTTTCACTCGATTCTCTAAGTATATCATCATATCATCTGCAAAGAGTGATAGCTTGGTCTCTTCTTTTCCTGATTTGATTCCTTTGATTTCTTTTTCTTCTGTAATTGCTACTGCTAACTTTTCTAGTACCAGATTGAATAAGAGGGGTGATAGTGGACACCCTTGTTTCACTCCTGATCTTATTGGAAATGCTTCTAGTTTAACCCCACTGCATATAATACTTGCTGATGGCTTAAAATAGATGCTATCTACTATTTTAAGGAAAGCTCCATTTATTCCTATACTTTCTAGTGTTTTTAATAGGAATGGATGTTGTACTTTGTCAAAAGCCTTTTCTGCATCTATTGAGATAATTATGTGGTTTCTGCTAGTTTTATTGTTGATTTGATCGATTATACCGATAGTTTTCCTAATATTAAACCATCCTTGCATTCCTGGAATAAATCCTACCTGATCAAAGTGTATTATTCTTGTGATAAGTTGTTGTACTCTTTTGGCTAACATTTTATTTAAAATTTTTGCATCTAAATTCACAAGGGAAATTGGTCTATAATTTTCTTTCTCTGTTTTATCTCTCCCTGATTGAGGAATCAGTGCCATATTTGTGTCATAGAAAGAATTTGGTAGGACTCCTTCTTCACTAATTTTCCCAAATAGTTTTTAGAGTATTGTAATCAATTGTTCTTTAAACGTTTGATAGAATTCACTAGTAAACCCATCTGGCCCTGGGGATTTTTTCCTAGGGAGTTCATTGATGGCTTGATTTCTTTTTCTGAGATGGGGTTATTTAGGTAATTCACTTCCTCTTCAGTTAATCTGGGCAACTTGTGATTTTGTAAATATTCATCCATTTCACTAAGATTGTCATATTTATGTGCATACAATTGGGAAAAATAATTCCTAATTATTGTTTTGATTTCCTCTTCATTGGAGGTAGATTCACCCTTTTCATTTTTGATACTCATAATTTTGTTTTCTTCTCTCTCTTTTTTTTTTATAATATTGACTAAGGGTCTATCAATTTTATTGGTTTTTTCAAGATCATTGTTTTCTAATGTAAGAATATTCTACTTCCCCTTTATGGAAGGTGGCTTTAGCCAGAGCAAATAGGTTCACCTAGGTCTCAGACTGGATAGAACCCTGGACCTGGACTTAAGAAGACTTCATTTCTAATCAGACCTCAGACATTTACAAGCTGTGTGACCGTGGGTAAGTCATTTAACCTTTGTTTGTCTCAATTTCCTCAACTCTAAAATGGGGATTTCATGGTTTTTATAAGGATAAAATGAGATAATAATTGTCAAATTCTTAGTGTAGTGCCTGGCCCGTAGTAAGTACTATATAAAATTGCTTATTCTCTTTCTTTTCTCTTCGCCTTCGTGGAGGTGGTGTATCTTCTCATGGAAGGAAAGATTAATGATAAAATCAGACTCATTCTTAATAACACTCCAACACAGTAGTAAAACATGACAAAATCCTTGTAACAATTTGCATGTACAAAGTGCCTTTCTGTTCAACTCAGCCCACACAGATCTCTCCTTTCACTGAACTCTTAAAAGAGTTAACTGCTTCTAATATTCAAACTATATTGTTTTCCCTTACTTCTATGTGTCTTGTCTCTCCAGTAGGTACTGTTTGCATTTTAAGAAAAGGCAAAGTATATATCATACTTCTTGCTGCCACCCTTTATCCAGTATGTTATGTAATTATGCAAAGTGGGTGTACCCATCTAATTTGCACTGAGCTCCAAGTAGTTGACATTTTCATTTTATTTTTAAAGATATTTTAAAAAACTGATCTCTTCAGTGGAACAACTGTGGGTCACAAATGGAGCAATATTTACCGTTATTCATTTTGTTGAGATCCAAAATGGAATTATCAACAATTTCTACAGAATAGAATACTTCCAGTTTTATTATTGCATGTAATAAATTCTAAGACCCATGAAAATGTATGGTGTTTATATTGGATAGCTCATCTTTGATTCTCTTCTCATCTTTATTAGACTTGATATGATTGTATTTATCCCTTCCTCACAATTGATTTTGGTGCCTCTATTTTGTACTTTCTTTGGTAGGTGTAATCTTACAGGAAGATAAGAGGAAGGTTCCTACTGAGAGATGTAGATCAGGCATTGGCCCCGAGCTCATGCTGGATAAACACTACTGGAACAAACATGGGGCAGAGACAAGGTTCCTGATGCTCTAGTTTTCTGCTTGTAGATCTTCCCTTACCCATGTGAGTTTGCCTGTCATAGACTGGGACTGAAACATAGGGGTCAGGGCCAGTGACCTGGTTAGGTCCAAGGAAAAGAAAGGAGTGAAGTAATGGCCTACTTGCATTTCCTCAGCAGGACACCATCTCTCAGGGTCTTTGCCTTGAATGGTCTTCCTCAAATATACTTTTTAGTTTTTCTGGCTTCCTTCCTTTTTAGTTTTTCTGCCCCTTCCTTCCACCCTGCTCAAACCCCACCTTCTGCAAGAGGCCTTTCTTGTACCTCCTCTAGCTACCCCTCTCAGATCACCTTCCACTATTCTGTATACACCTTGTCTATATTTAGTTATTTATATCTTTCTCAATGTGTCGTTTTTCAGCCATTTTTCAGTTGTGTCTGACTTCATAACCCCATTGGGGGGTTTTCTTGGCAAAGATACTAGAATGGTTTGCCATTTCCTTCTCCAGTTCATTTTTCAGATGAGGAAACTTAGGCAAGCAGGGTTAAAGGACTTGCCCAGGGTCACCTACCTAGTAAGTGTCTGAAGTTGGACTTGAACTTAGGAAGATGAGTCTTTCTGATTCCCAACCCACTTTTCCATCCACTTTGTCACCTAGCTGCCCTTCTTTCTTATAACTCTCTCATAAAAAATGCATATTCCTAGGTGCAGCTAAGTAGTTTAATGAATAGAGCACTGGCCCTGGACTCAGGAGGACCTGAGTTCAAATCCAGCCTCAGACATTTAATATTTACTAGCTGTGTGACCTTGGGTGTTGGGGCCCTTTAAGACTTTACCCGAACTCTGAGAACCCACTGAAAACTCAGGCAAATGACAGAGCAGCTCAGACTAGGGTTAGAGGCACCTGATCATATATTCTGCCCCATGATTTTGGGGTATTGAGTATGCGCTGCTAACAGAGGAGCACTCCCCTGCCATGAGAAGCCTGTTACTGCTGAGGCACATAGGGGAACAGTCGGGGGAGGGGAAAGGAGATAAAAGGAGGGAGGCAAGGTTAAAGTGGGGGGAGAGAGAGAAGAGGGGATTGTGAATGAGAAAGAGATTAAATGGCAAGATACATCACCTCTTGGTGTCAGGACTCCTTTGATTGTTTGGGAGGAGCAGGCTCCCCCAGGGGTTCATGGGGGCGAACCAGAGGTCACAGTGGGGCAACTGGGAAAGGAACTCTCCGAGGGGTCGTGGTGGGGTGACCATAAGGGTCATAGTAGGGCGACCAGAATCGTAGAAGGCGATTGGAGTGCCGCAGAGGTGGCTGGAGAGGTGAGTTTGACGTCAGCCCAGTAAGGCGGGTCCTTACACTTGGGCAAGCCCCTTAACCCCAATTGCCCCTCCAAAAAAAGAAAAAAAAAGCATATTCCTTGAGAGCAGGGACTGTTTTTTTTTTAATCTTTTTTTCATCCTCTGTGCTTAGTGCAGTGCCTAGCACCTAGCAAGTGCTTAATCAACGCTCCTTGCCTACTAATGGTCTCCTTATTTGTCTCCTTCCCCAGACCTCTTTCTGTCAGAAGGTGGGGCTTCCTGAGTGAAGAGTCATCATCTGAGGGTATGTACAAAAGTGAGTGATCTTCCTCTTAGTGTCCTCTTGGGCAGCTGATAGTCAGAAAAGCTGAAAGAGGCAGAGGGGAGAGGTTGTCCCCTGACTCATTGTTTTTGATAAGGTCATATCTCATAAGAGAACTCTTCAGCATCTCAAAGTTTAAGCTCTTTCACCATGAGTAATACATGTCTAGAAGCAGGCCCCAGAGCTGCCACATGATCTGCTAAAACCAGGAAGGGCAACTCTGATCATGTTTTGTGGGAGGGTCCCATAAATCAATTCAAACTCACTACACTGGAAAGTCCTCACCCAGGCAGCATTTCTGGCTCAGGTTACTTTTCTTGAGTGTCTATGAATACCAAGACATTCCCATTTGGGTATTGAAGTCACTCAGAGACAATCTGAATAATAACTTGGGTTGAGGAAGAGGTAAGGAAAGTCTCCCATTTGCTTTCACATTTCATGGATAGGTGCCATGTTCATTCAAATGTATTATTATTTTGAGTAGGCAACACTACTTCAACCTCCAAGCTCTGTGATTTGCAAAGACCTCAGGCATTTGTTGGTCACTCTTTATCCATTGGCAAATACAGAAAGGATGGTTCTGCCTTTGCTCATTCCTTTTTCCCACCCTGTAATGCCCACACTCCATCTCTAATATCTAAATTTTACCTTTAAGCACGGTCCTTCTCCCCTTGGAACTGGCCACAGAAGATCTGGGTTTGAATTCCAATTTTACCACTTATTAACTGTGTGATCTTATATGAGTTACTTCACTGGTCTGAGCTACAGTTTCTTTATCTGTAAAACAAGGATATCGAGTCCCTTACTGAAATTCTATAATAATAGTTAGCCTTTACATAGTCTTTAAGGTTTTGCAAAGTGTTTTAGAAATATTATCCCATTTTATTTGCACAATAGTAGTAGGTGGTAGGTACTTTTATTATCCACTCTTTACAGAGGAGAAAACTGAGTCAAGCAGAGGTTACATGACTTACCTAGCATCATACAGCTACTGTCTAAGGTCAAATTTGAACTCCAGACTTCCTTACTTCAGGTACTGTACCCTATTAGGCCACTGGACTAGCAGCGTAAATTCTTTGTACCTATAAACCTGAAATCCTGTCTTCCCTAATGACCTCAGTCTAAGAGATGTTTGTTTCTCCTGACCTCTTTGGGAACTTTTTGCCTAAGCTGTTTAAGTGAAATTTTGCAAAATTAACTTATATTACAGTCATTTCTATTCATATTTTACCTTCCCTTCCAGATTGTAAACTCCTAGAAGACAGGGGATGTCTAAAGCTTCTTTGTATCTTCCATGCCTATCATAGTGCACTTAATAATAGCCATGCATACAGAAAGGGACATGTATCTATCTATATCTTTATCTATCTTCCCCATTTACTTTGTCTATTGCTAGATGTAAAGAAGGCATCAGAAACATTCAAACACAGGTCAACCAAGGTTTGATTCTCATTAGTAGCAATCAATTTTGACTTATTTAGCCGCACTGGGACCTGCCTCTGAATTCCCTCAGCTCCTTAAATATATGAACTAATAAGCAGGTATCCATATCACTCTTTAAATACATCAAGCTGACCAGAGAATTCTCTCAATCAGTAATCCTGTGCCTCTTCCTACACTAGCTATGATGTATACGGATTTTTGAAGATTTGCTCTCAAAATACTATGTGTTCAGGGTAAAAACAAAACAAAAAGTAGTCTTCTGAAAAGAATCTTTTCTCTACACGATGAGTGAGTAGAAAGCAATTATAAACATGTCTCTGGTAGATGTCAGGGGCTGTCAGTTGCACAGAAAGCATTCGGGTGTTATTGAAAATCTGATTTCTGTTTGTTGATGCATTGCATGAGCCCTTTTTATGCTGTTCCTTGCCAATAGTGATCACATTGAGCTCTGAAAAGGCATCACTGAAAGGTGCAGAGGAAGAGAGAGAATAATAAATATGTCTGACTCTTCGATAGACTATGAAATATCACATCCATCATAAATCTTAGACTGGCTATGAGGAAGCAGAAAGAAGTGTAGTGATGGCATTGTGAGAAGAAACAAGTCATTGAAAATGTAGAAAAGCCTGGGCTGCATGGAGCTATGCAGAGAGGATACATGCAAATAAGGATAAAGCTAGGCAAGACTGGGAAGGCGGTGGAATTGATTTGGGGCACCTCAATTTCACTTGCAGCATTCTTCTTCCTTCAGACACCCCTGGGAAAAAAAGCATTGCTTTCTACTTCTCCAAATAAAGTATTCTGACTTCATAATTGCACCTCAGATTTGATATTAAATGTCCCCCCCTCAAAACTTTACTAGATCTGTGCCGTTATCTCAAGCAATGATCTATCTGCTAGAACTGGTCTAATGAACTAATAAGTGCTGGATTATTGATGGCTGATGGCTATTATTCTCATTTAAATGTCATTTTTACATTGATTTTCTACCTACAGTTACTGATTCAGAAAGTGCCAGTTTAATATAGAAGTTATTGAGAAATTGGTTATATTCTCTACCTTGGGTTGAAGGCAGAATATTAATTCCAGTGTTACTGACTAAATGAATGAATGAAAAGCGTTTAAATACACACACAAAGAAAAAAGTAAGACATTAATGACTGGATTCAAGGAGATCACATTCTAATAGGTGGAGACAATGTATAGGAGATTTTAGCTGCAAGTGATGAAAGGTCAATGTTCCTTAGTTTGGGTGTAGCAGCAAAACATATAGGAATGCATTTTCACTAATTTAGTGATAATTCTTGTCACTAAAATGACATGTGTTTCTGATGTTGAGCATCAGTGCCACGAGCTTTCTTTTCTAGATTTTCCAGAAACTATAGCTAGGTCTCCTAGCCACAAGAGTTACTCTCCTGGTGGATGACTATAAAGGTCAGGCTGGAAGCAGGACTGATGTTCTTGGAAGGCCTGCTTTCTCTTTAGGGTTCATGGACTTCGGCTTCTGGGTTCTCTCGGTTCTCTTCTCCAAGCCTGAATGGGAGATGGTAGTCAGGATGACCTATGAGCCTATGATTTTATGATCTAACTACAACCTTGTTTAGAGCAACTATTCAAAATCTGGGGCATGCATCAAGTCACTGTTTCTGGGCTTGCAGGATCCCTCCAGAAGTTAAAGCAGAAGATGCAACTTCAGTCCTTGAAAGTTTTAGCTTCCATTGCAGCTATAGTAACAGATTGCAAACACAAATACTTTGAGAGAGTAAGTCCTGACACCTTTCCTGGGGCTTGTAGAGCACCTTACTCACTGTATAGGCAATGGACCAGACAGTAGCAGTGGAAAGAGCCCTACACCAGGAGTCAGAAGAAACTGTGATTCTGGTCCAGGCACCAGTGAGTTTAGAACAAATCACTTTAATTGTGCCTTTCATCTCCCCCCCTCCCTCCCCCATCATTCAAAAGGGTCTAATAATACTTTCACTACTTTTCTTTTCTTTTTTTTTTTTTTTTTGCTTTGATCTCCTCTCTTTGTTTTAAATTTTTATTTATTTATTTATTTATTACAAATGCTTTATTAACTTCTGGTTTACATCATTCACTTCCACCAGATTTTGAGTTACAATTTTTTCCCTACCCACCACCCCAGAATAGCAGTCCCACTAGATATCCCTTCATCCAATCTGCTCTCTCCCATACCTTCTCCCATACCCCCTTCGACTTTACCATTAGGGCAAGGTGAATCTCTGTGCCCCAATGCCTGCACATCTTATCTCCCAATTACATGCAAAATAGTATTAATAATAGTATTTATATACATTGGAAACATTTAATTTTAAAGCTTCGAATTTCAGATCCATTCCCTTCCTCCCTTGTCACCCACTCCCTCTGGGAAGATAAGCAATTCAGTATGTGTTGTACATGTATAGCTATGCAAAACATTACCATAGTAGATATATTGTAAAATACTGCTTATATTTCCCTCCCACCCATCCCACCCCCCACCTGGTCCATTCCCTGCTTTGATCCTGTCCCTCTTCGAATGTGGGTACTTCCAACCTCCCCTTCCCCTAGAATGCCCTCCCCTCTATCATTTCCCCTCTTATCCCCCTTCCCCCTACTCTCCTGCAGGGTAAGATATCCCATTTAGTATGTATGTGATTCTCTCCCTGAGCCAAATTCAATGAGGATAAGGTTTTGCCTTTTTGCCTTCCTGTTCTTCCCCTTCCCTGCAACCACTTCCCCTTGCCTCTTCTACATGAGATAGTTTATCCTACTCTGTCTCTCCCCATCTCCTCTTGCCACTTTCCTCTCTCACCTCTTAACTTCACCCCTTAAGTATCATCCCTTCCCACCAAATTCAACCTGTGCCCTCTATCCATGTATACCTGTAAACATATATACACACATTCATATATGTATTCAATGTGTCCATATACCCTTCTTCAATTATTTTCATAACGAGAAAGGTTTCATCAGACACAGTTATTGTTTTTCTATGTAGGAATGTAAAGAGTTCAACTTTGATAAGTTCCTTTTGATTTCTTTTCCCTGATTATCTTCTCAAGCACCTCTTGCTTCTTGTGTCTGAATGTCAAATTTTCTATTCAACTCAGTTTTTTTCCTCAAGAATGCTTGAAAGTCCTCTATTTCACTGAATGACCATATTTTCCCCTGAAACAAAATACTCAGTTTTGCTGGGTAGGTGACCCGTGGCTTCAATCCCAGCTCTTTTGCCCTGTGGAATATCATATTCCATGCCCTTCGATCCCATAGTGTAGAAGCTGCCAGGTCCTGGGCTATTCTGATTGTGTTTCCACAATATTGGAATTGTTTCTTCCTGGATGCTTGGAGTATTTTCTCCTTGATCTGGGAGTTCTGGAACCTGGCTATAATATTCCTAGGAGTTTTCTATTTGGGATCCTTTTCAGGAGGTGATTGGTGGATTCATTCAACCTCTATTTCCCCCTCTGGGTCTAAAACATCAGGGCAATTTTGCTTCAGAATTTCTTGAAGGATGATTTCTAGGTTCTTTCTTTGATCATGACTTTCAGGTAGTCCAACAATTTTTAAATTATCTCTCCTGGATCTATTTTCCAGGTCAGTGGTTTTTCCCATGAGATATTTCACATTGCCTTCTATTCTTTCAATTGCTTGGATCTGTTTAACAGCATCTTGATTTCTCAAAAAGTCACTAGCTTCCATTTGCTCCAGTCTAATTCTGAAGGAATGATTCTCCTCAGTAAGCTTTTGAGATTCTTTTTCCATCTGGCAAATTTGGCTTTTTAAGGCATTCTTCTCCTCATTGCCTTTCTGAGCCTCTTTTGCCATTTGAGTTAGTCTATTTTTTAAGGTGTTATTTTCCTCAGTCAGGCTGTTGACTGTCACTTCATACTTTTCTTGCATCTTTCTCATTTGTCTTCCCAATTTTTCCCCCACTTCTCTTATCTGCTTCTTAAGGTCCTCTATGGCCTGTAGCCAGCTTGTATTTTCATTTGGGGCTTTTGGTGCAGGAGTTCTGACCTCACAGTTCTCTTCCTGTTCCATGCTTTGATCCTCTTTGCCCCCAAAATAGGAGTCTAAAGTTGCATTTTTCTGTTTATTTTGTTTCCTTTGCCTAGGCATATTGCCACTTAATTACTTGATTTTGGGGCTTGTTGCCACAGTAGGACTCTGCCACCAGACAGGAGAGCTTCTGTCCCAAACGTGGGGTCTTCACAACTTCCAGAGGTTGGGTGGCCTCTGTAAAGTCTGCACCCGCTCTGGCAAATTGGATACCCACCCCAGACCTCCTCCCTAGACCATAAGAAGGTTAAAGCAAGAGTGATTAACCCCCAGACTGATTGCTGGATCTCTCTATAGTTCGCAGACCAGGAGCTGGAGCTGCCACTGACGTTGCAAAATGGCCTCTGTGCCGGGTTTCCTCAGCAGCTTTTCGCCCCCAGGGGAGGAAGCCGATGCGTTCCCCAAATACTGGTCCCAAAGTCCATAGGGCATTAACCTCTCACTTTGTCCTAGTCATATCTGTGCTGATAATTCTGGAATAGCCACAACTGCTGGTGTTCTGGGGTCCCGGCCGCCCTGGGGCTAAAACCGCACCTCACATGGGTCTGGGCTCAGCTCCTAGCGCGCTGTGCTATCAGTTCCCAGCACACTGTGCTGCCAGCACTCGGAGTGCTGCGCTGGCCGCTCCCTGCAGGGCTGCTGGGCTGTCCTCAGCAGGAGGTTAGCTTCTCTGTGTCGTTCTTTGGGTGCTGGGACTCCAAAAGTTGTTCAGATTCCCCTTTTACATTGTTTGGAAGTGGTGTGGGGCAGA
This sequence comes from Gymnobelideus leadbeateri, assembly GCA_011680675.1. Classification (NCBI taxonomy): domain Eukaryota; kingdom Metazoa; phylum Chordata; class Mammalia; order Diprotodontia; family Petauridae; genus Gymnobelideus; species Gymnobelideus leadbeateri. The sequence goes on from WOXC01008524.1 coordinate 1,083,926, forward strand.
GCACCTTGGAAGTGCTGTTTCTACTCTGCCATCTTGGCTCTGCCCCCACTACTTTTCTTAAAAAGAAGTCATGAGGTGCAACTAGGTGGCACAGTGAATAGAGCACTGACCCTGGAGTCAGGAGAACTTGAGTTCAAATCCGACCTCAGACACTTAACACTTACTAGCCCTGTGACCTTGAACAAGTCACTTAACCTCAATTGCCCTGCCCTCCCCCCTCCAAAAAGCGAAAAATCAAAAAAACACAAACAAACAAAAAAAACTCCACCAACCCCCCCCCCAGAGAAACAAAAAAAAATTCATGAGTATTAAAAATGAGAACAGGTTCTAAATTCACTTGAAAAGCTGAAAGTATCACATAAATATATTATTATTATTAAAGCCTATTCAACTGAAAAAATTGGTTATTTTTTGCAAGTTTTGAGACTCATATCACTCCACTTCAAAACTGCCTTGTACACTTGTATTGCTAGATAATGAATAAATGAAAAACATTTACTAAGTGCTTCTTATGAGCCAGACATTCATAAGCACTAAGAATACAAACACAAAAAAAGCAAGACAACCTTTGTCCTAAGAAACTTACATTTCACTAGGTTAAGAATTCATATTGGGGGGCGGAGCCAAGATGGCGGAGTAGAAACAGCTCTTCCAAGCCTCTCTGCCCCCAGATTCTCCACAAACTATGTAAAGGGGGACTCTGAAAATCTTCTGGAGCCCCAGCACCCACAGAACGACACGGAGAGGCTGGCCTCCCGCTGAGGGCGGCCCAGCACCCTGCAGGAAGGACCGGCGCAGTGGTCTGGGAGCCGGCAGCGCGCAGAGCGCAGGAGCCGAGCCGAGCCCAGGTCCAAGTGGGCCGAGGTTTTAGCCCCAGGGCGGCAGGGCCAGCAGCCGGCTGGAGGAACCCCAGAACACCAGGAACTGTGGAGACGCCAGAATTATCAACATAACTTGCCTAGGACAAAGTAAGAGGTTAGTGTCCTATGGACTTTGGGACCTGTATTTGGGGAATGCGTCAGCTCCCTCCCCTGGGGGCTAGAAGCTGCTGAGGAGACACGTCACTGTGTAGTTTTCAGAGGCATTTCCGGCTCCCAGCCTACAAATCGTGGGGAGATCCAGCGATCAGTCTTGGGGGGTAATCGCTCTTGCTTTAACCTCCCTGGATCTGGATTGTGATCTAGGGTGGAAGTTGTGGGTGGGTTTCCAGCTTGCCAGAAACGGAAGTTGCCCCCACACGTTCGGGACGAAAATTCCTCTATCTGGCCTTAAAGCCATAGTGTGGCAACAAGCCCAAAAGTCAAGCAATTAAGTGGCAACATGCCAAGGCAAAGGAAACAGAAAAATGCAACCCTAGACTCCTATTTTTGGGGGCATAGAGCGGGAAAAGGACTGTGAGGTCAGAAGTCCTGCTCCAAAAGCCCCAGGGGAAAACATGAGTGGGTTGCAGGTCATAGAGGACCTTAAAGAGGACTTTAAAAATCAAATAAGAGAAGTGGAGGAAAAATTGGAAAGAGAAATGAGAAGGATGCAGGAAAAGTATGAAATGAGGTCAACAGCCTGACTGAGGAAAACAACACCTTAAAAAATAGACTAACTCAAATGGCAAAGGAGGCCCAAAAGGGCAATGAGGAGAAGAATGCCTTAAAAAGTCAAATTTGCCAGATGGAAAGAGAATCTCAAAAGTTCACTGAGAAGATTCATTCCTTCAGAGTTAGACTGGAGCAAATGGAAGCTAATGACTTTATGAGAAATCAAGATGCTGTTAAGCAGATCCAAACAAATGAAAGATTAGAAGGCAATGTGAAATATCTCGTGGGAAAAACCACTGACCTGGAGAATAGATCCAGGAGAGACAATTTAAAATTATTGGACTACCTGAAAGCCATGATCAAGGAAAGAACCTAGAAATCACCCTTCATGAAATTCACAAGGAAAATTGCCCTGATGTTTTAGATCCAGAGGACAAAATAGAGGTTGAAAGAATCCACAGATCACCTCCTGAAAAAGATCCCAAAAAGAAAACTCCCAGGAATATTATAGCCAGGTTCCAGAACCCCAGATCAAGGAGAAAATACTACAAGCAGCCAGGAAGAAACAATTTCAATATTGTGGAAACACAATCAGAATAGCCCAGGACCTGGCAGCTTCTACACTGAGGGATCAAGGGCATGGAATATGATATTCCAGAGGGCAAAAGAACTGGGAATGAACCCAAGGGTCACCTACCCAGCAAAACTGAGTATTTTGTTTCAGGGGAAAATATGGTCATTCAGTGGAATAGAGAACTTTCAAGCATTCTTGAGGAAAAAAACAGAATTGAATAGAAAATTTGACACCCAGACACAAGAAGGAAGAGATGCCTGAGAAGGTAATCAGGGAAAAGAAACCAAAAGGAACTTATCAAAGTTGAACTATTTACATTCCTATATGGAAAAGCAATATCTGTGACTGATGATATCTTTCCCACTATGAAAATAATGGAAGAAGGGGGTGGGGTCATACGAATACATATGTGAATGTGTGTGTATATGGTTACAGTTATATATGGATAGAGGGCATAGGTTGATATTGTTGGGAAGGGAGAGTACTCAAGGGATGAAATTATGAGGTGAGAGAGGAAAGTGGCAAGAGGAGATGGGGAGAGACATGGTGGGGTAAACTATCTCATGTAGGGGAAGTGGGTGCAAAGGAGGGGAGAATAAGGAAGGCTAAAAAGGCAAAACCACATTCACATTGAATTTGGTTCAGGGAGAAAATGACATACATACTAAATGGGATATCTCAACCTGCAGCAGGATAGGGGGAAGGGGGATGAGAGGAGGGATGATGGATGGGAGGGCATCCTTGGGGTGAGGAGAGGTTGGAAGTACCCACTCTAGAAGAGGGACAGGATCATGTAGGGAATGGACCAGGTGGGGGGTGGGATGAGTGGGAGGGAATTATAAGCAGCCTTGTACAATATATCTACTATGACAATGTTTTGCATAGCTAGACGTGTACAACATATACTGAATTACTTATATCCCAAGAAGGAATGGGTGACAAGGGAGGAAGGAAATGGATCTGAAATTCAAGGTCGCAACATTAAATGTTTCAAATATATATATAAATACTATTATTAATACTCTTTTGCCTATAATTGGGAGATAAGATGTGCAGGCATTGGGACACAAAGATTCATCTTTCTCTAATGGAAAAGTCGATGGGGTATGGGAGAAGGTATGGGAGAGAGCAGATTGGAGGAAGCGATATCTTGTGGGACTGCTATTCTGGGAGGTTGGGTAGGGGAATAATGGGGGGAAAATGATTGTAACTCAAAATCTGGCGGAAATGAATGATGTAAAACAGAAGTTAATAAAGTATTTGTTTAATAAAAAAAAAAAAAAAAAAAAAAAGAATTCATATTGGCAAATAGTGGTGGCCAAGAAAGAATGATGTTGTCTGAAAGGTCACAGGCATTGTATAGTCATAGGGTGACTGAGTGATATCCTTTCCAGGAATGGTAGTGCTGATTTGATTCCTTTACCAGAAACATAGGCTGACAGTAGGGAAAGACTATTGATTAGGCTGTTAGGAAGGTGACTAGAGAACAGTATTGGAGGTGTGAGACCTGCTAGATATGTCAAGCTCTCATCAGTTAGGAGTAAAGTACCCCAGTTTGGGAGCAGGAATGACTTATCAGTGGCTGTGGGTAGAGGATAGCTCTAACAGGCAGGAAGAGTCTGGAGAAATGACCATCTTCTCCTTGTTTTGCATTTAAAATATTGTATTGAAACCTTTTATGATACATTTATTTTTTTCATTTTTTCATTTTATTTTTAATTTTTGGAATAAAACAAATATTTCCATAACATACTATAATAAAAAGATGATTGTACACGAAACTGAAAATCTACTCTATATAATTTGCTATTGATTTTAAATATAATAAAATTATGATGTAAATTTATTTATCTTATTTTTTTCTTTGTTTCTTCCTTCTCTCCCTCCTCCTCTACCCTAGAGATGGCAACTATTAGATGCAGATATGTATATGTATGTGTGTACACCTACATATATGATATATGTGTATAACTATTCTATATGTACTTCTATTTATCCATTCTTTCTCTGAATGCAGATAGCATCTTTATTCATATGTCCTTTATAGTTAATTTGGATATTTATCATGGTCAAAATTACTTATTTGATCAAAGTTGTTCTTAAAACAGCATTGTTATTATTATTTCTCAAACAGCACTTTTATCTCCTCACGTCCCTATGCTCAAAGATCCACAAGGTCTTTCCCATTGATAAGTGGATAACTTTACTATTTTAAGCTAAGATAGTTCCACCTCTCTTTCCCCAATCCTTTAGAGTAACCTCTGACACTTTAGGCCCAGAGGTCTAAGGCTCAAGCTGTTGACATGGATTTGTGGTTAAGTGCATACAATAATCAGCCCATGAGGACTCAGTGTCACTGAACCTTGATAGATGTCCCAAAGCCACAGTAGCCCCCACAACCTGTGATGCTGACCAGTCCTGTTTCTGTATAGAAATAAGAGGGACCATATCTACTTGAGCTAGTAACTGCATCTTTGCTAAATATCCACCCCTTACTTTAGCTACATAAATCTTCTTTAGTGAACTAAGTGGTCTTTTAGTATGTTATTTTTTTCCCCATCTTGAATCCAAACTATGAGACTTATCTTGAGTCAGAACCAGTCTAAAACAATTGCTAATTGGCACTCATTATTTCTTGTTCCATTTGCAATTTTCTCTATATGTATCTAACCTCAAGTAGATTTCAAGTTCCCTGAGGGCAAAGACTGGGTCTTATGTTAACATTTGTATTCCCTATGCCACCCAATATACTGTCTTTCACATAGCAGGTGATCAGCTATTTTTTTGGTGGATTAACGGATTTGTCCGTACTGGTTTCCCATGTTCATCTTCCAATTCTTTGCCCTGCTATGCCCATGTCCTATCAGGGTTTCTGCAATTTCCAGCATTTTGTTATCTTCTTTCAGTTAAGGCATTGCTTCCAAAAGGCCCCAGTTAAAATGAGAATTACTTTAGGTGAGCGAAAACAATAATCATTTAGTATCCATGGGAAAAAAAAATAACATGGATTTGTTTTTCAGGTTAGTAAGCAGAGAATCTGAAGGGCATAAGGAAAGGTCTTGAACATGGGTCCCTAATATTGTATAGCAGATCTGGGTGGCATGATGCGGTGGAAAGTCTATATCACCAAGGGATGCACTGATCATCTCTGGTACTCAAAGGAAGGAAGGGGGTCCAACAAAGGAAATAGGGATTATTGGAGGGAGGAATCTTCAGGTATTTAATAATTCTAATGTTGCCATCATGTTTAGGCCCATTAGATAGTCAGCCAACAAACTTTTGTTGAGCACTTTACTAAGCACTGGGACACAAAGCGAATACAAGACATTCTCTGTTCTCAGGAAATTCAGAGTCTAATGGAGGAGACAACATGCCAACAACTACATGTCAACAAGACATATATAATATAAATTGGGGATAATTGACAGAGGATAGGCATTAACATTAAGGGGGATTCATTAAATACTTCTTGTAAAAGGTGAGATGAGCTGAGACCTGAAGGAAGCCAGGGAAGCTTAGAGGCAGACATGAGGGGAAGAGAGTTCCAGGCTTGGGGGATGCAATGTTAATGGATATAAGATCTTCCCTGTCCATTAACAGGCCTCACATAGAGCCTATTAAGGGAAGCTTGCTTAGGGGAGGTTTACTTGTAGGAAGGCTTTCACATCTTTTGTTAATTTCTAATTAGGCACTGAGTCATGATTGTTGTGATGCCCTCTGGCTCTAAAACCCAGATTTTGGTGCTTCTCTCTCAGGTAACTATGCATGTATTGCCTTGGTCAGACAGGTGGATCTGTCTGTTGATTTGTGCTAATTTCTCAGACGTTAGAAGTCCTGTCTGTTGGTCTTTGTTTCTCTGCTTGTATTTTCTCTGAAGTTTAGGGTGCTGACTTTTCCCCTGAGCTAGTGAATATAATTTAAAAAGATTGTTGATCCCTTTAACAACTATCTTTCCTAGTAAAGCAGATCTAAGAACCTGTCCTAGCAGCCATCCTGGGTATGCCAGTGTGGTTGCCGCTACAGGGGAATGTGAAAATTTCCAGAGTTGAGAGATGGAGCATCTTGTTCAAGAAAGAGCAAAGAGGCCAGTGGAGACAGAGTAGAGTGGAAAGACAGGAAGGGAGCCAACTTATGAAGAGCTTTGAATGCCAAATGGAGTTTATATTTGATCCTGGAGATGATAAAGGGACAAAGGAGTTTGTTGGGGGAGGGGAGTGACATGGTCACTGGATTCTAAGCTATTTGAGAGCAGAGGCTATGTGACTTTTCATTTTCTATCTCTAGAAAGTAATGAGGGAGAGTCTTCTAGTAGATATGGGACTGATAATGAATTCAGGAAGTGCCAGGTTCTATTTGTACTTCTAACACACACTAGATGTATAGCCCTGAGTATGTCATGTAATTTATTTGTATCCCCAACCAGTAGCCCTTAAACTGTAGGTTATAGAGGAATTGCTGATTTGCACTATTGGAAGGAGTTTCCACACCAAAAATTCCATACACAAAGTATTCTTAACCTTTTTGTGTCATGAATTCTCTGGTTTATTTGGTAAAGTATTTGAATCTTTTATCAGAATAATGCTTTAAAATGCATAAAATAAAACAAATAGGATCACAAAGAAGTAAATTATACTGAAATATACTTAGCAAAATATATTTTTTAAAAGTTCATGGACCACAGATTAATATCCTTTGTACTACTCTATGCCAATAAAATCACAGTTGGAGATCAAAACAAAAAAAGTGTTTACTGTTTTGCACATCATAGGAACTTGGTAAATATTTATTGAATTTGGGGCTCCTTCTGGTTCCAAAATCCTGTGATTCAAAAACAAACAAAAGCTTTCCCCTATAACCATAACACATGCCCTGAAAGATGACAAACTACTCTAGTTCTTACTGGCATATTTTCTAACATTTCAATAAATTCCTGGTGGAAGATAGAGAATTTTTGTAGGTTAGCTGGTGACTCACCTTGCTTGCATGCAAAGTAAGGCCACACTTGCACCCTTTGCTCACAAATGAGCAAAGTGAACAGCTTATTCAGTGGGTGGCCCTTTCTTTTTCCAGTATCAGGCCAATCAATGCCCTGCCAGGGAGGCAAGAGACAGGAAATTGCTGAACCTGCTAGCTTTCAGCTGAGACAAAACTGAGCACCTGCACTTATATCCATAAATAACTCATTGGTTATTTCCCCTGGGGGATGGAGTAGTTGGCCATAATGTTCCCACCAAATGCTAACTGAGTGATTACACCATGTCAATCTCCATTTCCCTTGCAATTTCTGGAGAGAGACTTCAGTTTGGCCAAGGCAAGACTGGATGTTGTGGGAGACAGGAGTTTATCTCTACACTGTTTGTGAACCTCCAAATATAGGAGAAGAAAGACAGAAAAGTCCAATTAAAAGAGCTCATTCATCTGATCCATATGTGTGTATATACACGTGTATATACACATACATATACTTACATACACACATATGTCTGCTGACATTTCCAAAATCTACTTTGCACTTTCCTATGAAAGAGAGCATAACTAGGTTGCCCAGATTCTGAACTTAAAACTTGCAGTGAGGCCCAATTTCAGATGCTGACCTCCCAAAGGTCATATTCTATTTGGTTCATTAATTTACTCTTGTGATATCTCCAAATATAGTCATGTCTAGGTGTTTATAAATGTATATAACTAAGTCTTCAGCTTTCACACAATTTAATAAATATATATTGAACAGATGACAGCCTTTATTTTATCCCATAGAGAATGCAGGAAGTACAGTGACTCAGAAGTGATTTTCACTGAGTCTTAATCAGGAATTATCTTAATAATTTATGAATAGGAATGATTTAACTTTATATAGAGAGGTTTAGACAGTCTAGATTTCCTTGCCTCCTGAAAATCTCAAACTGATCATGGAGCTCTATCTTCATCCTCTTTTATACATGTATAAGGGAGAAAGAGAGGAGGTGGAGCCAAGACAGCAGGGTAGAAGCACAAACTTGGTGTGGGCTCCCCCCAGTCACTTCCAATATAAGGGAGAGAGTTTTCCTTTCATCTCAAATTAGTGTAATCACTGAGTGTAATCTCAAAGTATAAAGGAGATATTAAGAAATTTTCCTATGACCACACCAGAAGTGTGAGAATGAGTCCTTAATTAAATTTTAAGGATTATCGGAGCCTTTGGTTAAAGGTGACTGACTCCATATAGGAAACATCTTGTGATTGTTTGAGAGTCCGTGTTGTGGTGACACAACAAAGGATGACCATTAGAACCTAAGTTAAGAGCTGCCCTTTGAGAATCTATCATTAAAGTGCAAGTCTAAGTTGCGGGAATAGCTCAGAAGGGGCTATTATATATGCATAAAAGTCCCATATAATTATGTGTCTTACTCAACTCCTCAGTTAAACATTTAAAAGGTTTTTGACTCCATGCCTCTGTTTGGCATAAAGGTCTCTCATGAATTAATCTGAATTTGCTTATTCAATCTTTTGCACATGCTAAATACCATCCTTGTCATCTAGTTAGATTCTATGATTTGTTGGAGGGCATTTTTCTAGCAGGAAAATACAAGACTTGACTTATTGAATGTTCATTGCCACTGTACAGAGTTCCACAAAGTGCTCTGGCTCTTCTTTTTGAGTGGCAAAAGAGTCAGAGGATCATAGATTCAGAGCTGGAAGGGACTTTAGAAGTCATTGAGTTTTAATGATTTATCCAAGGTCTGAGGAAGGTAAGTGACTGACTGTAATGGCAAGCACCCCAGCATACCCAGCATGGCCTGCCAGTTTTTCTAAAGAGAAGACAACTTTAAAGGGGTCGATGTATCTTACTTTAATTACAGATAAGTAGAAAATAGAAGCAGAGAAATGAGCACAGAGATCCAACAGACAGGGCTCCTACCATCTGAACAAAGTAACACACCCACCTACATATATCACCAGATGAGAGAGCACCAAAACCTGAGTAGTCAGGGGGCTCTTAACAAACGGCTACTCAGAGTCCTTCAAGGCAATCAAAAGGTCCTTCTTATGATTGAGCCCCCAAAGTAAAATCCCAATTTCCCAGTATTTATAGTTTTCAACTAATAGACTCAAAATCTGAAAGCACCACAACCTTCTGACTTAGGGCCTATTTAGCTTAGTACCAAAAAGTGTGAAAGCCTTCTTGCAAGCAAGCTTCCTCCTTAGGCAAGTTCCTCACCCAGTGGGCTCTATGTGACTCAGGATATATCAAGGTGTTATTGAAATACTTGTGTACATTTACACCTAGAAACATAGCTCCTGTTCCAAGAGAAAAGGGGACACATGATCACATAGGCCACTTAATGGACAGGGAACATCTTCCTATTCCGTTAATATTATACTTACCCAAAGTCACAACTGAGGCTCTTTGCAGAGTATTATTATACTTTCTTCTGACATAAACATTTTTGTTTGCTCTTTTTTTTCTTGAAAATAACACATAACTATTTAGTCAGTTTAAGGTTTTCTATGATACACTACAGAGGAAACACATCCAGGCAAATACAGCAATAAATTAAAGGTGAAGTTGAAAACATAAATATTTCTATGAATTAATTCTTATTCTGCAAGTTAACTATAAGAAACCTAGACTTATTATTCATAGCTCTCTCTTCCATCCTGATTGACTTCCTTCTGTTAGGTCTTGACCTTGATGTTAATTCAGTTCTAATTCTCCAGTTGGTAGATTTGATTGGCAAGGCTATTTAGTGTATCAGCATTCCAGAGGATTATGGTGATAGTAAAAAATTATCAATAGAACTTATGAAAAAGAAAACCTTATAAATAAAAGGAGAAATCATTAAAAAAACTGTCTACTGGAGAATTCTGGATAATATGATGATGTGAGTAGCCCAACTCTGCCTCAAATATCTCAGTTTAAAAGAATGCCATGTAGTTGAGGAGATGAAAAGGAATACTGAGGGAACATGCTGTGGGAGAAGGAAGTAAGCCTGAGATTCCCACTAGTCCCTTTTTATTTTTCAATTTATTTATTTTTTTGTACTTAAATCCCAAATAAAATTATTTCTGTATACATAGTGAAACTGAGAAAGCCAATTGTACATAAAACATCAAATCTCTATCATATACAGCTCGCTTTTCTTTTATAAGTGTAAAATATATTGTCTATAGCTTTATAAGACAAATAAACAGCACACAGGATGGCTGCTTCACAGGTTCACTCTTGATCTGGTCAGGCAAGAAAGACACTAAGAAGGGGTTTATAATCTTACTTTATTCTAGTCCAGTTTCTCAGAAAAGGGTTGCTAATAATGGGAGGACAAACTCCTACAGCATTCCCTAATCACTCCTCTGTCTCGATGGGGTCAATAGAGATAGGCATAACTTGTGGAGCCCCTAACTCCCCTCAAGTCTCAGTGGGGGCCAGTTGAGGCAAACACAGATTCTACCCAAGCCTTGATGGGGGCTGATCAAGGCACACAGCATTCCAGCTTGTGCATTCAACTCCAAGGTTCCCGCTAAGCCTCAATGGTGGCCAGCTGAGGTACACACAGCACTTGTGCAATCAACCCTAAGGTTCCCCTAAGGTTCTTCATTCACTGACCGATGACCACCTGTTTTATAAGGGCAAAAGACAAAGAAGGCATATTGCCAGCAATAGCCTCACAAGTTTACATCACCCCATCCTTGGACAGTCACAATGGATGTTTATATTATTTATCATTATATCTAAATACTCAAGTATGGTGGAGATATTTTGAACCATAACCATGAGAACTCATATCTAATACCTGGGAACAAGAGATTGTTATGGCTATGGATCCTGGGTAACTGAATTGTAAGAAATAATAACAAAAAATTAACTTTACAAACACTAAAATCCATCTTACTTATGCTAAAATCCACCCTACTTACAAGTTTTTACAATTCTGCTCTGTATTCCTTTTTGGCCTTCCTTCTGTTCTCTTCTCTGCATTAAAAAATGCTTAAATTACTCTCCTTTATTTCTTTGCTTTCTATGCCCCCAGCCCCAGCCCACTTCACTCTTGCAGTCCTGGCGGAGCCAAGATGGCGGAGTAGAAACAGCTCCTCCAAGCCACTCTGCCCCCAGATTCCCCCCAAACTATGTAAAAGGGGACTCTGAACAACTTCTGGAGCCCCAGCACTTACAGAACAACACAGAGAAGCTAACCTCCCACTGAGGACAGCCCAGCAGCCCTGCAGGAAGGACCAGCGCAGCGGTCTGGGAGCCTTCATTCTTTTATAGGACTGAGAGACTTCAATCAATATTAGCAGCATTTCATAACAGAGTGATGAATTGTGAATGGATTCATGAAAAAGAATTGAATCAAGCACTAAATTTTCTCTGCACTCATATTGAATGGCTGCCCTCATCCATGCCTTTAGAGCAATTCTTCCCCAATTCAACCTCTGTTTCTCCTCATGGTGGGAAAGGGATATAATTAGATAACATATAGCAATGATGTTGCAAGTATGAATCTCCACTTTTTTTTTTTTTTTTGCTTTTTAGAGTGGGGAGGGTAATTGGGGTTAAGTGACTTGCCCAAGGTCACACGGCTGGTGTTAAGTGTCTGAGGCTGGATTTGAACTCAGGTCCTTCTGACTCTAGGGCCAGTGCTCAATTCACTATGCCACCTAGCCACCCCGATGAATCTCCACTTTTTAATCACTTTGCTTTTCCTCTCAAGGCAGTTGTTTAGTGTGTTTTGATTTCTTATCATCATATTAGAGGATACTGACATCACCTAACTGGACACTGCTACAACCTTTCTTCTCCTAACAACCATTAGCAGTTCTTACTATATCATCTTTGCTGCTGCTCCGATATCAGAACCTGTGTTATGCTTCCCTTGGAGGTTTTGAAATCACCCATGGTGCAGATTATTTTACTCAAGTAGAATCAGGCTAAATGATTTCTGCACACTATGCAGAAATATTATGCTTTTTAGGAAATATAACCCAAGGAATTTTTCCCCATGATCAGAACCCTCTCAACCCCAAGGATTCTAGGGAATGGATAGTTACTAAGCACATACTTTGTATGAACTCTGGCAGACTTACTGAAATGAGTGTATAACTTGTCAGGGTATCTACTTTGAAGGGGATAAAATTCATTTGAAGGTATGGATTCTGATTATAGTTTCTTATATATAGTAGGACCTTGAGTGAATGACTTGAAATTTTATTTTTTTGTAAATAATATTTTATTTTTCTAATTACATGTAAAAACTATTTTCAACATTTTTCCAAAAAAAATTTGAGTTCCAAATTCTCTCCCTTCCTCCCCCCAACACCTCCCACCCACATTGAGAAGGCAAGCAATTAGATATAGATTATACACATGCAATCCTGCAAAACATATCCATAATGGCCATTCAACATTCATTTTTATAAGATTTTGGGTTTCAAATTTTTCTTCCTCCCTCCCTTTCCTCTACCCTCCCCAAGATGACAAGCAATCAGACATATGTTATATATGTGCAATCATGGAAACATTTTCACATTAGTCATGTTGTGAGAGAAAAAACAGAAAAAAAGGAAAAAGCCACAAAAAACCAAAACCAATCCAAACAAAATAATGTGAAAATATTGTGCTTTGATCTGCATTCAGACTCCATAGTTCTTTCTTTGAATGTCCACAGCATTTTCTGTCTTGAGTCTTTTGGAAATGTCTTGGGTCATTGTATTGCTGAGAAGAGCTAAGTCAATCATAGTTGATCATTGGACACTGTTACTGTTAATGTTGTACAATGTTCTCCTGGATCTGCTCACTTCACTTAGCATTAATTCATTTAAGTCTTTCTCGGTTTTTCTAAAATCTAACTGCTCATCATTTCTTACAGCACAATAGTATTCCATTACATTCCTATACCACATGACTGTGATTTAAAAATATTATTTGATGATCCTATTTATTATATTGCTTTATATTATTCACTGATTATTTTATGTATATAAATATTATTTCTCCAGTTAGAAAATAAGCTTCAAGAAGGGAGGTAAAATGTGGTAGAAAGAATACTGGAACGGAAATTCAGACATCTGATCTCAATATTGGTTCTGCCTGTAAGTATACCAGTGACTTTAGATGAATGAATCACTTAACCACTCTGGACCTGTTTCCAATAACTAAACAATGAGAAAGTTTGACTAGGTTAGTACCAACTCTATAATTTGTGTCACTACCTATCACAATAGCAGGCATGTAGTCCTTTTAATAATATGATTGTTCTGTGAAGTTTGAAATCAGTCAAAGGACTGTACTTGAAGATCTAGAGGGCCTTGAAGCCATAGGTTTCCCATCCCTGCTTCTAGGCCATCATCGGTTTTGTTTTTGGCAGGCTTGTTAGGTAAGATAGGGAATTTCTAGGTTGACAGGGCTTGTACAAAGCACCCAAAAGGAGAACATAGTGACTTTTTACTCCCATTCTGATTCAGTTGCCTATTTGTATCAGACAATTTTATTAGGCAGCTAGGTGGGAGTTTATAGAGGGCAAGTCTTGGAATCAGAAAGACCTGAGTTTGAATTCTGTTTCAGACACTGATTGATTGTAGGGTAAGTCACTTAATCTCTCTCTCTCTCTCTCTCTCTCTCTCTCTCTCTCTCTCTCAAAGACACAGAGATAGAGAAACCCACACAGAGAGAGCAGAGATAAGAGACAGAGAAAGAGAGATGGTGAGAGGGAGACAGGCAGACAGCAAGACAGAAAGATAGACAGAAATAGAGACAGAGACAGAGAAACAGAGACACAGGAGAACAGTTCAGCAAAATTAACATTATCATCTGAATCTGATGACATATGCAATATTACATATTCATTATTCACCCCCAACTGCAAACAGAGAAAAGGTACATTTCTAAATTCCTTTTTAGGAATAACTTGGTCACTGAAATTGTGGAATGTTCAGTATTATTATATTTCTTTTGTTCTTTCATCTATTGTAAAACCTCATTTGATAAATTCAGCTTATGTCTGCCATGAGCTTTGCATATGTGATACTGCTGTTGTGTTATACTCTGAAGTCAATGCTGTGATTAGTTTTGTACATGCCTGACATTGTTTTTCATCTCTTGTTTCTCCCAGTTCTTTCTTGCCTCTATTATGACTTGGCTTTCTGACATTAATGTTACCCAGTTTTCTCCAGCTCTTAATATTTTCCCCTCTGAAGTTTCTCTGGATCTGGGGAAAGTGACTGGAATGCAAATTTGTACCTAGCACCCAGAAGTGGGTCTGTGACAGGAGACAAACCAAAGTGGCCCCTATGGAAGAATAAAATCAAGTGCCCCCATCCAAAGTATTGCCCTCATGATATAAGACTTAAAAACAAAACAGCAAGGTGATATCCTCAACAAAATCCATTGCTTAATCACCAGGCCAGAAGATGAGACTTATGTTTTTAGCACTTTTATTCAATAAATTATCATTGGAGGAGCTAGAGGTAGTAGGAAAGGTTGAGAAAGATTAAGACATTTAACAATAATAGCTTTGTTGTTTGCTTTTTAATCTCTATATCCTAGCAAACAATGCAAGGAATTATGGGGCTTAGTTATCACCAAGCAGAACTAAACTAGACATATCTGATTAGGAAAAAGGATTCAATCTTGTCTCTCTGGCTTATCTTTCAGGGTATGTGGGTTGGAGATCAATCAGATTAAATTAGCCATGGTTGCAGATTCTATTTAGTCCCATAATTGTATTGTGTTCAAATAGAATCAAGCACAGAGCCACAGAATTACAGAGGTGGAAGGGATGTCAAAGGCCATCTCATCTAACCTATATCAGGATGAGAATTCTCTCTGTAACATGCATGGCAAGTGGTCATTCAGCCTTTGCTTGAAGACCTATAAGGAGGGGAAACTCACTACCTCCTGAGGCAGCCATTCTGCTTTTGAATAGCTTCTATTGCTAGGAAAATTATTCATTTTGCTAGCCAAAATATGCTTCTTGGGAACTTATAGTCACTGCATTTACTCTCACCTCTGTGTCTAAAGACCAAAGGGAATCTCTCTTCTATATGATAGGCCCTCAATTCCTGAGGACAGCTCTCATATCTTCCCCAAATTTTCTTTTCTCCACAATGAAGATTCCTAATTCCCTCAACAAATCTTCACATGGCATGATCTTGAGTCCCTTTGCTAGACTTCCTCTCTTCAATCTCAAATTTGTCAATATCCTTCATAAAATGGAATATACCAGAGAAAGACAATAGTCTAGATGTGACCTGAGGGGGGAAAGTACAATGAGTTTACTGTTTTCTCTGTTACATAAACCTGCTTCTCTTAAGGTAGAATAAGATAATATTAGCTTTCCTGGCAGCAATAAGTACTCTGCTGACTTTTAATGAGCTTGCAGCCCACTGGAACCTCCAGGCCTGGTGTTTATCTATATTTCTCTCCCTCATCTTGTATTTGTGAAAGTGTATTTTTGAACCTTAGTGGAAGATTTATATTCATCTATATTGAATTTTAGCCTATAATATTTAGTTCTTCATCCCAGCCTACTGACATCATTTTTGGATTCTGACTCTGCAATATAGACATTAGGTACTATATCTCCAGCTTTATGTAATCTGTAAATTTGAGGAATAAATTATTTATGACTTTATCAATCAATCACTAGACAAATATTTAATAAGTATCCACTGTGTATCAAGTCCTGCACTAGGCCATGAGATACAAAGACAGAAATAAAACAAGTCTTACCCTCCATTGGAGGAGATAAATTATACATAGGGATAGGCATAGGAACAAATCCTGTGATTTCATCGATAATATAGGAAACTCTCATTTACTATTGTGGATACCTTCCTTGATAAGAATAATTTTAAAGTATTACCTTGAACAATTAAAGGTTAAATGATTTGTCCACAGTCATACAACCAGTGTGTGTCAGACAGGATTTGAACTCAAGTCTTATTTGGCTTCAAAACCATTTCTTTATTAATTATACCATGTCTGCTTCTATACATACAAAATAAACACAAAATAGTATTTTTAACAGAGAAAGACATTACCATCTGGGAGAATCGCAAAAAGTCCCATGTAATAAATGCTTATTAATACAGAAGGTAGTCCTTAAGCTAATTCTAAGAGGTGAACATGTAGAGGGTATTGATTTGAGGCAAGGGGGACAGCCTATGCAGAGTATGCCCAAAACAGAAAGACGGAAGAAGGATAGTTTGTTGTTGTTGGTTTGTTTTTTTTTTGCGGGGTGGGGGGGATGATGAGTTCTATTTTTCCTACAGGAAACCATGTTTGAAATGTCTAATGTTCAATCAGTGATGGAGGACTAAAACAAAGGAGAGAATCTCAAGCTAGATATATAGATCTAGAGGTCACCTGCAAAGAATGATAGTTAAATCCACTGGAGCCGATAAGATCAATAAGAAAGAGTATAGAGATAGGAGACCAAGATGTGGGGTATAACTCATTTAGATGGTACAATATGGGTAATGATGCCATAAAGAAAATTGAGAACTAGTGGTCAAGACACTTAGGAGGAGAACCAAGAGAAAGCAATCCTGCAAAAATCCAAAGAAGAGACAGTTTTAGGAAGAGTGGGTGGTCAACACTGTCAAATGCTATGAGAAGGTTAAGAAGTTATAAGAGTGAAAAGTCATTAGATTTTTAAAAAGAAAATGATGTTATTTTCAGTTCCAAATTCTCTCCTGTCCTTTGACTTCAATTCCAGCATCCCATTACCCCTTGTGCCTCCCTTCCTCATCTGTACAATTGCAGTAATAATTCTTGTACCTATTTCGTAGAGTTGGTATGAGAATTCTTTATGAATCCAGATTGGCTATATAAATGTGAATTGTTGAATTAAATCTAATCCAATAGTTATTTTTAAAAGACAAATAGATAGGATCTGTTATTCATATTTGTATGTCTATTTCAAAAAGAACTTTCTCAACTCAGCTTCTAATCATATTATCTACTGGCTCTAATTAGAATTTTTTCCATATGTTTAGTTGATTACTTTTGTCTGATTCAATATTGCTCATATTACCATCATTTTGTTAGGTAATTGTATGATGTTTACAGTTGGATTTTATATTGAAAGATGATATATCACATAACAAGGGCATATGGCTATGCACACAAATTGTCATACTTGAATTTCCAATGCATGTAGCCTTCCTTGAATTAATAATCGGGATAAATGATTTATAAGACTGCCAAGGAAATACTTGTAACCAGAAAGGAAATTAATGGAAATTGAGGTGATATGGATCTTATCCCAAATGAATTTTCCTTTTGGATAATAAATATGCTGTACCATGTGGTATACTCTTGCCATGATTATTGCTACCTTGGTTTACTGTAGTTAATAGTAATTCATTTTTCTTTCCTTTCCTCTAGAAAACATTTTTTAATGAAAGGAAACAGCTCATTTCTTTCTCCTTTTTCCCCCCTTGTAAAATAATAGAAAACACTTTTCTTGCTGAGTAAGATTCTCCTCATGGATGAAAAAACATTTCCTGCTGTTCTCACACATATGTAAAGATTAACTGAAAAAAGAAAAAATGTGTCTTGGACATTTCTGAGTGCCTTAGCTCTTGTGAAACTTGCAGAGCATTAAAACAGAAGACTCTTCTGCCACTGTCAATTTGAAGACTCATCTTTTCTTGGCTGTAAGAAGCTGCTTTTCCTGGTGCAGTAACTATTAAGTCAATGACAAACTCTAGATCAGCATATTTCTAAGAGGTAGAGGTCACTTTAAAATTCAGATCATTGAAATAATCTAAATGCCCAGTTCTCCAAGTGAAATTGAAAGACAGTTTCAGTTCTACTGGAATAATTATTTTTGGAACATTTCAAGTGTCCAAAGAAATCAAACTCTGCTTCTTAAAAAACCATACTCAACTCAAAATGTTTCTTTTATTGTCATTGTTTGTTTTTAATGTTTGGCAATACCAAGGCAAACAGTGAGGGCATCTTGAAATGATAATTCCTGGATTGAAAGTCAGTCTATGACCAAAATAATTCTGTCAAAGTTATGATCTGCTGAAAATAGAAATCACTTACATCCTCAGCTTTGGCATGACTTATGTTCTTATAAGGTTAGATCTTGCCAAGGACAAAGGTGTGTTTATTTTTGTGAAGATAAAACTACCTTAATGTCTTATTTGTACAGCCATCATGTCACTGACTTGATGCCAGTTTTTCCCTTTATGATTTAGAAGGTGAAATAACCTGAAAAAGGGTGTAGGGTGTGATTCTTAACTTCCATTCACATAAAAGGAGTAAATACAGTGGGAAATTAGGAATCAAAAGAATTGGTCTCCCATATTACTAATGCTTTTTATCCTGTTATTTTCAAAGTGCTTTCAACAACAATAATAACTATCTCTTGAGCACGTGCTATGTGTGTGACATTGAGAGTAGTGTGGCAGATCAAGGAGATGTAAAATATAGGCTTTTCCCTCAAGGAGTTTCCAATCTATTTGGGAAGATAGGCTAGAGATAAATATGATATTAAATAGAACCACAGAGTCTCAGATTTAGAGGGATGTGAAAGTTCATCTAATCCTACTCTCTCATGCAATAATAACACAAAAATTGAATTCTGAATTTAACTAGTCTTCAAATATTTCCACAAAGGAAACTGATGCAAGAGACTTGGGGACAGTTTCTTCATCACTGTCCAGAAAACCCTGACCTAGACCAGTGACTGTCAAATGCACAACTAGCAGGCACCTCAGTGCAGCCAAAACCAGGTTAAAATGTAATTGGGAAATATTTTTAAAAGAAATAAAAATTCAATAGAACACAGATAAAGCTAATATCTGTTTTTTTTTAAACAATATGAGACTTGCAGAGATCCTTATGTATGATTTAATTTCTAGTTCAGTTTGACACCATTGACCTAGATTACTGAGATCATCCCCACCCAAGTCTTTAGGAAAAAGTTCATGGATAGGGGGGCGGAGCCAAGATGGCGGAGTAGAAACAGCTCCTTCAAGCCACTCTGCCCCCAGATTCCCCCCAAACTATGTAAAAGGGGACTCTGAACAACTTCTGAAGCCCCAGCACCCACAGAACGACACAGAGAAGCTAACCTCCCACTGAGGATAGCCCAGCAGCCCTGCAGGAAGGATCAGCACAGCGGTCTGGGACCTGGCAGCACGCAGCGCGCAGAGTGCAGGAGCCGAGCCAAGCCCAGGTCCACATGAGCCGAGGTTTTAGCCTCAGGGCAGCAGGGCCAGCAGCCGGCTGGAGGAACGCCCAGAACACCAGGAGCCGTGGCAACTCCAGAATTATCAACATAGACATGCCTAGGACAAAGTAAGAGGTTAGTGTCCTATGGACTTTGGGACCTGTATTTCGGGAATGCGTCGGCTCCCTCCCCTGGGGGCTAGAAGCCGCTGAGGAGACACGCCATTTTGTAGTTTTCAGAGGCAGCTCCAGCTCCCGGCCTGCAAATCATAGGGAGATCCAGCGATCAGTCTTGGCGGGGAGCGGGGGGGGGGGGGCGGTATTCGCTCTTGCTTTAACCACCCTGGATCTGGATTGTGATCTAGGGTGGAAGTCGTGGGTGGGTTTACAGCTTGCCAGAAATGGAAGTTGCCCCCCACACGTTCAGGACGAAAATTCCTCTATCTGGCCTTAAAGCCATAGTGTGGCAACAAGCCCAAAAGTCAAGCAATTAAGTGGCAACATGCCAAGGCAAAGGAAACAGAAAAATGCAACCCTAGACTCCTATTTTGGGGGCATAGAGCGGGAAAAGGACTGTGAGGTCAGAAGTCCTGCTCCAAAAGCCCCAGGGGAAAACATGAGTGGGTTGCAGGCCATAGAGGACCTTAAGATGGACTTTAAAAATCAAATAAGAGAAGTGGAGGAAAAATTGGAAAGAGAAATGAGAAGGATGCAGGAAAAGTATGAAATGAGTATGAAATGAAACAGCCTGACTGAGGAAAACAACACCTTAAAAAGTAGACTAACTCAAATGGCAAAGGAGGCCCAAAAGGGCAATGAGGAGAAGAATGCCTTAAAAAGTCGAATTTGCCAGATGGAAAAAGAATCTCAAAAGTTCACTGAGGAGATTCATTCCTTCAGAGTTAGACTGGAGCAAATGGAAGCTAATGACTTTATGAGAAATCAAGATGCTGTTAAGCAGATCCAAACAAATGAAAGATTAGAAGGCAATGTGAAATATCTCATGGGAAAAACCACTGACCTGGAAAATAGATCCAGGAGAGACAATTTAAAAATTATTGGACTACCTGAAAGCCATGATCAAAGAAAGAACCTAGAAATCACCCTTCAAGAAATTCTCAAGGAAAACTGCCCTGATGTTTTAGATCCAGAGGGCAAAATAGAGGTTGAAAGAATCCACCGATCACCTCCTGAAAAGATCCCAAAAAGAAAACTCCCAGAAATATTATAGCCAGGTTCCAGAATCCCCAGATCAAGGAGAAAATACTTCAAGCAGCCAGGAAGAAACAATTTCAATATTGTGGAAACACAATCAGAATAGCCCAGGACCTGGCAGCTTCTACACTGAGGGAGAGAAGGGCATGGAATATGATATTCCAGAGGGCAAAAGAACTGGAATGAACCCAAGGGTCACCTACCCAGCAAAACTGAGTATTTTGTTTCAGGGGAAAATATGGTCATTCAGTGGAATAGAGGACTTTCAAGCATTCTTGAGAAAAAACCAGAATTGAATAGAAAATTTGACATCCAGACACAAGAAGCAAGAGATGCCTGAGAAGGTAATCAGGGAAAAGAAATCAAAAGGAACTTATCAAAGTGGAACTATTTACATTCCTATATGGAAAAGCAATAACTGTGTCTGATGATATCTTTCTCACTATGAAAATAATGGAAGAAGGGGATGTGGTCATATGAATACATATGTGAATGTGTTTGTATATGGTTACAGTTATATATGGATAGAGGGCATAGGTTGAATTTGTTGGGAAAGGAGACTACTCAAGGGATGAAATTATGAGGTGAGAGAGGAAAGTGGCAAGAGGAGATGGGGAGAGACAGGGTAGGGTAAACTATCCCATGCAGAAGAAGCAAGGGGAAGTGGTTGCAAAGGAGGGGGAGAATAAGGAAGGCTAAAAAGGCAAAACCACATTCACATTGAATTTGGTTCAGGGAGAAAATGACATACATACTAAATGGGATATCTCAACCTGCAGCAGGATAGGGGGAAGGGGGACGAGAGGAGGGATGATGGATGGGAGGGTATCCTTGGGATGAGGGGCGGTTGGAAGTACCCACTATAGAAGAGGGACAGGATCATGTAGGGAATGGACCAGGTGGGGGGTGGGATGAGTGGGAGGGAATTATAAGCAGCCTTGTACAATATATCTACTATGATAATGTTTTGCATAGCTAGACATGTACAACATATACTGAATTACTTATCCCCCAAGAGGGAATGGGTGACAAGGGAGGAAGGAAATGGATCTGAAATTCGAAGTCGTAACATTAAATGTTTCAAATATATATAAATACTATTAAAAAAAAAGTTCATGGACAGAAAAATTAGGAAGCCAAGCCAGGTGGAGAAATAAGAAAGCCATCATAAATGAAGTAAGAGACCACACAAGTAGGAGATATAATTGTGGATAGTGAATGGATAAGGTGTAACTAACATGAACTGGGCAGTTAGATGGAACAGTGCTAGGCCTGGAATCAGGAAGTCATCCTCCTTAGTTCAAATCCAGACTCTGTTATTAGCAGTGTGACCCTGGGCAAGTCTCTTAATCCTGTTTTCCTTAGTTCTACCACAAGCAGGAGAAGGAATAGCAAACTACTTCAGTATCTTTGCAAGAAACCCCCAAATTGGGGTCACAAAGAGTCAGATATCACTGAACAACAACCACATGAACAGCTATGATAAGTCTGGCAATAGGGTAGAGAGGATGAGAGATCCAACATAATATATTCTTTCTTCACCTCCTCTCTCTTTTCAGTGAAGCTGAATATCCCTGTGGGCTATTTATTCACTTTAATTTCCAAGCTTTCTTCTGATCTCAGGAAATCTTAGCTTTTTCCTTTATTTCTAAATTTTCTAACTCCAGTAAAAATTGACTAACATAAACCCAAGATGTTGTTCATAGTCTATCTTGTGATCATGTATATAGATGAAAAGAAGAAAGTGAGAGTATGTTCTGTTTCAGAAACAAATGTTTGGTTCAGACTTTGGGAAAGGGGGAGTCAGGGTGTAGAGTCATTAAAGTCAAGTGAGGAAAATCATATAGTATAAGCTTTGCAAAAGAAAAGATGCTGCTAATTTAAAAAAACCAAACCAAACCAAAAAGTCCCTGTCTTAGAGTGAGCAAAGGGCAGGCATTTATTTTCCTTTTCCCTAAAGACAGTCATTTGGTGACCTGGGTTTGGAAAGAAAGCCACACTTCCATGAAGGTAGAGATGGGGGACTGGGTGGGGGCGGGGAGAGGTCTACTTGGACAGCTATGCTCCTAAAAGAGAATAAACCGCTCGGGAAGCTCCATCTATAAGAAGAGAGAAAATACAGAGCTCCTTGAGCATGCTCTGACAGGCCCTCAGGCTCAGGGAATGAATGACAGCTCAGTCTACCTTATTTGCCAGCACCACCTGGTGGGGTTATTAAGAAATATAAAAATACGACGTGCCTCAAGATAGGATGCAATTGAACACCAAACTAAGGGTCTAGGATATTAGGGTTAGGATTCAGAAGAGGGAGAAATTACTTTAGACCAAGAAGTTAATTTATTTTGCTGAATTTTTTTTTTCACAACAATCCTATAGGTATGACTCCCCATTTGATCCAAGAAGAAACATAGAAGTTAAGTGACTTTAAGAGTCGTACAGCGAGACTGTTGCAGAGCTGGTCTAGCACCTGATTATAAAAGGAATCAAGAATAACAATATGATTTTAGGATCATAAATATACAGCTGGAAGGGACCATGGAAAGTGTTTTGTTCAATTCCCTCACTTTACGGATGAGGAAACTGAGGCTGGGAGAAATAGAATCACTTAGGCAGTCGCAGGGTTAGCTTGTGGCAGACCCGGGTATAGAACCCCACTCCCTGACTCCTACTTAGTATGACCCTTGTCCCATTAGTCTGTTGCTTTTTGGGAAACATTCTATTTTTGCTATATGTCATTAGAGTTTTACTTGTATGAATAACTTTTGGTGAATTCAGGGAAACAAAAAGCTGTAAAGATACAGTATATACAGGTGGAGGCAAAAGCCAAAGAACAATTGAACAGCAGCCAGTATGCTTATTGCTTAGATGTTAAATTCATCATTGAAAACATATTATTTCTTTGAATTTATCATTTTTATATACTCTGAATATCATAGGTATCTGATAAATGTTTGTCGAATTAATTTTCAACAGTTCCTCATTTTAGTTCCAAGAATTATCTTCAATCCCTGTAGAATCCATTTTATACCCAAGGATTGAATCTGCTCCTGATTCCTGTCTACTTAAAAGATGATAATTGATGTATAGCTAGTATATTTATATATGGAATTGTGGAAGGGCACTACATAGCTATAGCTTTATGTATATGGAAGAGTGCAAGGGCACTATGTAGCTATAGCTTTATGTATATGGAAGAGTGCAAGGGCACTATGTAGCTTTAAGACTTCTGTTTTACTTTGAGTATCACATTTACTTCAGCTTCCTGCATATGTTATCAATAGTGAGCTTATCTTTTCCAAATTAACACTTATCAGGCACAAATTAAATGGGCACCATTGTGGAGTTTGTTATATGCATTCTTTATCCATTAAAATTATCATTTCCATCCTCTTGCTATTTTATTCTTTACTCCTGGGTTTGAACACAATTACCACTGTATCCTTGTAGGTCTCTTTCTAAAGCTATCCTTGGTTCTCGGAGTCATAATATATTGTTACCTCCATAAGGACCAATAACATTTTCCCACAACATGTTGTGACTGTCACTGCTGGAGAGCAACCCTTTTAGGGGGAGAATGGTGTCAGTATGGGGCACTTGCCTTTCTTTCTTCTTTGCTCTCCTAATTTCAGATAATTATTGAGGTGAAGTTTATTAGCTAATTGTTACATGCTGTGGTATTTAAGCACTTTCATTTATGCAGTTGACAGTAACTAGAATTTTCTTTCATATAAGTATTTTTCTTCAAGGTCTGGGACATAAAATCACATTCCACTAATTGTGATGCTTGGTTGCTCAGTATGGCTCTAACTAGAGTTTAATTGATTGAGTGGTTATTAAAGAACAAGCCAATTGCACCTGGGGAAATTACTTTGGTTTCTCTCTGCCAAAGTCTGACCTTAGGTACATACAAGGATATGTACCCTAGGAATTATTGGCATGTGAGAAGGCTAAATTTAATCCATGGAGAAAGCCAGATATAACATTGACCACAAAATAAACAGAGGACTTGAACCAAATAACACTTTGTTTCAGATTTGTTGGGTCAATATTTTGATGTTCTAGTCCACTAGCTTAGAAAATCTATAGAAGGACAAGATGCGATTTTAGCATCTTCATCTTCTTCTTCTGTGCTGCTCACAAGGAGACCACCACCTGGCAGCAAGTGCAGACCTGACAAGTGGAAAAAATAAGCCTCACTGAGATGTTAATGGTTCCAACAGTGGCTAAGGGATATGGGTCTGTTCATTGGTGAAGATACTGTGGGGTAGCAGCAGGGATCCCAGGCCTTGCCATCTTCAATGACTTTATCTTCTATTTTTTTTTCTGGTATTTAGTCTTCTCTCTCTGATTCTAGTACTCAGAGCTGGAAGATAGTGAAAGAAATGTTTTTTTTTTATTTAGGCAGCTATCTCTTTACTGGGAGGGTTCTTCACATATATCTTTTTCTGGATTTTATGGCATGCTCTATGTCTACTCAAGTGATAAAGGATCAGTGACAGGATTATCACTGGCAATTGGCAATGTATAGATGATTAGGCTTTTCTTTAAATTGAAATTACTGTTTGTGCTATTGATATCATTAGTTATGTCTAAAGATGAATCTTTGGCAATGCTCTATAGATTAAATCAAATATGAAAAGAAAAAAAGACTATAGCTTCATTTTTAGTTCAAAACAGATCATTAGGGGCGGCTAGCTGTCATAGTGAGTAGAGTGCCCGCCCCAGAGTCAGAAGGACCTGAGTTCCTTCCTCAGACACTTAACACACATACACAAAAAACCTAGCCATGTGACCTTGGGCAAGTTAGTTAACCCCAATTGCCCTCCAAAAAAAAAAAAAAAAGGCAAAAAAAAATCCAATTAAAAAACAACAACAGATCACTAGATTTCTTTTAGAACTCTTCCTTTCCTTTCCATTCCCAGCCCCACCCCATCCTGCAGTCCCCTTTTCCCCTCCGCCCCACCCCATCCCTTTCCTTTTTCTTTCCTTAGCAATTTTGTGTGGTTTATTCTGTTTTAGGATGCAGTTTGTCTAAATTTCTGGCACAGAGAAATTAAAATGGTTTCCCATAGAAGTTAACTAGATGTATAAGTAGATTTTAAATAACCAATTATTTTGGCTGCCCTCCAATTTTTCCAAATTCTTCTATAAGAGAATTGGTGAGTTTACAGAGATCTACCTTATGGCCCAGGAATCTAGTATCTACAAATATGGTAATTTTAACATTCCTATTGAATGTATTGTCCCAGTAGGCATTGTTAGTGACAGGAAATGAGATTATTGAAAAAGAATGGTGCAAAGATAGTGGCTCATCACTTATTTAATTTTAAAAATACAATTATATTCATTTTATTCCTACTTTCTGTTACACTTAAGGTAATTTTTTGTCTTAGGCTGTAGTCTCATCCTTTCTTACCTACTTGTACCCCTCCTGCTTTTTTATATCCAGAACATCCTGTGAGCAGCCATGTAGAATGATTTTGCTTATTTATATCACAAACTTCTTTTAATGCCTGATTTGTGTAGCCCAGGACATCCTTGGATCAGAAGCTATGTTAGTACTAAGCCTAAGACTTGGATCTTTGACCTTTGCTATTTTCTTATTACTTTCATGTCTTCTTACTGCCCCAGCTTCCATTTCATACAGCTTATTATTCCTTCTTCCCAAAACTATTGTCTTATAATAGCATATAATGTGTGTGTGCATGTAGACACTTACACACATGTATTGATGTACACACACACACATGCCCTACAAGGAAATATATACAAGAGAATATAAAGACAAATTAAAAGAGGTGTAGACCCGAGTTTATATAAGAGGACTACTGTTTGCTGCTGGATGTCAAATCTCTGATACTTATCTATTCAAGCTCCTGGAGAGCCATGAATACTAAGACAAAATAAATAGTCCTTCCCAAGGCCTTTGAGGGGGAAGAGCCAAAGCCTCTCAAGGAAGGGAAAGACAGGAGAGTGTAGACCAAAGAGGGTGGTTTGAGCATGCTGGGGCTTAGCACCCTCAGCCAAGACCTCTGCTGACTTAAGCAAAAGCAGAAATACTAAGGTTGTTGATATTGCTATGTTGCCATTATTGCTGCCAGCATCAGATGACCACAATGTTAGAACAGATGTGGCCCAGGCAGGAGGTAAATTGGGTTCTGCCTCAATCTGAACTGAGAACTGGTGAGCAAGAAAGAAGTGTAGTAGAATGGGAGGTACCTAGAGAAGCAATTTGAACAAGTTGTGCAATACAGACTGAGATAGCAGACCCAAGAACAAGGAGCAGAGCTGTAGCAACGAGGTTGCCAGGCTGGATTCTGTGGCCAAGTGGTATTTCTGGTATTGTCACTTAAATGGGGCAGATCTAAAGCAATGATTCCATTTCCCCTTACTTTCCCCAAAAGACCATACATTTGTTCCAAAGCTATCTCTCTTTTCTTTAAAGTTTATTAAAATTTCTACCTACTTAGCTAACCACTGCGTTGCTGAACTATGTGTTACATTACTAAAATGAAGCTGAGAGAGGCCATATTTGGTAAAATACATGGTGGTGAGAAGTAGGCGTTTTAAATTGCAACTTATATTTGCCAGAGTGAAATTCTATTTCTGACATAAATATATAATTTAAATAATATAAAATTATTCTATAATCTTATAGTACAAATTCTATTTCTATGACTAGTGCCTTCTATCTGGGGGCTTAAAATGATTCATATTTTTAATAGCCTCCCCAAAGCAGAGAATAAGTGAATCTGGACTATCCTAGAGAAAAATGAGCCTAGCAGCTTGGTAAGGACAGTGGGATGATCTGGAGCTAGGATTCAAGATAGTACTCCCAGGAAATTTTCCTCCCTTTTCATTGTCTTCCCTTGGTGGGTTTGAGCAGCAAATTCTTGAACCAGCCACAGAGTCCAGAGAGTGACCAGAGGAAAGGTCACATCTGTAGGGAAGCTAGAGGGAGAAACTGGGGAAGAGTGATACCACTTGCATGAGGACGGAGGCCAGAAAGAAAAAACAACATGCCAGCAAAATACTTAATATATACAATTGCAAAACTTGTAGTTGTCTTACCTTCAATCTTATAGGAACTAGGCCCTACTACTTATGGCTCCTTTTTCACTCCTGAGGCCTTCCTATTAGATATGACCCTAAAATCTCTAGCTGGTGTATTTAGTTGACAAAGTTGTTTGGCATCAAAACATATTCCAAAATCTGCTTGCCTAACTCTGAACTCCAAGACCATGAACCAGGATCTGTGGTGAATACTACAACCTTTCATATTTAAATTCTTTATCCTGGGATCTAGGTTGTTCACATATGTGGCTATGACCCTCTGACATTATCTCCCTGGCTATGAGTCTGGAGAAGCATTCTTTCTGCCTCCTGCCTCCCTGAATCAGGATGAGAAAGATGACTCTCTAACTGACCTCTTAAGCTATGTCTTCCTAGGCTTCAGGTCTTCTGTTTTCTTCATTCTCTTCTGGAGATACTACTTCATATCCTCTCTATTCCTGACCAGTCAAATTATCAATTGATTGACAAGCATTTATTAAGCACCTACTATGTACTGGGCACTGTGTTAGGCATTAGGGGTACAAGGATGAAAGTGAAGCAGTTCTTGATCTCAGGGAACTTTACATTTTCTTAGAACAACACGTACGTACATACATTGGCATACAGAAAATAGAGATAAAACAGATAAGATGATTGAGGGTGGGGCAGGAAGACACAAACAGCTGACTGAAAATAGGAAAGACTTCATAGACATATTAGTGTTTCACCTGGGTCTTGAAGGAAACTAGAGATTCTCCAAAACAGAGTTGATTAGGCAATGAGTTACATGAATAGTGGGGATAGTCAGAGCAAAGTCCAGGAGGCAGGAAATGGAGTGGTTGAGTCTCCCTGGCTTTATTATAGGAGCTATTATCCTACCCATGGTTGTGAAATTGCTTCTGGTATCTAATGCCCTTCTTTGGCAGTGTACCCTATGGCCCATGATCACAGAGGCAGCCTCTCATCTCATATTACTGTCAGCATGAATTCTTTTCAAAGACTACTTTTTTTTTCTGTCCTATTTTTGACTATGTGGTCCTGCTGTCTTCCCCTTAGCTCTTGGATTATTGGTGTAGTTCAAAATAAGGATTTCCCCTAATTGGGGTCACAGCCTCAGATACTTGTCCTTGATCTCAGCTAATGGCTCCAACTACATCTCTATTTTAGGGATCAGTACATGACTCACCAGTGCTCCTCTACCTCCCTAGGGGAGTGATTTATTAATACCCAAGTTTTCAAAGGAAAAGAAAAATTTCATTAGATAGTATATAGCAACTGTCCCTCTATTCTACTATGAATTTTCCCCCTTCTTCTCCTTCTCTTCCCTCTCCCCTGCCCCCAGAGCCCTCACCAATAGGAATAGGGCTTGGCATGCCAAGCTGTTTTTTAATGATCCATAGTATATTTTAGATTCACTATCACCTCCATGCCTTGGTTTCCTTGTTGCCCCATCCCTCCCCGAACGGAACACTACCTCCACATAATTCTGATTTCATCTCCAAACTTGATCTGTTTCCTTCTCTCAAGGTCTTATTGTCCACGTGCAGTAGAAGGAGCACCAGTCTTGAGTCAGGACAGTCTTAGCTTCGTATCTCAGCTCTAGGACTGTTTAGCTTTTGACCATAGCCAGGTAAAATGAACACAATACTGTTTTTATTAGCTATTTATCAGACTTTTTCTGCGGAATGCACTTTCTAAATCTCAAAAAATTGGAGGCAGTGTGGTGAAGCTGAAAGAGAATGGAATTTAGAGAGAGGGAAGACTTACTCTCTCATCCTCAGCTTCCTCATCTTCATCTTCTGTGCTGCTCATAAGGGGACTACCACCTGGCATCAAGTGTAGACCAGTGGGAAAAAATAAGCTTCACTGAGAGCAATGGTTCCAACAGAAACTAAAGGAGATGGGTCTGTTCACTGGGGAAGATGCTGTGGGGCATCCATGCACTCTCAGGAGCAGCAGCAGGGATCCCAGGCCCTGCCATCTTCAATGGCTTTATCTCCTATTTTTCTGGCATTTAGTCTTCTCTCTCTGATTCTAGTACTCAGAGCTGGAAGATAGTGAAAGAAATATTTTCAACTTAGGGAGCTATCTCTTTACTGGGAGTCTTATGGGAGGGTTCTTCACATATATCTTTTCTAGACTTTATGGTATGATCTATGTCTACTCAAGTGATAGAAAATCAGAGTGACAGGATTATTACTGGAAACTGGCAATATATAGATGATTTACTGGTAGGTCAGTCCTCAGAGTCCAGCTAGAAGCCCCAAAGGATTCTAGGGGTAACCCTGAATGTTTTGAGGCACATAATAATACTAATTCTCAAGCCCCTATCATCCATGTTCCTCTCAATATCTGGTTAATATACCATTAGGAAGTCAGTATCTTTTACAAGGCTTTTACAAAAGGATACTTACTGAAAAAAGTATAGTAATGACAGAAGTTTTAAAAAAAAGGCAACACTTCCTCCCTGAAACTGAAACCCGGAGTACATTTTCTGCTATATACATTCTAAATATCCACTCAGTCTCTGGGAAGAATGGATTCAAATTTAAAATGGAGAGTATGATGTTCATTTCTCAGTGTGGCCTCATGGATGGACAAGTTTCTTGCCAGCAGCACGTGCAGTCTTGGCTGCCAGGTCCATTCACTGCTGGCCTAGGGTCAAGGTGGTGGCTCCTGAGTGCCTCCTCTTTATGAGACTCTGCTACCACCACTACCAGAAGACTTTGCCAGGGCTCCACTTTTTGGGCCTTCCAACTTTTTGAAGTTCACAGCGTCATAATCTGGTCTATTCTGTCTTGGTGATTTTTATTCACCTAAGATTAGGACCACTCATTCACAGTCACATGGAGGCTACATGGGGGAAGATTAGGCAGCCTGCAGCAGGTGGAAGGATATTGCTGCTTCCACCCCTGATACTTTTCCCTCAGCATGGAGTCTTGTTGCAGTTAATACCTCTTTTACCAGCATAGAAAAGAGATTTAATCTGTTTGGGCTTTTTAAAAAAGTGCATCCTCAGTTCTGGTTTGGCAGTCAATTAATTAAAAGGAATTTTTTTGGTAGTGGTGGTTGGTGTGTTCTTTTCTTTTGTTTGGTCATCATACAGTAAGCAGACAGGAAACAAATACAGAATATTTATGTTCTAAATTAGGAAGGGAAAGGAACCTGTCTTCAAGTATCCAAGACGCTTCTATGTGGGTTGGCAGCAAGAAGAAGATATTGTTCTTGGAGCAGTCTAAGGACTGAGGCCTAATTGGCTAATCCCTCTATTACATCTAAGATAAAGGGATTGGACTAGTTACCTAACAATGTCCTTCTAGCTCTAGACCAATAAGTCTATGGCTATGAAAACTATTACTATTACTATGACTGATGCATTTCCCAACCTATCCTCAAAGCAGGGTGAACTAATTTTATACTTGCAATGAGTGGGGGACAAAAAACTCAAAAACCTCTTTAAAAAGATAGAATATATTAGTACAACCTTCCCCTTCATCCCCCAGGTCCTTGCTTATAAGAATAGGGTAATATCCAGCTCAAGACCTAGGTCCCTCTGTGAAGCCTTTTTTAAGGACCCCTCCCTCCCATGACCTCTAATTTCCCTAATTTATTTTGGACTATTATTTCTACCTACCCATTCCACTGAGGTGTTGAATGTTCAGTTATGGGATAACCTAAATGACCTCTGATGCCTCTTCCAAATCTAAGATTATATTATAAATCATGTTCTATTATCTAATTGTGCTGTATACATTAACACCTTTGATAAGAGATCTATGACAGTCTTACAAATAGCACTGGCTAGGTAACTCACTTTTTTGGTTAATGCTATCTTTTACTTTTATATCATTTTCATTTCCAAATACATCCATCCTCCCTTTACTACATAAAGAAATATTTTTTTTAATTAAAAAAAATTATTTTGAATCTCCTTCCCATCCCTCCCCCAAAAGACATGGGTTTGAACAACAATCATGAATAAAAGAGTCAATGTCTCCCAACCAACACGTAAAAAACAAAACAAAACAAAAAACTAGGAATTTATAACAGAGAATTGAAAAAGAAATCGGTGCAACAAAACTAACCAATATATCAATCCAGTATGATGGGATAGTTCATGTTCCACACCCTTAGTCCTCCACTTCCACAAAGAAGAGAGGGGGATTCATTCTCAAATGCTTTCAAAGAGGTTGATTATATGTTTCATGTGCATATTTTGTGTTCTTGATCTGACTGTAATTTCCACTTGGAGAGAGATTCTGTGGCATCAAACTTATGCATATAGTAGGCACATAACTACTCCTTATTGGCTGATTTTAATCTATGCCTGTATGGATTGCATGATGCATAAACCATCCTACTTTATGGCAGATATGTTTTCATTTAATAGTTTCACTTTTTAAGTGATTTACATTTGTACCTAAATTAGATTTTCAGATTACTATGCAGGAGTCCCTAATTCTGGGGCTTGGTAACTTGCTTTTTTAAAAACATGGTGATAATTACATTTCTATGTAATTATTTTTCTTTGTAAACCTATGTATTTTGTTTTATGCAATTAAAAACATCATTCTCAGAAAGAGTCCATAGGATTCACCAGACTGCCAAAGATGTCTATGGCACAAAAAAAGTCAAGAATTCCTTGCTCAAGAAGAATGTTAATTACTAGTATGTCATAACAAGTACATATGTAATATATTATAATGATATATTGCACATGTGATAAGTAACCCACAATCAGTGTTTCCATTAGATGATTTCACTTTCACTTTCTAAAACAGAATATTCAATGAGTCAATACTGGGTTAATTGCCTTTGTTCAGTATTGGCATTATAAGGACACAGCCCCTTCACTCTTGGAGCTCCCAATTGAATGGCTAGGCAAAGAAAAGATTCGGGGGTAGTTAGGGAAATGAAAATTCTAGTGGCAAAGAGGGAAGGGGAGAGAAGGATCCAGGTTTCTTATTTTATCTTTCAATTTCTGCTGGTGTTTGTAGAAAAACTGCTTGATAAGTCTGATGTACAGTCTGCTATGCTTCTTACTTACACAAAGGACTGCTCTTCTGAAATCAGGCAGGAGGATGGTTCTAGCAAATAATTTCCTTTTAGTTACCCCAAACATAGACTATGTCTACTCTTAAGAACAGGTGTGGCTATTTTTTAGACATTTTTGACTGTTTAAAATAATCATTTTTTAAAAAAAATATTTTTTGTTTGTTTGCTTTTTGGAGGGCAATTGGGATTAAGTGATTTGCCCAAAGTCACATGGCTAATAACTGTGTCAAGTGTCTGAAGTCAAATTTGAACTCAGGTCCTCCTGACTCCAGGGCTGGTGCTCTATTCACTGTGCCACCTAGTCACCCCTAAAAAAAGATTTTAAAAAGATGTGTATTTTATTTAATGTAATATTTTATTGATGCTATTTTATCTCTACAATGTCCCAATGGACATTTCTCCAATAGCAGTTTACCTTGTAACAAAAAAAAAAAATAAGCAAAACAAACATGTTAAACATTTTTGACAGCATAAGCATTTTTTTGTAGTCATATGTAGATTTTTTTAAAGCAGATAATACATATTAGTGTAAAACCCTCCATTCACACTCATAAAATGAGAGTATGATCTATGATAAATTATAATGGTAAATTATGAAAGGGTATATTATAATGGTAAATGTAACAGTAAAATATAATGTTAAATTAGGTTGATTTAGAACTGGTTAAATGGTAGGCCACAAAACGTAGTCATTAATTGTTAAATGTCAACTTGTCAGATGGTCTTCAGTAGAGGGCCTAGGGAATTGTGTTATTTAACACATTTATGAATAACTTGGATAAATATATAGGTGACATGCTCATTTAATTTGCAGATCACAATAACTTCATGAGGTATAGTAGCTAACATATTCAATAACTGTCAGGAAGTTCAAAAGGCATAAGTGTAAAGACATACAGTTGGGTTCAAAAAATCAACTTCACAAGTGCCAGATGGGGGAAACATCATTAGATAATTGTTTGTCTAAAAGAGATATTGGGATTTTAATGGACTTCAAACTTGACATGAGTCAGCAGTATGATCAAGTAGTCAAAAAAGCTAGTTCATTCTTTGGCTACATTGAGAGACATAGCTTCCAGGACTAAAGATGTGATCATCCCTTTGTGCTTTACTCTGGTTAGGTCACATATAGAATGCTGTGCTCAGTACTGGCACCAGAAGAACACCTCCTAAGAGGTTTTTTTAGTGTTTTAGAACACTAAAAACTGGATTGCGCCCTGAGGAGAGAAACCAGAACTGTTAAGATTCTCATGTCTGTCATGAGAATTGGTGGAAGGACATCTGAGGATGTTTAGTTCAAAAAGAGGAGACTCAGAGGAAGCATAATAGCTGTCTTCAAGTATTTGAAAGGCTGACATGGGATAGAGGGAATAGTTATGCTCCAGAGAACGAACCAGGAGAAATGTGAAAGTTATTAAATTTATAAATTTCTATATATCATATATATAATATATATAATATAAAGTATTAAATTTATATTTTATGTTAGGAATTTTGTTTAAACAATTAGAGCTGTCCAAAAGTGGAATTATTTGGTGGGTAAGGAAGGTGAATTATCTCTCCTTGGAGGACTTCAAGGAGAAGAGATTGAATAACCACTTATGATATCATATGTTACACCAGGAATTCTTTTTAGATATGAGCTATACTAAATAGCTGTTGAAATCCCTCTAACTCTAAAATACTGTGATTCAGTGAAGAGACATTGGCAACCATTCAGCCTGATCAAGCCTTAGTAGTGGTTCTCCCTACAATATGACCAAAGAATGGTCATCTAGTTTCCACTAAAAGACTTCTAGTGACTCTCCCAGGACATTCCATTCCACTTTGGGAACAGCTCTAATGGATAGGAAATTTTCCTTTCTATCAAACTAAAATCTATCTTTCTGAAGTTTCCATCCTTTGTTTTCAACTCTGCCCTCTGGACTCAAACAAAATAAAGTCGAATCCTTCCCTGTGACAGACCATTGAATATGAAGACACTCTTAAGATTCTTCATTAAATTTAATATCATATTATTTGCAAATCATTTTGCATAGATTCAGATAAGTTTTACACTAGAACTTGTTATTATAATTTTATCACTATTTTAAAAAGAAGGAAGACTTTGGAAGTACAGCAGACAGAAATAGAGAAATTGATAAGTACAGGTTCCCTCCCCCGAGTTATCTTGACTGCTATCCTCCTTTTGTGACTCCTTACAAAAAAAAAAAGGAAGAAAGAAAAAAGAAAAATATTTTGTGCCCAGATGCATGAGCAGATGTGTTGTTCTTAAAACAGATCTGTATACAGAGTTCCCATAAGGGGGAAGGGTAGGAGGTCCTGGAATCATATTTCTTTAGGGGCATCTTCACAATGCAGCAAGTAACCTTTCACTGGAAATGTTCAAGTAGAGTCTGGATGGCCATCTGTCAAGGCTGTTGTAGAGAGGATTCTGACATTGTGTGGGAAATTAGACTAGTTGACCTCTATGGCCCCTCACAGCTCTAAGATTCTATGATTCTGTCTTCTTCCTCTCTCCCCCAACTTGTACCTCTGAATAAGTAAAACGTTTTCCTTTGGTCAGCCTGTGAGCCATCTGAATGGAACTAACAGCATCCATCATTTCAAAATATCTTGATTTAGTATTAAATCATGAATTTAACTAGATGGCATTCTTTAGAATATTATCATTTGACTGGTAACATAAATAGGTCCAGGATGGTCTCTCAAATCACAAGGATGTCAATCTGTTATAAATGATAAAGTCAGTTGTTTTTGGCTACTTTTTGTTAGACAAGTAGGTGTCTCAGTAATAGAATGCTGCCCATGCAATTGGGAAGACCTGAGTTCAAATCCTGCCTCAGACACTGTGCAAACTTGGATAAGCTTCTCAGTCTCAATTTCCTTCATCCTTAAAGTGGGAATAATCCTAGCACCTACCAGATAGGGTTATTGTGAGGATTACATGAGATAATATACACAAAGTGTTTTGCAAGCCTTAAAACACTATAAAAATATTTTAATCTTATCTATTGCTATTACTGAAATCTTTAAGAATGAATCAATGTAGTAACCTATAAACTTACAGTGTTTTTCAATATTCAGTTCTTTTATTGATTTATTTTATATCCTGTGGATCTGGTAAAGTTATTGATTCAATTAATTTTTAGTTGACTCTTTAGAGTTCTTTAAGTACACTACATATCATCTGCAAAATGTGACCATTTTGTTTCATTTTTACCTATGGCTATTCCCTCAATTTCTTTTTCTTATCTTATTGCTATAGCCAGTATTTCTGGTTCTTGGTCAAATGGAAGTGATGACAATGAGCATTTGTTTCATCACCAAATTTATTGGAAAGGATACTCATTTATCTCTGCTTCAGATAATAGTAGTTCTTGGTTATAGATATATGCTCTTTATCATTTTAAGGAAGGGTCCATTTATTCTTATATTTTCTAGTGTTAATAGAAATGGGGTTTGCATTTTGTCAAAAGCTTTTCTGCAACTATTGATATATTCATATGGTTTTTGGTTGATTTTGCTATTAATAGGGTCAATTAAATTTATTGTTTTCTTAATATTAGACCAACCTTGAATTCCTGGTCATAAAATCCACCTGGTCATGTTGTCTCATCTTTTTGATATAGTTTTAATCTTTTTGCTAGTATTTTACTTAATTTTTTATATCTATGTTCATAAAATCATAAAAGCTTATGCTCTTTTTGTCTTCTAAATATGTCAGACAGCATTCTTTAAATCTTTATTGTTGCCCCCTTTTTGTAAAGTGGTACAGGCATTAGAAGCTGTGCAATGATGGAGCTAGCCTGAATTCCAAAGACTGTTAAACAATAATCCTTTATTAAGCAGAAGAACTAGTTGGAAATAGCTTTTATGTAAAACAGCTTCTCATTTGAAAAATGTTTCCTTGTTCCCTTGCACATTCCCCACTCTGCAAGTTTTAATATCTCTTTCCCTTCCTGTATTTTTGCCAATTTTCCATTTTGCATATATAGAATCCTGAAGCGATACATGAATTTATGGCAACTGCAGAGACTGCTGGAGAGAATGGTCTTTATTGTGTGAACTAAAATCAGAACTCAAAGATTTTTTTTAAAAGGACATGCTAGTAGTGGGACTAACTCTATAGTTGGAAAGACCCTGATAGAAGAGTTAGATATGGATTAAATGTAGTGACTCCTTTATATCACTGCCAATTAAAGGTATTTTAATATATGAATAGATTGGCTTTGGTAAATGTTTAGGTTAATGCATTTGAGGATTAGACAGCTATGCCTCTGTGATACATTGTACATTCATATATTGTTTATGGAATGACAAATCTAGTCACAGTTTCTTTTAATTTTTCATGGTTCCCATCATAATAAATGTAATAAAACAGAGTATAAATGTCCCTAAGCATTTCTCAGCATAAACAGGATTTTTAATTAAGAACAAATAATAAATGATTGCATATTTTATTAGCTCCAACTCATTCCTCCTCTGCCCCCCCCCACGTGTTCATTTGGTTCAAGCAGTATAGAAATAACTGAAATATTGTACTATCTTGTAGGCTAGTAAAGTGAGCACTGTTGTAGAGATGGAGACTGCTAACTCAGAGACATTTTCAGATGGAAATCTTGTTAATCTAGTTTTAGGTTATAGTTGGGAAACCACTGGGCTTTTTTTTTGTCAACTAAATATCTGAGGAACTTTTTCTGTTTTGCTTTCTAAGACCTCATTAGATCACTGCTATTTTCATGTAATGTTTACTAGTTGACTGTAGCCTTTACTGAGTAATGGAGCTAGAGTTCCCAATTTATCAACTGATGAGAGTAATGGAAATGTCAAAGATCTAATTCTAGTTGTACAAATCTATAAGTAAAATGGAAAGTATATATAGAAGATCTTTTTAGAAGAATTCTGGCTGTTCCTTTTTAAACAGGGTAATGAACATTGATTGTCCATGACCAAATAAAAATGAAAGATATAAATATTTTACTTTAAAATATGCATATAAAAGGCAGATTTAAATACCTATTAAATGTTATAGATTATATATATTAATTTCTTATTGAATCATTGTGATATGTCATTGGAAATCATATCATCATTTCAATTCAATTCAACAAGCATTTATTTGGTGCCTTCTTTGTGCCAGGGACTGTGTTAGGGATATAAAGGCACAATTTAAGAAGGAAGTAGAATCTTCAAAATGTTATAAACTGATTAAGGTCTGCAAAATGAGAACTTATTCTGACAGTTCTGGAAGAGGCATTTTTCCCAAGAGGTTTATTTTTGATCACTGAGTTTGAAATGTACAGTATGGTGGTATGAACTCACTTGAAGGATTGGTGCTGATTGCAAAGAGATGAACAGAGGGTATTCAGAAGGAGCCAAGTGATTTGTTAAGATTTTTATAGGAAAGTCAACTAGCAAGAGGTCATTGAGATTGAAGTGGCTATAACCTCTGGGAGATGGCAATGGATTCCAAAGATATGATTGGATTTTGACCCAATTTGGAGTTGGAAAGTCAAGGGACTAAATTAAGAAAGGATAGCGGGAGATAAAATAAGCTAAGACATGAGGCTCAAAAGGAAATCTACCAGAGAGGACTCATATTAACAGAAAAAATTCTTGAAATAATAGGATCAGAGTATGATAGGATATATTCATTAAAATGAATTAATGAATGAAGGAATGAATGAAAAAGTATGTATTGAATGATTATGTCCAAAGTACTGTTCTAAAAGCTAGGAATAGATATAGAATAACAATGTAGTCATGGCTGTCAAGGCACTCATGTTCTATTGAGGGAGATGATACATATAGGTGGTTTTAGCTGCAAGTCAGATTATTTCCAGAGCTCTTCGAATTAAGGTCCTGGTCTATCTCCATCAGGATCTGATAAGAATGGTAGCAGTGATTTGACTCACTTGCCATATGTCACCCGTTGTCTCTCTGTAAGGATTCTTTAATGCTTTCCTAGGGTGGCTTGCTTGGCTGGTGACTGGTGGCTGGCTCTTTCTTTACAGAGGTTGCTTCCCTGGATGATGGCCTCAGAGACTGGGTTGGAAGCAGGGCCAGTAGTCTGAGGGCACTGCTATTCCTGGGCCTCTTGCATCTACCAATCTGTCAGTGGTAGCTAATCAGCAGTTCAAAATGGAAATATAAATATATCTAGCTTGGCAAGAGACTTCTTTAAAAAAAATCAAACAGCTAATGTCAGCAGTTATACCATTTTCCAAACTTAAATTTAAGCAAAAAAAAGGACCTTAAGAATCTAGTGTGGGATTTCAATTCCCTTGTGAAAAAAGTACTAGACAGAATTAAAAATTAGACAGGCTCTGTTACTGGTTCAAGCCCTTACAAGATGATGGACCAATGAGCTAGGTTGGCACTTGCTCACAGAAACTGCAGTCAAACTACAGAATCCTAGGCTCGCAAATCTTCCTTATCAGTAGTGATAGACCCAGGGCTTGACTTCTTTGTGTTTTAATTCCTTTGCTCTGGGTCCTGTTTTCATTTACTGGATCTCTTTTATATCAGGCACACTATTTTAGCTCCCCCTTTACTACTTTGGATCACAAGGTATGATAAAACTTCCAGATCA
The DNA here is from genome assembly GCA_011680675.1 of Gymnobelideus leadbeateri. Taxonomy (NCBI): domain Eukaryota; kingdom Metazoa; phylum Chordata; class Mammalia; order Diprotodontia; family Petauridae; genus Gymnobelideus; species Gymnobelideus leadbeateri. Next base: position 1,123,111 of record WOXC01008524.1, read on the forward strand.
ATGCCTCTCTCTTGATCTGCCATTTCTTATCCCAAAACAAATGAACAAAAAAACCTACCTTACCTAGGGAAAAAAAAATCACACGGAAGGGGGACCATGGTGAATAACAATGCAAATTGACTGCTTAGACAGAATAAGGACAAATCTTTAGTTAGAAGCTGCAAAGTGTATGGTACCTTGCAGGCCACCGGGGATGCAAAGACCAAAAGGAAGCAATCCCTACTCTCAAAGAGTTTATAGTCTACTGGTGGGATCTCAGTTGAAAGGTACCTCAGAAACCATCTTGTACAACCTGAACCTAAAGAAGAGTCTCTTCAGGGGTGGCTAGTTGGTGCAGTGAATAAAACACTGGCCCTGGACTCAGGAGGACCTGATTTCAAATTCAGCCTCAGACACTTAACACTTGCTAGACGTGTGACCTTGGGCAAGTCACTTAATCAAAATTGCCCTGCCTTCCCCCCTCCAAAAAAAAAAAAAAGCAAAGAAGAGTCTCTTCTATGACATATTCAATGTGTACTTATCCAGACTCTGCTTGGAGACCTCTAGTGAGGCAGTCAATTTTACTTTTGGGCGGTTGTAATTGTTACAAGGTTTCAAAGTTTTTATTTTATTTTATTTTATTTTATTTTATTTTATTTTATTTTGTTTTGTTTTGTTTTGTTTTGTTTTACCATATCCATTATTTCCTTGGCATAGGCAGCTCCTAGTGAAGAATTCCCTTTGCCAATGTAGGTTGACACCTTCTATGTCAATTATATGATTCTAGAGAATTGCCTGTGGCATAACGAAACAAGGTCAAGGGACTTGCAGACTCCTTGCAAGAGACTTACAGGATATATATAACTATTGAAATGTGAACAAAAGAAATAAACAATCTTTTTTAAAATACTTCCTATATGCTAATAAATGTCCCTGTTATCAAGGAGCTCACAGTGGGGGCTAGACAAAAACAGCTATGTGCAAATATAACACATATAGGATAAACTGGAGATAATAAACCTAGGTCTTCCTGACTTTCAGGCCTGCCCTTCATCTATTCTGCCTTGCTACCTCTTTATTCCTTATCTCTAGCCTCAATATTTCCCTCTGAAAAATTCTACCCATTGCTTCTAGTTCCATGAAAGAACCCTAACTAGGATAGAACAACAGGACAACCATTGTCCTCCAATGGGGCTGAAATTTGGAGAAGGTTCACAGCATTTGCATCTCTTTAGAAGGAAGAAAAAACTGAGAGCTTAACACCTAATTAGCCATAAGAGTTAGTTGAAATATTTGTGCTAAAAGAAATAATGAATGTGATGACTACAGAAAAGCATACAAAGATTTGTAGGAATTGATTCAAAACAAAGTAGAATCAGTAAAATGAAATATGCAACAAAAACAACATAAATAGACAGAAGGACAACATAACAATTGAAACTGAATACTGAGTAATTATGATGACCAAGGTGGTCTCCAAAAAGAGGTATGAGAAAACATTTCCTTAAGCTTCTTCAGAGATGAGAGAATGAGTGTGCAATATTGCATATGATATCAGACTCTCTAAGTTACTTGGTTTTGCTAAACTGGGTTTTTTTTCTTTGTTATACAAGGAAGGTTTCTCTGGGAGAGGGAAGAGAGAGGGATACACTGGGAAATGTAGGTCATATCAAAGCAAAGTATGTCAATAAAATAAAGAAAAAATACAAGGAAGTATGGGGGAAGATGACGTTAAAGTTCTGGAAGGATGGCATTACCCTTAACCGAAGTGGGGAAGTTTGGATTAGAAGTAGGATAAATAGGAAAAGGTTTTTCAAAAAGTTCAGTGATTTCAACAATGAGGGCTCCTTCCATGAATGCATGTATTCATCCATGTTTGCCTTCCTTAGTAGACAAACTTCTTAGGTTCATTCCCCCACCCCTCTCTAATGCATTATTAAGTACCCATCTTTCTATACTTAAAATAGCTTGGTGATGTGTAATGAACATTAGATTTGAAGTCATGGGTCCTATATTCCAATTATGAGCTTGCTTCTTAGTTCCTGTGTGGTCCTGAGCAAGTCACCATCTCTTGGCTTCAGTTTCCTCATCTGAAAAATGAAGGGTTTGGATAGATGACTCCACACTTTATTCTACCTCTCCAGTTGTAAGTCCTAAACTAGTCCCAAGATTACAGACACAGTTTGTCCCTAGGCCCATACTTGAGACCTTTTCAATGTGTTTGTCAGAACTTGGTCTCCACTGACATTAGTTTTAAAGATGCATCATCACACTAACACAATGACACATTGAGGAAGGACTGTAGCGAAGGGACCTTCATTAATAAAAAAAAAACCTCATTAATAAAAGTAGAAAATATACCTGGACAAATTTAAACAAACAAATACAAAATTTAATGTGAAACTCTTTTGGGCACATCCTTTAGGTATTTTGTTACCAACACCATATGTGTATTTGGTGGGAGGAGGAGGAGGGTAATGGGGAAGGGGAAAAAGAAGGGGAAGTATGAAGAATTATGGAACTCATATATATATATATATTTAAATTTCCATCCATTTATGCTTTAGTGCAAATGTAGTTTGTGAATGCTTTGGGTTCATGTTTTACATTATCTGAGGGGAAAAAAGATGCCACAAAATGGAATTCTAATGGAAAGTAGTTCATGTGGGAGATGGTACCAAAGAAGAATTATGTGATGAAATAGGAGACTAGAAGGAGAGATCATTGAAGAAGTCTGGAAAACAAGAATTAAAAAAGAAATAAATAGCTACAGGGACTTTAGGAAGGGCAGCACGAAGATATAAAAACTGAGAAAAAAAGTGATACTGTAAATAAAGGAGAGACCTTAATTAAAACATGCAGTTTCAGTTAATGGGAATGTAAGTGCTATAAAAATCAGAATAAATTAAAAAAAGAACAATAGGGAATAAAGAGACTAAGTAGGATTTTTTTTCATGATCGTGTAGAAGCTAGAGAGTAAATGAGCCTCCTAAGAAGTAAAAGGTTTTTCAGTTAATGTTTTCCAGTAAAATATTTTCTAGTTCATTGCTACTATTTAGGGACATGGAGGCTTTCATAAGAGAATCAGGCCAATAATACTATAAGAAATGGCCTTTATTGGAAGGGGGCATATTTTAATTCATAAAAGGGAAGGCATCAGGTATAACCTAAATATTCAGGAGGAAGGAGAGAGGCATTCTGGACAAGGGACACATCCTAGTCTTAGGCATTAGGAGTGGATGTTTTGAGGCTGAGCACCTGAAAAAGTGCTAAGGTTTCTAGTGGAGGAAGCAAGAGGTCATTGATGGTCTTGCAATATTACACAGTTGTAAAACTTCATTGTATCAAGTTCTCATCACTTTTTTAGTGGACAGGCATGATACTGGGGACCTCTGTCACCTGTACATCAGGGTGACTCAGCAGATCTGGCAAAGGACATGGGTTTAATTGGAGTTGGTAAATTCCCAAGTAGGTACAGCTGATTGGTTTATCTTTTCTGATGTCACAAGAGTTGTCAATTAGACTCCTCTCTTCCTTCCCCCTATCACTAGAGAATATAAAGTAAGAGATTCTAACACTGAAGATTTAAGAACATTCCAGAGAAAGAGGAGGGTAGGTAGCAGGAAAAGCTCTATCCAGAGCAGAGACAGTCTGTTCCAAATTATTTTTAAGAACCAGATTTTTATTTTGACCATTTGTAATGGTAATAGTAATTTGAAGATCCTCCCTGCCCCTTAAGAGGCCTAAGGGAATTTGATGATCCTCTCTGCCCCCTAATAGGCTGAATGTAATCACATGGAGTCTATGGTGGGAGGAGTTTGATGAAGGGTGGAGCAGAGACCACAGGAAGCTGGGAGTCAGAGACAGCTAGGCTTGTGAGTATTTGTTTGTGGGAAGGCAGAAGGATGGTGTGACTTCCTGCTGTGCTATGGTGTATTAATTTCTTTGTTGATATGATGGATTCAGTTTCCTGGTGTTGGGATTTGATTTTCTGACATCTGAATAAATGTTTTGCTTCTGTTTTCTATATAGAGAGTCTGTTATATTTTGCAATTGAGAACTATGGCTGGCATAGTTACAGTCATTGTCAGTGCTGTGAATATTGTGTTGGCACTACACATAGTGTACATTAAGTGAATCATGACTTTGTATCATGAAGATTTAGGATTTGATTTTTTTTATTCTCTTTCATAAAAATTCTGAACTCAACCCCTAATCAGATGAACATTTCCATAAATATTATAGAATAGAAGATTGTATATAAAAATGCTGATTTCTATGATGTAGCGCTTATTTTTCTTTTATATATATACATATATATAATAAGTATATATAGTATATAATAAACTCAGCAAGCAATTTTCAAAGCTGTTCTATGTATTGTGATTCCTTCTGGACTTCAGTCTGTTCTCTTTTTGGGAGTGGGGAGAGGGACCCTATTCCTAGTTCACTTCTCCCTTTCACCCCCTCAATGAAAAAATAAAAGAAAAATAAACCTCTCACTGAAAAATTCCAGTCAAGTAAAAAAAAAAAATCCTACATTGGCTATGTCCAATAATGTAGAAATTTCCTATATGATTTTGTATCATGAATTTATCACTTCACTGTCCAAAGGTGGGTAAGATGCTTCATCCTCAATACTCTGGAATCATGGACAGTCATTTAATTGATCAGAATTATTGGGTCTTTCAAAGTTGCTTATCTTTACAATGTTGTTGCTGTTAAAAATTCCATTAGAATGTGAGCTCCTTGAGAACAGGGACTGTTTTTTTCCTTTTCTTTGTATCTCTAACATTTAACACACTGCATGGGGTGAAGTAGGCACTTAATAAATACTTATTAGTGACTTGACTTGTTCTCCTCCTTGCTCTGCATCATTTCATATATGTCTTCCCAGGTTTTTCTGAAACTTTCCCTTTTTTTTAGCTCTTACAGTGCAATAATATTCAATTGCATTCATATATCATGATAAGTTTAACTATTCCACATTTAATGGCATCCCCTTAGTTTCCAGTTCTCTGCACCACAGAAATGCTCCAATGGAGGCTCCCTTCTTTTTTTGTATATGTGGCTTAAATTCCTCATCCCTTGATCTCTCTGGAGTATAGTAGTGACATTGCTGGATTTAAACAATTTTCAGGGAATAAATCCAAATTGCTTTTCAGAATGTCTGATTCAATTCATAACTCTATCAACAGAGCATTAAAGTGCCTGTATTCTAGCAGCTTTTCCAACAATGGTCATTTTCCCTTTTTTGTCTCCCCCAATCTGATGGGTGGGAGGTAGAACCTCAGAGTTGCTTTTACTTACATTTCTCTAATTATTAGTAATTTGGAGCATTTAAACAATGAAGAGGTAGATATATGATGCTGTGTCAGAAATCACTCCATTTGGTAAAATGATGAATTCAAATTTTGATGGGGTGAGAACTTTCCTTTCAGATTTCACAAGATGACCAGATTTCTACTTGGCCACTTGTGTTCAGAAACCTTACTATAACATCTCAGCTGATCTTTATTTTGGACTGGCAAACAAAGACCGGCTGAGTTTTCATGGGTTTGGGGTTTAGGGACCTGGGATGCAAGTGTCAACATTGCTGTAATGAAACTTTTGGCTTCACTCTTATCTCCCTCTGAGGAGTAGTGGAAGGAAACACATGGTTTATATCAAAACCTGAATTGGGCTGTTAATTTTAACCAAATCTGAACAGCACTAACAGTAGCCTCAGGTGAGTAATTTAACCGCATGATGAATTGAGGTCATATAGGCAGTTAGCATGAATAATCCTATGAAAGAAATTGCCTCATCCTAATTTTCCTTATTTGGTGCCACATAAAGTACTGCTTAGTATATCAATCAACCAAACCTTCAGTTAGTAGGAATTTATTAAGCACCTATCACGTGTCACAGGCTCTGTGCTTGTCTCTAGGGGATAGAAAGACAAAAATGAAATAGTCCTTGGGCACAAGAAGTTTTTTTTAATTACTGGAGACAAGTACAAATATAAATATATAGCAAATATATAAAAAATCAGTACAAGGTCATGCTTGAGAGGGGACACTAGTCATAGGTGGGTAGAGGGGATCGGGAAAGGTTTCATGGAGGAGATGGTACTTAAGCTGAGGGTTAAAGGGAGCTAAGGATTCTAAGCAGCAGAGGGGAGGAAGAAGTGCCTTCCAGGATATGGAGACGGCTTTCTTTTATGAAGAATGGCAAGGACAGTTTGACTGGGTAGAAAAGTGTGTGAAGTGGGGTAATGAGTAATAAGTCTTGGAAGGCAGGTCAAAGCCAGATTTTGAAGGTAGCTAGAATTTCTCAGGGTTGGCTGCCTACTAGCCAAGCATGTAGTATGGCCATGAAGTGAGCCATAGGACATCTTTTTACATTTCAGCTATTTCAGGAGGCATGTATAGGGAAAACCAAACTTAGCCAGAGGAGAGATGTCAGGAAAGAGTACATGAGGATATGTGCCTGAACTGAGGAACAACTTTTCATCAAGATGTCTCAGGAGTGTCTGTTTAAATGAGAGCTGGATTGGTTGGTCTCTTTCAGCTTTAAATCCTATGATCAAATAGGAGTCAGTGTGGCTTAGTGGAAAGTGCACTAGATTTGCAATCAGGAATTCTGAGTTCAGCTATGACATGTATTGTGTGTGTGTGTGTGTGTGTAACTTTGGGTAAGCTGATTAAATTCTCTGTGCCTCAGTCTCATCTGTAAACCTGGGATGTTAAGATATAACTGCTGATGTCTCAGTCATTGTGAAGCACTAGACAGATGTGAGGCTTTATTATTACTTTCTCATTTTATTGTTTTCTGTTGCTCTTTTCCCTAAAGGAGGATAATTCAGAGGTATTTAAATGTATAATTCCAACCCCTCAAGGAAAAGCTAGGGAGCAATTGAGAAGAGAGTAGGGAAGGAAGAATACATGTTGCCTGATATAGAATAAGGTCAGTTAGATGGTGTAGTAGATGTGCTAGGTCTGGAGTTAGAAAGACTCAACTTTTTGAGTTCAAATCTGACTTTAGATACTTGCTACTGGTGTGACCTTGGACAAGTGACTTAAACTTGTGTGTCTTGGTTTCCTCATCTATAAAACAAACTGGAGAAGGAAATGGCAAACTATTCTAGTACCTGTCAAGAAAACCCCCAAAGCGGTCACCAAGATTTGGATCCAACTGAAATGACTGAACAACAATTGAGAATAAACTAATTCTCTGGGTCTAGTGAAGAGGTAGGGACCCACTATGCTCTTTTCTTTCTACTGGTTTCTCTCTAATGGTGGGCTCAAGACGATAGATACTGTAACATTTGAGTCAGAGGAGTGGTGACCTTAGGTTAGTGGAAAGTTGGAAAGAAAGATGTAGCTTTTCATGCACTGAAAGTGTATGACTTTTGTAGATTGAAAATAGTAGGGGGAATGAAGCTTGTTTATTTCTGGAGAACTTGGCGTGGCCTTCCTCTGTTGGGACAATTGGTTTTGGAACTGGTGGTCTCTCAGTGATCTTTTCTTCCTACTTGGAGATAGCTTCGACTTCTTGACTGACTTAGAGCTCTGAGGATCCAGACCAGATATGTAAAAGAATTAGTAGAATTTTAATCCCCCCCTCCCCATTTCAATTTATTTATTTATTTTAGTTTTCAATATGCACTTCCACAAGATTTTGAGTTCCAAATTTTCTCCCTGTCTCTCTCCTCCATCCGTTCCATGATGACATGCATTCTGATTATCCCTTTCCCCAATCTGCCCTTCCTTCTATCACCCCCCACCCCCGCTTTCTTATTTCATTCCCCTTCTATTTTCCTAAAGGGTAAGATAGACTTCTATACCCCATTGCTTGTGTATCTCATTTCCCAGTTGCATGTAAAAACAATTTTTAACATTTGTTTTTTTAAACTTTTGAGTTCCAAATTCCCTCTCTTCCTCCATCTCCACCCACTCTCATCGAGAGGGCAAGCAGTTTATCATACATTGTACACATGTTAGTCATGCGGAACACTTCCATGATAGTTATGTTGTAAGAGACTAATTATATTTCCCTCCATCCTATCCCCCCATTTATTCTATTCTCTCCTTTGGCCATGTCCCTCTTCAAAAGGGGTTGCTTCTGATTACCCCCTTCCCTATTCTGCCCTTCCTTCTATTAACACCCCACCTTTATCCTTTTCCCCACTACTTTCCTATAGGGTAAGATAGATTTCCATACCCAATTGAATGTGTATATTATTCCCTCTTTAAGCCAAATCTGATGAGAATAAGGTTCACTCTCTTGTCTCCCCCATCTTCCCCTACACTGTAAACGCTTTTTCTTGCCTCTTTTATGTGAGATAATTTACCCCTGTTCTACCTCTCCCTTTCCACTTCTCCCAGTATATTTCTCTTTCATCCCTTAATGTTATTTTTTAGATATCATACCTTCATATTCAACTTATATTCCCTCCAACTACTCTAATAATGAGAAAGGTTTCATGAGTTACAAATATCATCTTTCCATGGAGGAATGCAAACAGTTCCATCTCAATAAGTCCTTTATGATTTCTCTTTCCTGTTCACCCTTTCATGCTTCTCTTGAATCTTGTATTTGAAAGTTAATTTTTCTATTTAGCTCTGGCTTCTCAAGAATGCATTAAATTCCTCTACATCATTGAATATCAATTTTCCCCTCTCATTAATTACACTTAGTTTTTTTGGGTAAGTGATTATGGGTTTTAATCCTAGCTCCTTTGACCTCCAGAATATCATATTCCAAGCCCTCTGATCCTTTAATAAAGAAGCTGCTAAATCTTGTGTTATCCTGATTGTGTTTCCACAATATTTGAATTGTTTCTTTCTGTCTGCTTGCAATATTTTCTCCTTGATTTGGGAGCTTTGGAACTTGACTATAATATTTCTGGGAGTTTTTCTTTTGGGATCTCTTTTAGGAGGTGATCAGTGGATTCATTCAAGGACAATTTTGCCCTCTGGTTCTAGAATATCAGTGCAGTTTTCTTTGACAATTTCTTGAAAGATGTTATCTAGGGTCTTTTTTTTTTATTTTGGCTTTCAGGTAGTCCAGTAAGTTTTAAATTCTCTCTGCTGGATTTATTTTCCAGGTCTGTTATTTTTCCAGTGAGATATTCCACATTGTTTTCTATTTTTTCATTCTTTTGGTTTTGTTTTATAATGTCTTGATTTCTCACAGAGTCATTAGCTTCCATTTGCTTCATTCTTATTTTTAGGACTTATTTTCTTCAGTGAGCTTTTTATTTTATTTTTATTTTATTCCATTTGGTCAATTCTACTTTTTAAAGCATTCTTCTCTGAAATGACTCTTTGGACCTCTTTTGCCATTTGGTCCAGTCTATTTTTTAAGTTGTTATTTTCTTCAGTATTTTTTAGGTCTCCTTTAGTGAATTGTAAACTCTTTTTTCATGATTTTCTTGCATCACTTTTATTTCTCTTCCCAATTTTTCTTCTACTTCTCTTGGTTGATTTTCAAAATCCTTTTTGAGCTGCTCCATGACCTGAGACCAATTCATATTTTTCTTGGAGGCTTTGGATGTTGGAGCTTTGATTTTGTTGTCTTCTTCTTAGTGTATGTTTTGATCTTTCTTACCACCAAAGTAAGATTCTACAGTCTGATTTTTTCCTACTGTTTGTTCATTTCCCCAGCCAATTACTTGACTTTTTTTTTTAATTAAACAAATGCTTTATTAACTTCTGGTTTACATCATTCGTTTCCACCAGATTATGAGTTACATTTTCCCCTCATTTTTTCCCTACCACCACCCCAGAATAGCAGTCCCACTAGATATCCCCTCATCCAATCTGCTCTCTCCCATATCTTCTCCCATACCCCCTTCAACTTTCCCATTAGGGCAAGGTGAATCTCTGAGCCCCACTGCCTGGACATCTTATGAAACATTTAATTTAAAAACTTCGATTTTCAGATCCATTCCCTTCCTCCCTTGTCACCCACTCCCTCTGAGAAGATAAGCAATTCAGTATGTGTTGTACATGTATATCTATGCAAAACATTACCATAGTAGATGTATTGTAAAAGACTGCTTATATTTCCCTCCCACCCGTCTCACCTCCCACCTGGTCCATTCCCTACTTTGATCCTGTCCCTCTTTGATAGTGGGTACTTCTAACCTCCCCTCTCCCAGAATGCCCTCCCCTCCATCATCCCCCCTCTCATCCCCCTTTCCCCTACTCAGGAGAGTGAGTGAGGGTAAGATATTCCATTTAGTATGTATGTGATTCTCTCCTTGAGCCAACTTCAATGAGAATATGCTTTTGCCTTTTTGCCTTCCTGTTCTTCCCCTCCCCTGCAACTACTTCCCCTTGCCTCTTCTACATGAGATAGTTTGCCCTACCCTGTCTCTCTCCATCTCTTCTTGCCACTTTCCTCTCTCACCTCTTGACTTCACCCCTTAAGAATCATCCCTTCCTTGGGGCAGCTAGGTGGCGCAGCAAGCAGAGAGCCAGCCCCGGAGCCAGAAGGACCCAAGCTCGGATCTGGCCCCAGTCACCCAACACACAAACAAAAACCCAGCCACGTGAACCTGGGCAAGTCACCCAACCCCAATTGCCCTCCAAAAAAAAAATAATAATCATCCCTTCCCATCAAATTCAACCTGTGCCTTCTATCCATGTATACCTGTGAACATATGCCATGTACCCTTCTTCAATTATTTTCATAATGAGAAAGGTTTCATCAAACACAGTTATTGTTTTTCCATGTAGGACTGTAAATAGTGCAACTTTGATAAGTTCCTTTTGATTTCTTTTCCTTGATTACCTTCTCAACCATCTCTTGCTTCTTGTGTCTGAATGTCAAATTTTCTATTCAACTCTGGTTTTTTCATCAAGAATGCTTGAAAGTCCTCTATTCTGGGGTGGCTAGGTGGCGCAGTGAATAGAGCGCCGGCCCTGGAATCAGAAGGACCTGAGTTCGGAGCCGGCCTCCGACACCTAATCCGCACAGACAAAAACCTAGCCGTGTAACCTTGGGCAAGTTACTTAACCCCAATTGCCCTAAAGGGGCGGCTAGGTGGCGCAGTGAGTAAGAGCGCCAGCCTCGGAGTTGGGATGACCCGAGATCAGATCCGGCCTCAGAAAATGAGCACCCACGCATAAATCAAAATGACTAGCCATGTAACCTTGAGCAAGTTACTTAACCCCAATTGCTTTAAAAAAAAAAAAGAAAGAAAGTCCTCTATTCCACTGAATGACCATATTTTCCCCTGAAACAAGATACTCAGTTTTGCTGGGTAGGTGACCCTTGGGTTCATTTCCAGCTCTTTTGCCCTTTGGAATATCATATTCCATGCCCTTCTATCCCTCAATGTAGAAGCTTCCAGGTCCTGGGCTATTCTGATTGTGTTTCCACAATATTGAAATTGTTTCTTCCTGGCTGCTTGTAGTATTTTCTCCTTGATCTGGGGATTCTGGAACCTGGCTATAATATTCCTGGGAGTTTTCTTTTGGGGATCTTTTTCAGGAGGTGATCTGTGGATTCTTTCAACCTCTATTTTGCCCTCTGGGTCTAAAACATCAGGGCAATTTTCCTTGAGAATTTCTTGAAGGATGATTTCTAGGTTCTTTCTTTGATCATGGCTTTCAGGTAGTCCAATAATTTTTAAATTATCTCTCCTGGATCTATTTTCCAGGTCAGTGGTTTTTCCCATGAGATATTTCACATTGCCTTCTATTCTTTCATTTGTTTGGATCTGTTTAACAGCATCTTGATTTCTCATAAAGTCACTAGCTTCCATTTGCTCCAGTCTAACTCTGAAGGAATGAATCTCCTCTGTGAGCTTTTGAGATTCTTTTTCCATCTGGCAAATTCGACTTTTTAAGGCATTCTTCTCCTCATTGCCTTTCTGAGCCTCTTTTGCCATTTGAGTTAGTCTATTTTTTAAGGTGTTATTTTCCTCAGTCAGGCTGTTGACTGTCATTTCATACTTTTCTTGCATCTTTTTCATTTCTCTTCCCCAAATTTTCCCCCACTTCTCTTATCTGCTTCTTAAGGTCCTCTATGGCCTGTAGCCAGCTTGTACTTTCATTTGGGGCTTTAGGTGCAGGAGTTCTGATCTCACAGTCCTCCTCCATGCTTTGAGCCTCTTTGCCCCTAAAATAGGAGTCCAATGTTGAACTTTTCTGTTTATTTTGTTTCATTTGCCTAGGCATATTGCCACTTAATTACTTGATTTTTGGGCTTGTTGCCACAGTAGGACTCTGCCACCAGACAGGGGAGCTTCCGCCCAAACGTGGGGTCTTCACAACTTCCTCCAGTTGGGTGGCCTCTGTAAAGCCTCCACCCACTCTGGCAAGTTGGATACCCACCCCAAACTTCCCCCCCAGACCACAATCCAGATCCAGGCAGTTTAAAGCAAAAGCGATTAATCCCCAGACTGATTGCTGGATCTTCCTACAGTTTGCAGACCAGGAGCTAGAGCCACTACTGATGCTGCAAAATGGCTTCTGTGCAGCTGTTTCTTCAGCAGCTTTTTGCCCCCAGGGGAGGAAGCCACATGTTCCCCAAATACTGGTCCCAAAGTCCATAGGGCACTAACCTCTCACTTTGTCCTAGGCATATCTGTGCTGATAATTCTGGAATCGCCACAATTGCTGGTGTTCTGGGGTTCCACCAGCCGGCTGAAGGCCTGGCCGCCCTGGGGCTAAAACCTCGGACCTGGGCTCGGCTCTGCGGGCTGTGCTGTAGGTTCCCAGCGAGCTGTGCTGCCTGCTCTCAGAGCACTGCGCTGTCCGCTCCCTGCAGGGCTGCTGGGCCGTCCTCAGCAGGAGGTTGGCTTCTCTGTGCCGTTCTGTGGGTGCTGTGGCTCCAGAAGTTGTTCGGAGCTCCCTTTCACATTGTTTGAAATTTGTGTGGGGCAGAGCACATTGGAAATGCTGTTTCAATTACTTGACTTTTTAATTCTTTTTTAAGGTAGGACTCTTTTTCCAGTGTGGAGGAAATATTGTCCCAAGATTCAGGGGTTTTGTGCAGTTGTTTTCAGAGAGATTTCTAGGGAACCTGCAAGTTTTTAGTTCTTCTAAGGTATTATGATCTAAGGAGAGGTGTTTACTCCTCTCCTGGTCTGGGCTCTGATCAGTGAATGACCCCAAGCACTCTTTTCTGCCCTGGAACTGTGAGGAGGGTTCTCTCTCCACTGCTACCATAAGCTCTGCTATAAGTGTTCCTCCTCACTCCAGCATTGCCACCTAGGACTATGAACTAGATCCAAATGCAAAGCAACAGAATCCTGCCTCAGTGCCAGCAAAGAGACTCCTGTGATCTCCTCTGATCAGTTGTTCAATCCCCTTACTGTCTGTGGGCGGAGAGCTCTGGAAGCAGCTGCCATCACTGCTGCCACTTCCGCCCCAGGACTGAGCTAGGGCTGGGGCTGATTGGTGCTCTTCTCTCACCCAGATCTGACAGACCTTTTGAACTGACCTTCCAAGTTGTTTTTGGAGTTTGTGGGTTGAGAAGTCTGGAAACTGCCTCAGCTGCCAGTGATTAATTCCCCTGAGTCCTGCTCCAGGTTTGCTGGGGCCTTGTCTGTGCTGGCACAGCCCATACTGGAGTATGCTCCTTTCCCAAGAGGGTGCAACAGACCATTCCTGTTGATCATCCAGATTGTCTTGGGCTGGAAATTAATTTTACTCTGTCTTTTTGTGGGTTCTGCTGCTCTAGAATTTGTTTAGAGTCATTTTTACAGGTATATGGAGGGGTTTGGGGGAGAGCTCAAGCACGTCTTTACTTTTACTCTGCCATCTGGGCTCCAATCTTCCCCTTCTGCCCCCCATTTTAATTTTGTAGTATCACCTGGTTGATAGGCAACTGGATTTGGATTCAGGATATGGGTTCAAATGTCACTGTAGAAGCTTATTAGATAGATATATGGTCCTGGGCAATTCCTTAACGTCTTCTTTTTCAATTGCTTCATTTATAGAATGAGAGTAGGGAGTAGAACTTAATGGCATCTAAAGTCATAGCTCCTTCCAGCTTTGAATCTGTTATCTTTTGATCAGAGACAATCTGAATCCTCTTCTCAGAATTTGTATGATCATGGACAAGATACTTTTCCTTTCTAAGGTTCAATTTTCCAGATAGTAAAAAAAAAAAAAGTCATAGGATTAGGTCATCTCTCATGTTTCTTCCATCTCTAACATTCTATGAATAATCCTGTGATACTACTGTTGCCAGTATAATGTTTTATTCTTTATTTGTATATTTCCTTGATGAATCTCTGTTGGATTTCTGAATTATAGATAAAATCCTTCAGCTAAAATATTCCAATATCACCAGTGTAATAAATAAATAAACAAATAAATAAATGAATAAATAAATGTTTTCAAGGAGTTATTTCTCTGTCTCTGTCTCTTTGTAATTTATTAAACGGAATGTCCCAAAGTAGGCTATAGTCAAAGTCATAAAATGTTTGAGAAGACTGATTCTGCAGGACATTTCTAAGGAGCAGTCATATTAAAAGTCCTGGTGAATTCAAGCAGACCTAGAACAATGTCTTGGCTGTTATATTCTTCAAATAATTGATAGTCATCTTAATTTGTTTTGACTTTTACAGACTTAACTAAGATGTTCTATGAATTATCTGAGCTATATCATTTTGTAAGTCACAAGGATATGGGAACAAGACTCTGGCACATGGCAGATATATTGCAAGCTCCCTTCTGTCTGGGCAAATCATGTAGAAAACAATTACTGACAAAGGTCTGATAAAAAAATAAAATAAACTGAATAGGAACTAGCCCTATTCTAGATATGGCTCCCAAATTACATGGGATTTTAGGTCACAGTAGAGTCCTGAAATGTCTCCCCCTACTCCCTCATATATTTCTGCCATCATTTAGCTTCTGGGCATGAGAATCCTACCATTAAAGCCATTCATTTTAGGTAAGACTCCTAATGTTATTATTAGATTATTAGAGAGATTGGTAAAATGAATAGTGGATCATACTTGAAGCCAGGAATATTTGAATTTAAATTCTGCCTCAATGCTTACTAGCTGTGTGACCATGGTCTTTCATAGCTTCAGTTTCATCATCTTTAAAATGGGGATAATAATTGCATCTAACTCAGGATTGTTGGGAGCATAAATTGAGATAATAAATGTAAACTACTTTGCAATATACCAAAACACAGGAGCAGCTTCAGCATAGTAGCAATATGAGCAGACAAGTCAAGAGGGAAAGAATTAACTGCAAAGAAAGAAACTACTGGGAAGAAAAGAGAATTCTCAGCATTAATCAGGTTATAGTAGAGAAGGAATGTAAAATAACTAATGAGTACCATTCTTGCGAATAACCCAACAAGATTTGTGTACTAGCTTCCATATTGATAGTAATCATTCTATGATTCTTCTGACTCTCCCAGACTTTCTCTATAATTCCCCAGAAAGCTATTCACCCTGGAAGATCACTGTGCCTCTAGACATCTCACATACCCTCTGCCTCTCAGGTTTTCTTTCTGATTGGCTCCCGATCTTCAGATAACCAGAAAAGTAATATTTTCATCCCCTTACAGGTTTTTCTATCAACTATCACAGATTTTTTCCACTATGCTCAAGGACTTAGGACCTTCATCTCTTTCCCCAAAGAGATTTGTCTCTCCTTTGTCTCCCCAAATTAGACAGAACTGTTTTTCTGTTCAGCTTGTTATCCTGGTGTTAATACCATGCCTGGGATATAGTAAGTGCTTAATAAATGCTTGATTCATGTTTGTAATCTGAGCACCTCTTTTATCTCCCATCCCTGGGAAGAGCCCTTTGGTCTAGAGCCAGGGCTGGGGAACTTACAGCCTTGAGGCCAGATGTGGCCCTCTAGGTCCTCAAGTGTGGCCCTTTGACTGAATCCAAACTTCACAGAACAAATCTCAGGAATTAGTTTATGTGTATTATCTCAATTTATCCTCACAACAATCAGTTAGATGCTATTGTTATACCCATTTTAAAGATGATGAAACTGAGACTTAGAAAGGCTTGGTCATAGGTAGTAAGCATTGAGGCAGAATTCAAACTCAGATATTCTTGGCTTCAAGTACAGTGTACTATCCATTTTGCCAATCTTCTCTAACAATCTAATAATCATGGTAGGAGTCTTGCCTAAAATGATCTGTTCTGTGAAGTTTGGCATCAATCAAAGGATCAGACTTGAGGACTTAGAGGGCCATATGTGGCCTTGAGACTGCAAGTTCCATACTTCTGGTTCTAGACGACTGTAGCATTGAAAGTTGCAAAAAAATTTTTTGATCTGTGCTATCTGTTGCAAAGAGGGTACTGACTTACATTGGTAGAGAAAGTTTCTGCACCCAGGAGTTCCCTGTAAGAATTAATAATGAAAGCATTTATTACATGCTTAATATGTGCTAAATGCTGGTACAAAGGAAGAAAAAAGAAAATTAGTTCCTATTCTTAATGAGCTCACACTCTGGGGGAGCCAACATAAAAGAAGGTTCATCAGCTGCAGGGTAGATGGAAAAATATCGAAGTCCTAAGGGTGCACCAAAGGAGCACATGGCTCCAGGGTCCTAAGGCTATGCCAGTAGGTCCACTGACAGTGGGGACTGGGGCCGCAGGCTAGGAAGGGCAGATGGTAAGGCCTGGAGAGATTTTACTACCAGCTGGGCCTCCTTATCACAGAAAGGAATTGAATTAGTGAGTCCCATCTCAACCAAGCCACATGAACAGTCAAAGATCCTGGGCAGGAAAGGAGAAAGTCAAGGAGGAAGCCATGAGCCTCTGGGGCTAGGTCCTATGGCCAACCAGCCATGCCGGATGAATGCTGGGAGAGCCTAGGGCCCAGAGAAGGGAGTGTGTTGGGGGAAGGGTCAAACCAGGACCAAGGAGAGGGCACAAATGAAAGGGAAGCTATCTATCTGACTCCAAGGTGCCCAGGTTCCCTTAGATCCTCTCTCCCCTAACCTTTGTATCTCCCTCTGTGCCTTGCTCAGGGCCTTTGCACATGGTTGTTTTTTAATGAATGCCTTATACATTAAATTAGAGGCACAAAATGGACTCTTTGAAGAGAGCCTGAGGAAAACCTCACCTACTTTATAATCTTGTCTGGGTGTTGGCCCTGCTATAAGATTTTTGACAGTGGCTATCACTCAGTTCAGATTGGCTCAAATGCCATTCTGTGCTTTGAATACTAACTAAAAAGACCAGGAACACAGATCATAGATCAAGAAATAGAACAGATCTTAAAGGCCATAGAGTACACTGCCCTCACTTTATAGATAATGAAACTGAGGCCTAGAGAGGTTAAGTGACTTGCCAGGGTCACGAAGCTAGCATCTGAAGTTTGCTTATACACATACACATAACCTAGGTATTAAAAATTAATTATCCCAACCACTTTACACAAAGCAATATTTTAAAAAGTCCCTCATGTTACAAGTCTCCATGTACCTAAAACACCCAAAATATCATTTTGTGTGTGAAATTTTTCTCAAATAACTCCGCCCCACACTTAAATACAAGGAAAGAAATAGAAATCTTCAATAATAATACTTAATAATATTCAATAATAGGGGCGGCTAGGTATCGAAATGAATAGAGCTCCAGCTATGGAGTCAGGAGGACCTGAGTTCAAATGCGGCTTCAGACACTTAACACTAGCCATGTAACATTGGACAAGTCACTTAACCCCCATTGCCCTGCCTTCTCTCTTCCAAAAAAAGTCACAAAAACCCAAACCAACAATAATATTCAATAATAATAATTTGATCATTAATAATAATAAATCTGAAATGAAATCCTTTCAGTCTATGGAATGTTATCACTATGTACTCAATCATTTATTTTTAACATAAAATACAAAAAATAAAGTTATTTAAAAATCATTCTACAGACTTTCTAGGTTTTCTTCTATGACCAATTTTAAACTGCATCTACATTGCAGTTTACATCTATGACATAAATGCAGTGTCAAACACACACACACACACACACACACACACACACACACACACACACACATATATATTTATTTATTTATAATCCCTCTTCCTTAAAAGTCTTTCTCTAGGGGCGGCTAGGTGGCACAGTGAGTAAGAGCACCGGCCTTGGAGTTGGGATGACCAGAGATCGAATCCGGCCTCCTAAAATGAGCACCCACACATAAATAATGACTGGCCGTGTAACCTTGAGCAAGTTACTTAACCCCAATTGCTTTAAAAAAAAAAAGGTCTTTCTCTGATACTACTTATGCTATGACTTGGAGAGGGCCCTAAGCAATTAAAAGCCAGCACAGTATATGGCACTGAGTACTATGTTTGGATTCAAGGAGACCCAAGTTTGTTGGTTTTTTGTTTTTTTCTTTTTGGAGGGGGAAGGCAGGACAACTGGGGTTAAGTGACTTGCCCAAGGTTACATGGCTAGTGTTAAGTGTCTGAGGCTGTATTTGAACTCAGGTCCTCCTGCCTCCAGGGCTGGTGCTCTATTCACTGTGCCACCTAGCTGCCCTGAAACCTAAGTTTGAATCCTTCCTCTGACAATTACTGTTTGAAAATGAGAAGGTCAGCTTTCCTCTGTACATCGTTTTCCCTCTTTATAAAATGAAGAGAATAATAATTAATAGTCATTAGAACAAATAAGATTCATACAGCACTATGTGCCAGACATTGCTCTAAACCCTTACTATCTCCTTTGATCCTTACAACAACCACGGAAAGGAGAGACTCTTATGATGTCCATTTTATAAATGAGAAAACTGAAGCAAACAGAGGTTGTGCCTTGCCCATTTGCTTAATACCTGTAATATTAGTTACATTTACAATGAATACCTGCAAGTGAATGTCTATAATGCCTACTCCACAGGGCTGTTTTGAGCATCAAATGCAATTTTATGTACATGTTTGTATATTTATATTGCTATGTATTATTGAAGACTTTGGCCTTCAACTATGTAACACCTTCTTCAGAGCATAATGATAAGAATAAATGATATTTCTATCTATCTATCTGTATAAGGTCTAGAGCTCAGATTTTTTTCAAAGTTTTCCTAGTTTGATAGGAATCTGTCAAATTCATACTCTACTGGTGCTGTTAGTCATTTCAGTTGTGTCTGACTCTGTGACCCCACTTGGGGTTTTCTTGGCAAAGATGGTTGTGGCATGGTTTGCTATTCCTTCTCAAGGTCATTTTATGATCTTGTTTTTGGTTTTTTTTGCTTTTTGGAGGGCAATTGGGGTTAAGTAACTTGCCCAAGATCTGTAGAAAGCTCTAGGATGAGATCTGTAGAAAGCTCTAGGATGAGGAAACTGAGGCAAAAAGGATTAAGTGACTTGCCCAGGGTCACAAAGCTAGTAAGTGTTTGAGGTCAGATTTGAATTTAAGGAAACAAGACTTCTTGGTATTCTATCCACTGTCTGTATAGGTCTAGATAGTTAGATATAGAAATAGTACTATATAAATGGCAGTTTTCATTATTATAGAAGGTTTAGGCAATCACCCTAAGCTGAAAGAGCTTCTCTATTATGGGTATAACTGTAGACTGTGGATCTTTTTTCAAGGACTGATCAAAGCAAGGCCAGAATGACTTATTACTAGAGGTCTAATCAGATGAGATATTTTTTTGTCCATTGCAACTAATTTTCATGGAATGATGTGATTTATATTATCAAAGAGAGTTCCTACAGTGCTGAAATCATGGAACCTTCATGCTGAACAAACGTATGAGAACATACATACACCCACACCCACATGACAAGTGTAAAGTCATACTCACCAACCCTATAAAAATGCCTGATGACAAAATGAACAAGATGAGGATTCTGGGGCTCTCCAGCTGGATTGCTGCTGCAGACAATAGAATTCCAAGCTCTGTGACCTGATCTCTGAAATTCTGCTTGCAAGAATAGGTGTCAGGCAGAGGAGCACACAAAGGGGAATGTGGGGCACAGCTGCTAATCTGGTTCAATTTCTGTTATTTGAAAACAACTCCAAAGTGCACTATTTAAGGCAACCAAGTTATTCATTCAGTGAGTATGTTAGAGGAAAGCTTCCTCAGCTCCTTTCTACTCAACAAAATTTCAACTGCCCAAAAGTATTCACGCACCTGGTGTATGCTCCTTTTTCTATCTATTGTTCCCAGTTGAAAGAGGCAACTTGTCAAAGCATCTGCTGCTAGGGTGATGGAAAACTAGACCTCAAATGCCCTTTCAATAGAGCCAACCTAACTGGGAGGTGGAATATGTTGTGTGTGATTGGAGAGGCTCCAAGAATTCCCCTTTCTCCAACACATCTCCCTTACTATCTGTAGAAAGCTCTAGAATTTGATTATTAGGGATTCCTTCTTTAGATATTTAAACCCTTTTTTGCACTCTGAGAATCCTTTATTAAAATGCAAACGTCCATGACAGGCAAAATATGCTAAGTTATCATTTCACACTTCAGTGGATCCTAGTTGACAACTAATTCAGAACATTTGTTTGTTTATTTGTTTTTTGAGGATGCAGTAAAACTGTAACAGTAACATTGTGCAATGATCAACTATGATTGACCTCAGCAATACAGTGATCCAGGACAATCTCAAAAGACTCATGATGGAAAATGCTATTCACATCCAGAGGGGGCAGGGAACTGACAGAGTCTGAATGCAGATTGAAACATACTGTTCTCACTTTTTTTGGTGTGGTTTTTTCCTTTTGTTTTATTTCTTCTTTCACAACATGACTAATGTGGAAATATGTTTTACATGATTGTGCACGAATAACCTATATCAGATTGCTTGCTGCCTTGGGGAGGGGGGAGAGAAGAGAGGGAAGGAGATAAATCTGGAACTCAAAATCTTATCAAAATGAATGTTGAAGACTATCTTTACATGTAATTGGAAAAAAATAAAATAGTATTAAATAAAAAAAATAAAAAGAAGATGCAGGAAGGATGTCTGGGCAGTTTGACTCCATTAGAGTCTAATTTGGAGTCAGAAAGACCTGGAATCAAGTCCTTCCACTGATCTATACTGACTATGTGATCCTAAGTGAGTTGCTTGGACTCTCTGAGCTCCAGAGACCTATTATTGTAGGGTCACATGGGTAGAAGGTATTTCCTCAGTGGGAAATCCCTACACCAATGAAAACATAGGTCCACAACAACAACAACAACTTGGGGTGGAGGAATGAAAGGGAGAAAATGTAAGACCATCAAGCCAGGAGTAGTGAGAGATGCTGAAAGTGAGGATGATAAAGATAAATGGCTGACTTACTATTTGGTGACTTGCCCTTAACTCAGAAAACCAGCCTTGGGTAAAATTATGTAGCCATTTAAATTTGTCCCTGAAGACCACAGTCTCCTCATTCTATAATCCTTTCCTACCTCTCCCCAGATCTCTCTGACCATACTTTCTTCACCTCTTATCTAAACTGACTCTAAAAAAAGATTCTATGCACTCATTCACACTAAAGTAAAAAAGGCTGATAGACTTCATTGTATTATACTTCTCAGTGCTATTTCTAACTGGGGAGAAGGTTTTAAGTCCAATTCTAATTGTGGAATCACAGGCTCCCCCACAGATTGTTAAACTAATAATAAGAGCTCACACTTATAGAAGCTTTAAGGTTTTCCAGTACTTTACATACATTATCTCATTTGATTCTCACAATAGTTCTATGAGGTAGGTGTCAGATATTTTTATCTCTACCTGAAAGGTGTAGAACCTGATGTTTGGAGAGGTTAAGTGATTTAATCTCTCATGGAGAGCACAGTGAATTTTGCTGGGACCTGAAGAGTGTAAGATGTTTGTCTCCAGCAGCTAAGTGACTGCTGTCTGAGCTCTAAGAACAGTCTGGACTTCTTCCTAGAAGAGTAGGTCAAGGGGCAATAAGAATACCTCTCCAGTGTCCAGATTGTAAGAGTATGAAGTGCCTCCCTAAAAAGAGGGGTTCCTACTTGAAAACAAAAAAGGGGGGTCTGAGGAGGCAAAAGAGAACTCTGACTTTAGTTAGGCATTTGGAGGATCAAAGAATGTCCCATAAAGGAGAAAGGGAAGAAGAAAGACCATTGAATAGTGGGAGCTAAAAAGCACACATATTACTCTTCCCAAACTAGAGGGAGCTGTGCCCTCTAAAAACCAGAAACAGTTGCTTATACTCCAAGGAATGATGATGGAGAGCTACGGGTGCTGACAGGTGAGAGATCATTCAAGAAGGGTCAGAGGACAAACAGAGGAGTAAGGGCAGCTGTTGACTGGCTGCTGAGGGGTATTGAGGCAGCTATTTGTCATCTGATAACAATAGTGAGATCTCTTGTACTCTAAGGGCGTGTATCCAAGATATGACAGAACTTTCCAAGATCTGTCAAAACACAAGACTACTACACACTTTAGAGTGATTCATGTGGGCACAACTGGTACTGCCAGGAGGAATCTAGAAAGCATTGCTAAAGATTACAATCTTGGGTTGAGAAATCAAAGACATCAGTGCCACAGGTGGTGTTTCTGTTACTGCTGCCTATCAAAGGCAAGGGCTTCAAAAGAGAAAGGCATATTTAGAAAGTGAACAGCTGGTTAAAAACATGGTATCTGATAATGGGGCTTTGTACTTTTGGGACATGGCTTAAAATATAGTAATGACAGGTTCCTGGTCAGAGATGGAGTACACCTAATAAGAATTAGTAAGAATGTATTTCCCTGGAGTCTAGCAAGTATAATAAAAGAGCTTTAAAGTGAAAGGAAAGGTCACAGAGAGCAAAAACTGCTTATGTATATCTAACAAGCTATTTATCAAGGAAAAACCTACAATGGAGGGAGTAGAATAGTAATATAAAAGCCTAAAAGTTTACAAAAGATGAAAATCCAAGAAAAGAGTCTGAAATAAAATTTTTGGCCTCATATATATGAGTAGGCAAATGAAGAATATATGATTAGTATGTGAGGTAAATTAGAGATCCCAACGGTAAGAGGCTAACTTGACCTGATGCATGCCCTTGACACTTGGTGAGATGAGACTTTTGAATGGGAAGTGACTCTGGGTGGGCAGAGTATTAAAAAGAAATAGGAAATTAATTTTTAAAAAGGGTGGCAGCATCAGAGTAGTATTGTACATTAGGAAGATATATTCATATGAAGAAATCCAGGAATCACAGGTGGAGATCATTTAAGCAAAGATCAAAAGTAACAGAAACAGAAGTGATACTGAGACTACCTGGGAAGAAAGAGAACAAGGATGTGAAGTTTTGGAAAAAAATCACAGTCCTGGAATGGAGGCATAAAAGAGTAGTGAAGCCTAACTTGAATTATTTAGAGATATTCTGGAGCTCTTTTTGCCCAAACAACACAATTATTATAATTTTTTCACTTTTGTTAATGATAACTTCACTTCTCAAAAGGTAAGGGAAACAATAAGGGAAATTCCAATTGTTACTATTAAGGAGAAACTAGTTAATAGGGATGGAAATGAAATGAACCTTATGTGAAAGTGATCACTCCCTCTTAGAATCAGTGATAGAGAAGAAGCTGGAAGCTGGAAGAGTTCAAAGAGTTTAGAGAAAGATCAGATAGATAACCCTCCCCTTTTTTAAAAACTATATTTCCCCACAGAGACTAAAGATACTCATTATATCTTTAAGAGACAAATGGAATCTTGTGGAAATGATAGTTTGGCTGGGAGTTTAGAGAGTTTTAACAATCATGGAGAGTTGCCTGTCTTTTCTAGGAGTCAATTTGTATAAACTGTAGAGTGATGGATTTAAAGAAACTGAAGAGATTGTTTTCCTCTCATATCTGTAGAAAAGTTGAAGAGAGAAATAAGATGGAGAAATATTAATTCTTTTTTTTAGTTTTCTTCTTTTTTGTGTGTGTTACATTTAAGTTCCAAGTTGTTTCCCTCCCTCTCACCCTCCCAACCTTGTGCTAAAGGCCAACATTTGACACAGATATGAATATAAGTGAAACTTTACAATACATAATTCATATACTAGTTCTTTCTCTGGAAGTGAATAGCATCTTCTTTCATAAGTCTTTTGTAGTTGATTTGAATGCAGAATAGCTTAGTCATTTATATTTACTCTTTGAATAGTATTGCTGTTACTGTACACATCATTCTCTTGGTTCTGCTTGTATTTCATGCAAGTCTTTCCATGTTTTTCTAAAATTATTGAGCTCATCATTTCTTATAGCACAGTGGTTTACTATAGTAATACACTGAGAGTAGTATGCTACTCACAATCATATACCACAACTTATTCAGCCATTTGCCAATTGATGGGCATTCCTTTAATTTCTAGCTCTTGGCTGCCATGAAGAGAGCTGCTATAAATATTTTAGAACATATAGGTTCTTTTATTTTTTTTCTTTGATCGCCTTGGGAAGCAGACATAATAGTGGTAATACTGAATGAAAGGTTATATATATGGTTTTATAACTCTTTGGGCATACTTACAAATTGCTCTCCAAAATGGTTGAATCAGTTTACAGTTCCACCAAGAGTGTATTAGTGTCCCAATTTTTCCACATCACTTCCAACATTTGTCATTTTCCTTTTTTTAGCCAATCTGCTGAGTATGAGATGATATCTCAAAGTTGTTCTAATTTATATTTATCCAATCAGTAATGATTTAGAGCATTTTTATATGACTATATGTGGCTTTTATTTCTTCCTCTAAAAACTTCCTGTTCATATCCTTTGACCATTTATCAATTGGGAAATGAGAGAAATATTACATTTTATGAAGCATTTTAACTTTTATCTTGTGAAGAGGATGAAGAAAATTTTTTGAGAAGAGATTTTATTTGGTATCCTCAATGAATTAAATTGTGTGGAATTGTGTTTTCAGAAGAGAGGAAAAGTTATGCACAGTTAACAATTAAGGTTTAAGGTGACTCAGGCTATGATCTTTCTCCCAGTTAAAAATTCTCCTTGTCTTTGTTTAATTGTTATTGAAATATTGTTATGTTGTTAATAAATTGTAGAGCTAGTAATCTTGATATTTATTGAAGCCTAAGAGAGTATAGGTTTTGAAATAGATGTATTTGCTTATAAAAATAGTTTCTCCAGTTTATTAAGAAATAACACTTAATAAACCTGGGTTTGAGTAACTGATGAGTGAAAAGATTATTGAAATGTTATTAATTAATGAAGAAGTATCAAAACATACCCATGGATTACACTGGATTAACCATTTCTGTACAAATCATTTAGTCCCATTCTTTAATTTTACAAGTGAGTAAATAAGTTCAGAAATGTTCAGTGATTTGCTCAAGGTCACACAGTATGAGGTGAAGCTGGAATTTGAATTCAAGTCCCATAACTCCAAGTTTGGCACTCTTACTACACCAGGGTGCCAACCACTAAACTAAAGTTCCACAGAGTCAGTAAGGTCATGAAGAATGGGCAATGCTCAAGAATGAAATTCTAAATACATATAGAGTAACTTTCAGTGAATGGAAAAAGAGACAATTATCTAAGGAGACAAGACACAAGAAGTTTACCAGTCAACTTAAATTAAATAAAAAGATGTAGAGAAGATGGAGGATGAATACAAAAGAGTGATCCATAAGAATAGTGTCAAGTGATAAAATTTAGAATGATCTGAGATTAGTTTGGAAAAATAAGGGCATCCAAGGGGTTGCTTATTTGGGTATAGTGAGGGGCTTTTAAAAAGCTATATTGGGGAAAGACTTATTAAAGAAGAGAAAGAGTAGGACTGCTATTCATTGTGAATGGAACAGTGGTAACAAATGATGACAAGATGGCGGAGTTACCCATCTTCTCTTTGGCTTCTTTTGGACTGAAAAAGACAGAAAAAAACGACTCACAAAATTGATACAATAAGTAATGATGACAAAAATCCATTATGGCTTCATCAAGAATAATAGGTCATGCAAATTAGCCTTATTTCTGTTTGAGGGAATATTGTAGATAAAGCTTGTATAGAGCTCACTAAAAAAAATCACAATACTATTTTGCATGTAATTAGGAGATAAGATGTGCAGGCATTGGGGCACAGAGATTCACCTCAACCTAATGGTAAAGTTGAAGGGGGTATGGGAGAAGATATGGGAGAGAGCAGATTGGATGAGGGGACATCCTGTGGGACTGCTATTCTGGGGTGATGGGTAGGGGAAAATTGTAACTCAAAATCTGTCGGAAACGAATGATGTAAACCAGAAATTAATAAAGCATTTGGTTAAAAAAAAGAGGAAGAGGCAGGGTTGGGAAAGTTAAACAATGAATTGTAATAAAAAATTATTGATAAAAAAATCACAAAGCATTTCAGATGACTCTTTTAGAAAAAGACAATTTTATAGTCAGAAGGGACTTCAGATATCATTTAGCCTTACTCCCTCTTTTCCATATGAGAAAACTGGTAGCCAGATGGATTAAACGATTTACCTAAGGTCACATATCTAATTAGTAACAGATCTTCGGTGCATTTTGACTTTTTTCCACTCTACCATGCTACTTCTCTTTTCTGATGCGTTGCATTGAGAGAGGAACATTAAATAAAATACAATTAGATGGATTCAGAATTGGTTGAATAACGGCTTGACTTGGACTTGGAAGGGCTCTAGAAAAGTGACCAAATTACTTGTGCTTGGTTCTGTGCTGTTTAATGGGTTTATAAATATGTTAGTGAAAGGTATAGATGAAATGATTGTCAATTTGACACATGAAATAAAGCTCAAAGGAGTATTTAACACATTTTAAGAAAGAGTCAAAATCTAAAGAGATCTCAAGCTAAAATATTGGACAAAATTTATTAAGAAGAAATTTACTAAAAACAAATGTAAAGTTTTACATTCAGTTTAAACAATTAACTTCACAAATAGAAGCTAGATAAGTTAGGGCCAATTGATCTTGGGATTTTAGTGGACTACAAACAGTAAAAGAAGACAATGTGATAAAGTATAGATAGATGGATAGATGGATAGATAGATTAATAGATAGATAGACAGATAGAGATATGCACTTATAAATTCTACATCGCAACTTTCCCCATTGTAGTTTTGCTATATCAAGGGTCGGCTAATAAATTAAATGGGAATTTGAGAAGTGTTTTGCAGAAGCCACAGATGACCTTTGATGCAAACAGGTGATACAGAAAGAGCTTAGAAACTCAGAAATGCATAAAATATATGCATAGTATTGTATAATATCGACATAGTTTATTTTTTAATACCATAATAATTCAGACTTCTCTGGTACAAAGAGATGACCAAAAATTTTACATAGATTTTCCAGATCCTGGAGGGGTGGGGATTGTGCACATCCCTGCAATGTGCAAGGGATAACTCTCTCTCTCTAGTTCTATCTGTCTAAAAAAAAATTAATCAGATTGCATTGAAAGGTACTGTGACAGGAACTAAGGACGAAATAGTTTCCTTGTACTCTGTCCTGCTCTGACCACAACCTTGCTATTGTGTCCACTTCTGAGGGTCACAATTTGTAAGGGATCTTGACAGTAGCCAGTGGAAGGTAAACCTTTGAGTTTATGCCAGGGCAGGACCTAGGGTGGAGTTGATTGAATAAAGCAATCAAATTGTCTCAAACCACCTAAGTAAGTGATAAAATGCTATGCCCTGGGTACCTTAATCAGTTAGAATACATCTCAATTGAATCAAATCAGTCAAAGGAATTTTAACTGTGAAAAGGCCTTGGCCAATTTGGATGTCTGAATAGCCATAGGATGAACTGGAGTGATATTTCACAAGAAGAGTATCAAGATTGCCTGAGGAAAACTGGTCTAGATATGTGTCATGCCACTCCCCCCACATATACCTGAGTTGCTTTCATTCCTAACCCCTTGTTGCCCTACCCCCTCAGGGATACTGAGTGTCTCCTATGTTGATAATAGATTCCTTTTACCTATTGTGAGCCAGTGACTAGAGTGCTGGGCCTGGAGTCAGAAAGACTTATCTTCCTGAGTTCAAATCTGGCCTCAGGCACTTACTAGGTGTGTAACTGGTCAAGTCTTTTAAGTTTGCCTCAGTTTCCTCATCTGCAAAATGGGTGCAAAAAGGAAATGACAAACGAATTCAGTATCTTTGCCAAGAAAATCCCAAATGAGGCGATGAAGGGTTGGACACAACTGAACATCAAGAACAATAAATCTATTCACCAAATTACAATCTGTCCTTTTCATCAAGGCTCATCAGGTATATTTTCTTCAATGAATCTTCCCTAATCACATCTCTCCCACTCCCTTCCTAGCTCAAAATGCTCTCCCTCCTCAAATTTTTTATAGCTGCTAACCTATGGATTTCTCCTTTGAACTTGCTATACTCTCTCTTGTATCATGATTATTTTTATATGCTATTCCCCTTATATCGTAAGCTCTTTGGGATGCCTGCCTGGTATATTTATCTCTTTATCCCCAGCATCTAGCACAATGCCTTGCCCATATTCAATAAACATCCAAAGGAGTTAATTGAATAGTCTAGTTTTGTAAAGTTCAAATTTTTATAAAAACATGAGCCATTGTTATTGGAACCAGAACCAAGGCTAGAAAAGGGCTGATGACGCTTTGCTTGTGGTGACAGGAGGGAAGGATGAACTCCTTTTCCATTGGCAGTTCCCTGAAATTATGTTCATTGTAGTGCTGAAAATATGAAAACATTATTCCCTGAATCACAGGGACTCTGGCAAGTCTGCCTCCTGGAATTACTCTAAAGACACATTCTCTGGCATTCCCCATACCCAATTACAAACTATAACCTTTTGGGAAGGAGAATATCTGAGAGATGGCTTGATCTGCTGCTAGGATTCCATTGCCTCTGGCCATGTAAGATATTGCTCACCTAGCAGTGAAGAAAGAGTAGTTGACTTTCTTAAGGCTCATCCCCCTCTATCAAACCTTTCTACAGATAAAGGATGTTTAAAAAGTCTTAGTGCAGCTTTAATTTATTAAAGCTTTAAACTGAACGAGAGATTTTTTAAAAACCCTGTATAACTCACTTGAGATTTTTTTATTGAAAGAGTTAGATGTGAAGGAATAAGAATTGTCTTACTATGATTAAATTGTAGGCTTTTGTGATGTTTGTTTTATTCCCATCAATATTGACAGCAAAAAGGCTTTGCTAAAGCCTCATTTCATTATTTACACTTGTGATTATGCACCCTACCTAGTATGTAAGAGAGGGAAACTGTGTTTGAATGAAAATTACCCAGGTAAGGTCAGGTATCATTTCAACATTAAGTGGTGAGATTTAAGCAAATAACTTCTCCTGTTATACTCTGGAATTTCTTTTTATCAAGGCAAGGAGCTTAAGAATGGATTCTTTATCAAATATCTTTAAGAGGTTTTAACATTGCTTTATAAAGAAAAATATTGTTTGGTAATGGTTTACTAGATGTAATAACAGAGATTGATTATAACAAGCTCAGTTCTGTCCAGTGTTTGCAATAATTACTCTCAACACAGTGTCAGCAGGCAGGAAAGTGCCTAACAAATATTATTTGATGAAGATAATGAGAGCAATTGTGTTTGAATGATTTGTCATTCTATTGCTTTGCAATTTTGTAAATGTAGCAAAATACCAGATGATTCCCATTACTGCACAAATCAATTGCCAGTTGAGAAATCATTTTTACAAAATGATTGAATCAAGGCCAGACTCTAAGCAAGATGACAGTAGCCATTAGAGAAGTGCAATGATACTGATTATGTTTGAAGTCACTGGTTCCAAGGATCAGGTCAAATAATTCTCAATTTGACTTATGACACTGAGGGTGAAAAGAAAATGCACTTCTCCTCCCTTCCCACCCACCCCCTCTCCCCATCAGCTCTGCATCAACATTTAAAAGAAAAAAAGAAAGAAAGGTCACTTTCTGTTTATAAAAAGAAACAAAACAGATAGGGGAAAGCCAAAGCCTAATTTTGATTTTATGGATCCAATAATATTTGATTTGCTAAGAATCTGGTTGAGATAGAATCTTTTATCCCAATTCAATTAGATGAAAAATTCAGGTCACGTTGAGTATTTCTTTCAGGACATGTGAATTTGCTGACTTTTGTCCTCTCTCTCTCTTTTGTCTTGGTGGCCATGATGAAATAATCTATAAGAATAGGTAGATGATGAAGCTGAATAGAGTTTCTTGATGATTGACCATAGCAGTGGTCAAAATCCTGAGCACCAAATCAGCTAACTGTGGTGAGGATTAGTACACTGGAAGACCGGTGATTGATGAGCACCTCCTATTCTTAGAATCCAACACAACATGACACTTCCTTCCACCAATGCAATTGAAATATGAGATTGGAGAATGAACTTGTCTTGAATTGAAGGTGCTCTAGTGAGGGAAAGAGAAAATTAGAAAAAAAAAAGACTTGATTATAAGCACTGTGATTGGGACCATGATAACTCTAGTCCAAGGGGAGCATGAAAAGGCTTTTTTTTAGATCTCTCTCTCTCTCTCTCTCTTTATTCTGATTTTAACGAAGGCTTGACTACTCTTGTCGATATCCCTTGTTCAGTCTCTATTGTTTTTACGTTTCTAGCTATAGGGATATGTGGGAAGAGATAAAAAAGAAGAGAGATATAGCATGTGGATGCAGTGTATAAGTACATTAATACTTACAATTAATTACAATTAGTACGATTAATTTCCCCCCATTAGAGTCTGGGAAAAAAATAAAGATGAATTGAATGACATTTTCTTATTAGTCCCATTGTGGAAAATAATCATTATTTTATTTATTTTTTTGGTTAAGGACATAGCATGGGAAGCTGGATAGGATACTTCCCCTTTCTTTCCAATGTTTTCCCCAGCCTGCTCACTGATGCTGAAATTCTATAATTAGAACTTTTTTTCTTTTTATTCTCCCTCTCATTTTAATGAATCAGATGGCTTATTTTCAATTAGCATCCAGTTTTATATATATATATATATATATATATATATATATATATATACACAGACACACACACACACACACACACACATATATATATATATATATATATATATATATATATATAAGTTATCAAATCTTCTTGGAATCACCAAATTTGATCTACACCCCAATTTTTCATAGTCATATAAGAAAGAGAGTATTCATTTTTTCAAGGTCATTATAAAAAATGATGATGGTGATAATAGGGATCGTATAGTATACCAGTTAAATGAATCTTATGATGAATAGAACTTTATTAAAATTCTTAGTATGGACATATTCTAAGCCTCATTGGTACTGTTTGGGGATAAAATATAAACCTATAGAAGTAGAATGAACATTCCCAGGATTCCAGAGCTTATTTTTAGTATCTGGAAAGAACATCTTTCCACTAAGACTGGGAGCCTGGGAAGATACAGGCCTTGTTGTTATTGTTAAATTTATTTTAATCTTTAAATGATTATGGTAGTATTCCTTGGTAAATTATAGTCCAGTATTTATGCTTTTGGGAGATACAATAAGACATAGTTGAGGACTGTATTTGAATTTGAGGCCCTAGGTCAGCGGTCTGTTAGAATCTGTACCAGCCAGTTTAGAAGTTGTTAAATTTTCTGTGCAAAAGTTTAGACCTTGGAAATCAGCAAATGCTATAAATCAGGGCTTGATATATTGCTTTGGTGATTTGTAAGATTAAGAAAGTGGTAAAGAACATTTTAATAATACAGATTAAACTTGAACATTTCTCCTTCCCCCACTCCCCTCCAAGCCTATTGTTAAACATTTACCAGCACACCCTAATCCTAGGTTCAAATGACTCCACTGACTATATGGCCTTGGGCTAGTTCCTTCACCTCTCTCTGAGCCTCACTTTCCTCACCTACAAAATAAGTGAGTTGGCCCTAAATCTGTGACCCCAGAGCTGGTCATGAGCAGTGCTTTGCCATAAACAGCAGAAATAGACAATGCTTTTGTCTGCCTGCGTAGCCTTACATGGGTAGTCCTGCGTGACAGTGGGAAATAGGCTTCATAGATAATCATAGTGAAGATCATAGGCTCTCAATAATTGAGAGGAATACAACAAAACAGGACCATTTTGAGTCTGTAAGTACCAGGTGAGTTTCTATGGTAGAGAGGACTTTCTATATGAGGAGTTCCTTTTGCTATTTAAAAAAAAATAGGTCAAGAGCAAAGTGGTTGGGGAAGATGACCCTCTCAGAATGGTAGATAACTGATGGAAGCAAGGCCCTTGGGGGAAAGAAATATCAAATAAGCAGTTTCTTTGGCCAGCAGCCACTCCATTTATTAAAGCAGGCCTTGTAGAGGCTTTAATTTCTATGACTATAAATATGCATGGAGAGAAGGGGATGGAGATACAAGCCCAATATCCCATAACATGCTGACTCTTCATGCTAGAATTACTACTAAATAAATGTTTAGAGCATGTGGGCTTTTAGGTCTTTTTTTTTTTTTAACACAAAAATCTTAACATGGCAGTGCTTTTAGAAATCTTTTTTCTTTTTCTGGTCCTAGGTTTTCATTGACTCAAGTCAAAAAATATGAATGTAAATTGACAATTACTTCTACTTTAGTGTGTCAGTTAACATAGAATAGAAACTGACCCTTGCATCTACAGAAAGTATTGTCACTATCCAAAGTGTTTGGAATTGAGACAGGAGTCTGGTTTTAATTCTTAAATTAAGGTGGAGGGTAAAGGTAATATTCACATTTATACAGGACTATCCTTAAAACAACAGAACTTTATAACTCACATTTATATAGACCTTTTTTTACAACAACTCTGGGGGTTGGTAGTATAATTAATATTATCATGATAATATGCCCATTTTATAGATGAGGCTTAGAGAAATGAAAGTGCTTTACCCAGAATTATCCTATGCTAGAGGCACTAGAACTTGAACTCAGGCCTTGTGACTTATAAATATTCTTTTCATTACTTTGTGCAGTCTTTCTTGGGAGGTTACTAAAAGGATTTCCTCTAGAGGAAAACAGAGAGCTGGTCTCCAGTCAGTTAAAGCCCCACCTTTGACACAGCCTGGTTGGGGATTCTGGGAAAGTCCCTTAATATCTAGTGCTCCCAGGAATCTCTTGAAAATTGAAAAGCAGGGACTAATATGCATTGAAAGAGGTTTCCTTATTGGAAATTTCTTCTACCAGTGAAATTGCCGATCCAATAAAGGAAAAAAAAAGATTATGGTATTTTCAAATAAAGGACTAGTCAAAATAGTCTGTTACAGCTGAAAGAGTAGAAGAACTTTGGTTAAAATAAGCAAGCCCTGCTACTCACTATCTTGTGGCCTTGGACAAGCCAATTCACATGTGTAGGCCTCAGTTACTCCTCTAGAAAATGAGGGAGTTGAATTAAATATCCTCAGAGGATGCTTCTACATTGAAATTAATAATACTATTCTGCAAGGGGGAGGGGGGAGGAAATGAATAAATGAGTTGGGAGGCAAAGGAACAACCTAAAATAGTTAAGAAGTATTAATGACTCAAAATACTTGTTTATTTTATATTTAACAACTTTTCAACTGGATTGATGTCTCCATGCCCTCCCATCCCATGGAAATCTATACAGTGTTTAAATTGTGATCTCAAATCTGAATGAAACATCCTAATTTGTCCTCTTCATTTGGGCAATCAGTGGAACATTTCAGATATAGCAACTGCCCTAAGTTAACTTGAGGAATACTAATAGCCTTGAGGAAGTTGTAAGACAATGCATTTCATGACTAAGAGTAGCTAAAGGGTGGCTGGGTTCCATTCTAGGTTCCTCAGCAAGTTCTATGCCTCTCTTGGAACATTTGTTTGACCCTTGCCCACTGGCTAATCATTTTCCCACCTAGAAAATGGTTCTAACAGTACTGATCTCCTTATTTTGAGAATTTGGAGAATCAGGCCATCATCTCTAATGGTCAAATTAAAATTATTCTAATAATGGGGAATTTATTAAAATGCAAAAGAAATCAGTACATGCAAAGCACATACATGCAATGCACAATACATTTCTGCATAATGCATATATGTACATTCAGTTGTTTTTCAATGGTGTCCAACTCTGCATTACATTAGGGATTTTCCTGGCAGAGATACTGGAGTGAGTGATCTGCTATTTTCCTTTTCCAGCTCATTATACAGATGAGGAACTGAGGCACATAGGGTTAAGTGACTTGCCCAGTGTCACACAGCTAGTAAGAGATCATATTTGAACTGACTCCAGGCCCAGACTATATTCACTATGCCACCTAGCTGTCCTATGCATGAATATAGCACACACATATGTAACACATGTACAGCATCATGCACATACATATAAACACAACCCATATTGTATCATGCACATATAATATAGAGGAATTCAAGGTAAATAATTTAGTAAGTACTCAAACAGTATAGGAAACATGGGCTGTGTCAAAACAGTGCCAATATAACTAGTTAAGTTTTTTAATAGAGAATCAAGCAAGTGAAATTTTTATCTATAACGACATGACACCAAATGGCTAGTTTGACTAATCTTGCTTCTCTGGTTGTTTTGGTATCTTGTAGATTATGCATAACAAATTGATGTTTGAACTGAAAAAAAAAATCCAGGGTCCAGAGACTATCTCTATCCTTCCCTCCCTCTGAATACCATAAGAAAATGACATTCCATGTAGGGATTAAAAAATGTCTTTGATCATATATTTTGAAGTTTGGCAGGACATTGCATTTTTGGGGGATAAACAAGGTTTTTACAGGAATAAATCTATTCTCCCAACTTTTTAGGCATACACAAATCAATCAGTATTGAGACATTTGATGCCACCAGACTCGACAAAGAGCATTTTTTGTGCTTTGGTGGTACTTTTCTCTCTCTCCTCACTTTGGTCTCTTGGAATCCCTCAGCCCAGTGACTTCCTCTGACATTAAGACCTTCCTGATCTCTCAGGGGTTAACGCTCTCTCCTTCTGGGAATCACTTTACCACTCCATAGTTATTTACTTGTGTATATGTTGTTCCAGTGGAATATAAACTCCTGGAGGGCAGGGACTTGTTTTTGTCTTTGCCATCTCCAGCTTCTAGCATAGTACTCCCATGGAGCAGACAATTAGTAAACTTTGCTGGAAATGAATTGAATTTCTGGGGTTTGGGGTTGGGCAGTTCAGCATGTTTACAAGTTTTGGAGGAAGCATATAGGGCAATATATAGAGGAGAAGGTCTTTGTGCAAGCAAACTAGAATCTGTCTTCTAACTATTATTCTGCATGAAAAATATCATGGGGTAGTCCCAAGTCAGCACATTGAAATCCAAGTACAGGCTGGCTGGCAGCCAAAGCCAAGCCTGCTGAGAACAAAATTTGAAAGAGAAAAATAAAGCCACTGAACAAGGTGAAGCCTGATGGTAGGTATGGGGACTGTTTGAGGCTAGCCAGGGAAAGAAAGGTCAAGGTTTGTGCTTGCACTGTACCTGCAGAGCTGAACCCACTGCTGGCTGTCCTAGTTTTGCCAAATGTCAGGGTTTTTCTAAGTGAAGCAAAAGAAAAATCTAATCAGTTGCAGAGACTAAGCCTTCTCAAAGCAGCCTATATTCTTCTACCACATCAAAATTATTTATCAGCCTGCCAATTGTATACTATAGGAATTTCTAAAGCAATTTTTAATGACCTCTGGAATTCATGGCCGAGAATCTTCCCCACATGCAATTAATACAATGAATAGGAGTGTTTCACTTATGGAAGTCATGTCAAGCTGACCTACTCAGACATCTTATGATGCAGTTATCAGGCAAGATATTGTGCATGACTCAAGGCTAAAGGAAACCAATCTTCCTAGAAGTGCTCCCTAAAGCAGGCATTCTTTTTAAATTTATTTTATTTTTGTTAAATTTATTTTTAGTTTTTAACATTCATTTCCACCAGATTTTGAGTTACAAATTTTTTACTTGTCTTTCCCCTACCCCCACCCTAAGATAGAAAGCCTACTGAGTACCCCTTCCCCCAATCTGCTCTCTCTTATATCCTCCTCCATACCCCCTCCAACTTTCTAGTAAAGCAGACATTCTTAACCTGACGTCCATGAACTTGTTTTTTTCTAATATTTTGATAATAATTTCAATATAGTTTTTCCCTTTTTATCATCCTAGGGATTTTACTTTATACATTTCAGAACATTCTTTTGAGAAGGAGTCCACAGGCTTTACCAGACTACCAAAGGGGTCCACAACATAAAGAAATTTAAGAACTTTTGTCCTAGATCAGTTGTCCATGGCTGACCTCTTTCACTCCACTGACTTCCTATTTCCTCGAGTTTCTCTGTACCATTTTCTACCTTCGGTTGTAAGTTATCTATTTATTTTGGGGAATTCCTGGTCTTTTTTCCCACCTCCAAGCTCTTTCTAGGGATCCTTGTATTCAATTCTCTTCAACAAATGTTGGTTAAATGCCTATTCTCTGTTAGAGACTGGCCCTCCCTCAAGAACTTTACATTTTGCTGTGTTAATAGGACAGAACAGGTACACACTAACTATAGTATAAAGGTCAATGAAGAAGGAAACATTAACAATTAGGGGAGTTGGCAGGCTCCATGGAGGAGGGTGGGTTTTAAAAAATGGTATTCTGTGAGGCAGAGACGAAGAAGGAATACATGCCAGTTATAGGACTTGAGTGAACGCATTAAGGAAATGGAATTTGCTTAAGGGCTAGAATAATTTGACTGAGAAGTCATCCAACCATTGAGAAGCACTTAATAAATATTTGCTATGTGCCAAGTACTATGCAAAGTGCTGGGAAAACAAAAAAAGACTTCCTCCCTCCCCCCACCCCCCCAGTTCATACAGGATATGGTATGATATGTATCTCCTAGTAAACACAGAAGCTCCTTGAGGACAGGAACTGTTTCATTTTTGTCTTCATGTGCCCAGAGCCTAGCATAGTGCCTTGCACAGAGAAAATGATGAATGTTTGTTGTGTGAAGGAAAAGATGAACAAATGACTGAATTTATAGGTAAATGATTAAAATAATGCTGTAGAGCCAAGTCATAACTTGGAATTTTTTTGTGTTTAGATAAAGCATTTTAAATCACATGTAGAGGAAGAAGCAAGAAGTATGCCCTCCAATGAGGGAAATGAGGGAGCAGAGTGGGAAGGAGCAAATCCTAAGGCCTAGTCCAAAATTAGGCAGCTTCCTATTTTACTCATTGTTCATAGTGATAAGGTTATAAGAAAAGGAGGAGGAAGAAGAGGAGGAGGAAAAGAAGAAGGAGGAGGAGGGGGGGGGAAGAGGAGGAGGAGGAGGAGAAGATGATAATGGTAGTGATAGTAATGAACCCATCACCTCTCTGAAAACTTTATTCTTGTGTAACCCTACTGATAGCAGAATAGCTAAAATCTTAAGGTCCTGTGTTAAGTAGATAACCCAGGACACTTTCTCCCAAAAAAAGGCAACTTCAGTATTATTTGAAAACTTCAACCTAGATAGAGGAAAATGTTTTGCTTTGTTTTTAACATTTTGTTCCACAAAATTATGCAGCATAAAGCAATTCTGCTCCTAAAAGTTTTCCCTCAGGTATTTTCAACTTTCAGCTTGTTCCCAGTTGCTCCTTTATGCCTTGTATGTTTTCTTTCTTTTGTTTGAATCATTTTTCCCCCAATGGCTTTTTTGCCAGTCTCTTCCTGTGAACATGGATTTTTGTTAATTTTGATTACCCTCCCACAGTATTACTTCCCCATAAATATTTACTATGTGTAGCTGGTGAAAGCACTAGGAAAACTGCTGGGACTTTTGCTGATGCTTGTGTTATCTCTTCCCTTGTTTTTGTATCAAGGTACTCAATGAAGATTGAACACTTGACCAAAATAGTAATTCAAAATAATTAGTCAGGGTTTTTTTTTTTTTTCTTTTTGGAGAGGAAGAAATGGTAGGAGAAACTTTGGTCTGTAATTTTTTTAAATTAAATTTTATGTTTATTTTTAGTTTTCATCATCCATTCCCACAAGATTTTGAGCTGCAAAATTTCTCCCTGTCTTTCCCCTGCCCACAACCCCTAAACAGCAATCCCACTGTGTACCCCCTCCTCCAGTCTGCTCTTTCCTATATCCTCCCCTATCCCCCTCTGACCTTCCAGTAGGGCAAGATGGATCTCTATACCCCAGTGCCTGTATATCTTATTTCCCAGTTGCATGTAAAAAGAAATAATGATAATAATAATAATAATAATAATAATATATATATATGTTTTTAAACATTTGATTTTGAAATTTTGAATTCCATATTCTTTCCCTTCCTCACTCATCACCCACCCTTACTGGGAAGATAGGAAATTCAATATAGGTTGTACATGTATAGCTATGTAAAACATTTCCATAGTGGATATATTGTGAAAGACTGGCTATATTTCCCTCCATCCTCTCCTGCTTCCCACTTGTTCTATTCTCTACTTTGATGCAGTCCCTTTTCAAAAGTGTGTGCTTCTAACTTCCCTCCCCACCAAAGTGCCCTCCCATACATCATCCCCCCTCATCCCCTTCCTCCCTACTCTCCTGTAGGGTAAGATACCATATTTAGTATGTATGTCTTTCCCTCCCTAAGCCAAATTCAATGAGAGTAAGGTTGACCCACTCCCTTTTGCCTTCCTCTTCTTCCCCTCCATTGTAACAGTTTTCCCTTGCCTCTTCTATATGAGATAATTTACCTCATTCTGTCTCTCCCCATCTCCTCTCATTATATTCCTCTCTCACCTTTCAATTTCATCTTTTAAGTATCATCCTTTCCTATTCAATTGATCC
Organism: Gymnobelideus leadbeateri; assembly: GCA_011680675.1. Lineage (NCBI taxonomy): Eukaryota > Metazoa > Chordata > Mammalia > Diprotodontia > Petauridae > Gymnobelideus > Gymnobelideus leadbeateri. The sequence continues at coordinate 1,161,708 of WOXC01008524.1, forward strand.
TGTACCCTGCCTATATATCCCTGTACACATATATATACACACACACACTCACATATGTATTCACACACCCATATACCCTCCTATATAGACATATATATATACACATACATTTATATATATATACACACACACACATTTACATTCCCTTCAACTATTCTCATAATGAGAAAAGTTTCATAAGTTACAATTATCATTTTTCCATGTAGAAATGTAAATAGTTCAACTTTAATAAGTTCTTAATGATTTTTTTCCCTGTTTACCTTCTCATACTTCTCTTGCTTCTTGTATCTGAATGTCAAATTTTCTATTTAACTCTGTTTTTGTCATCCAGTATGCTTGAAAGTCCTCTATTTCATTGAATACCCATATTTTCCCCTGAAACATTATACTCAGTTTTGCTAGGTAGGTAATTCTTGGTTTCAATCCCAGCACCTTTGACCTCTGGAATATCATATTACAAGCCCTTTGATGCCTCTATATAGAAGCTGCCAGATCCTGTGTTATCCTGATTGTGTTAATTGTTTCTTCTTGGCAGCTTATAACATTTTCTCCTTGATCTAGGAACTCTGGAACCTGACTATAATATTCCTAGGTGTTTTCTTTTGGGGATCTTTTTCAAGAGGTGATTGGTGGATTTTTTCAACTTCTATTTTGCCCTCTGGTTCTAAAACATCAGGGCAATTTTCCTTGAGAATTTCTTGAAGGATGATTTCTAGGTTCTTCTTTTAATCATGGCTTTCAGGTAGTCCAATAATTTTAAAATTATTTCTCCTGGATCTATTTTCCAGGTCAGTGTTTTTTCCAATGAGATATTTCACATTGTCTTCTATTTTTTCATTTGTTTGGATCTGTTTAATAGTATCGTGATTTCTCATAAAAGATTCTAGCTAGCTAGAATTTGCTCCAATTTTTGTTTCCATTTTCTCAAATCTAATTCTGAAGGAATTATTCTCTTCAGTGAGCTTTTGAGATCCATTTTCCACCTGGCAAATTCGACCTTTTAAGGCATTCTTCTCCTCATTGCCTTTTTGAAACTCTTTTGTCATTTGAGTTAGTCTATTTTTTAAGGTGTAATTTTCTTCAGTCAGGTTGTTGACTCTCTTTTCATGATTTTCTTGCATCATTCTCATTTCTCTTCCCAATTTTTCTGCTACTTCTCTTATTTGGTTTTCAAAATCCTTCTTAAGCTCCTTTATGGCCTGTAACCAGTTCATATTTTTCTTGGAAGCTTTTGGTACAGGAGTTCTGACTTAGTTGTCTTCCTCCTGTTCCATGCTTTGATCCTTTTTTTCCCCAAAAAAGGAATCCAAAATTTGACTGCTGTGCATGCTTTGTTTCCTTTGCTTGCTCATGTTGCCACTCAATTACTTGACTTTTAAGCTTTTTGCCACAGTAGAACTCTGCTTCCAGAGAGGAGAGCTTTGTCCCAAATCACTGGGGTTTTCTCAGCTGCCAGAGCTATTAGTTAGCTGCCCTCTCTGAAGCCTCCACCCACTCTGGCACCTGGTCATGCACCCCAGGACTTCCACCCTAGACAGCTACCCAGATCCAAGCAAGTTAAAGCAAGAGCCATTACCCTCTGGGTGGTGGCTTGGTCCCTCTACAATCTGCAGGCCAGGAGCTCTGAAGCAGCCAGGTGGCGGTGGCCACCACACCTCAGCCACTTCTCCCTCTGGGGGCAGAGGCCAGACTGCAATCCCGGAACCCCCTGTTCCCAAAGTCCACTGACCTCTCACTTTGTCCTTGGCATTTATGGATTGATACATCTGGAAACCTCCACAGCTGCTGATGATCCATTCTCCTGAAGTCTGCTCCAGGGTCGGGCCGCTCTGAGGCTAAAACTGTGGGCTCAAGCGGTGCTGGGCTCTGCTCCTAGTGCACTGTGATGGTCCCTTCCTGTCCACCTGGTAGGCTGCCTTCAGTGAGAGGTTTGTTTCTCTCTGTCACTTTGTGGATTCTGTAGCTCTAAAGTTTGTTTATAGCCATTTTTATAAGTATTTGAGGTGGTTATGGGGAGAGCACAGGGAGTTTTCCTGCTTCTATGCTGCCATCTTGGTTATGCCCCAGTAATGTTTTTTTTTTTTTTAAAGCAATTGGGGTTAAGTAACTTGCTCAAGGTTACACGGCTAGTCATTTGATTTATGCGTGGGTGCTCATTTTCTGAGGCCGGATCTGATCTCGGGTCATCCAAACTCCGAGGCCGACGCTCTTACTCACTGCGCCACCTAGCCGCCCCTTTAGGGCAATTGGGGTTAAGTAACTTGCCCAAGGTTACACGGCTAGGTTTTTGTTTGTGCGGATTAGGTGTCGGAGGCCGGCTCCGAACTCAGGTCCTTCTGATTCCAGGGCCGGCGCTCTATTCACTGCGCCACCTAGCCGCCCCTTCAGTAATGTTTTTTTAAAAAAAAGATCATACAGAACAAACTTTCTACATCATCACCAGGGGTATTGCTTTATATTTAAGGAATGTGAGTAATTTGGAAAATTTGATGAAAGGTTTTTATAAAATTTCCTGCTTCTATGCCTCCATCTTGGCTCCACCTCCTCCCTTACAAAAATCAATTAATTAACTAATTTTATGGAGGGGGAAGGTAGGGCAATTGGGGTTGAGTGACTTTCCCAAGTTCATATGACTAGTAAGTATGTCAAGTGTCTGAGGTTGGATTTGAACTCAGGTTCTTCTGACTCCAGGGCCAGTGCTCTATTCACTGTGCCACCTAGCCACCCCAGGTCTTTATAAAATTTAATAATATCACTAATCAAACTGAGAAGAATTTAGAGCATTTCAAATACAAATGTAACCCTTGACTCAAAGGGTCTGTTGCATGAGACTATCCTCTTTGGTGGAGATGGATTGCTTGGTACTTTACCTGAGCAAGAGATAAAGTTTGTGAGTCCTTGAGAAAAGAGGGATCCTGGTCTTCTGGATTCTGTCTTTAAAAGAGAAGTCACACTATTCCAGATTCTCTTTAGGTTGCTGAAGGGGAAGACCATGGGAAGAAGTCTAGATGCAGAGAAATTGGCACTTTAATCATAAAACTATAATATATAATAAAATAATAATATAATATGTAAACCTTCTCATATAGGCTTAGAGTACCAAGCAATCAATTCTCATCAATGAGAAGAATGCCCTATAAAAGATTCTTTGAGCCATAGGTTGCACAAGTAAATATAGAACAGCCTAAGTATTTCTGGGTGCTCTTGTGGTTAAGTCATTGCTATATGAGAGCAGAAAAAAAGAGGAGTAAGATTGAATCAATCAGATTTAAATTTTGTCCACACTGGATAACATCTAGAGCAAGGGTTTTAATAGGGTAACAGCAGTAGTATATCATCAGAACATAGAGTTTGAGAGTTTGGGGAATTTAAAAATGAGGGGATATGATCATTTTTTTTCTTTTTTACTTTCTTTTTCAAAAAAGCAATTGGGGTTAAGTGACTTGCTCAAGGTTACACGGCTAGTCATTATTTGTGTGTGGGTGCTCATTTTCTGAGGCCGGATCCGATCCTGGGTCATCCTAACTCTGAGGCCGGCGCTCTTACTCACTGCACCACCTAGCCGCCCCTGATCATTTTTTTCACCCATTTCATTTCCTTTATTTTTTAGCAAATGTTTCTCCAAACAAATGGTTGTGTGGTAACTCAGGTGTTCACACTAAAGAAGGAAAAAGGCACCCCTTCCTCCCCCCCACCCCAACACCATGACTTATGGTGTCCAAAGGAGATTGATAATACCTCACTCCCTTCCCTACTCTACTTCTACTTCTAGCTCATGAAACAATAATCAAATAAACACTCCTAGAAAGTGACATGGCAATCAGTAGTCCTCTGGCTTCACTAACCAGCTCAGACCAAATTCCCCTTCCTTAGCCACTTCTCTATTATATACATTTTCTTCTCTTACTATAATGTAAGTTGCTTGAGGGCAGGCATTTTCTTTCCTTTTGTATTTGTATCCCCAGTGCGTGCCACAGTGCCTGGCACATAACAAACACTAATAGTTTTTTTCTTCATTCTTTCATTTCTAAAACCTTCAATTTACAGGTGAGGAAATTGAGGCAAGAAAGGTTGTGATTTTCTCAAGGTCACACAAATAGTTTGCAGGAGGGTAGGGTATGAATCACATCTTCAGAGTCCTAATCTACCATACCACACTGCCACATTCTCTTTTTCCTCCTTTTTCTCCTCTTTCTTGTTAATTGAATGTCCTTTGGGTACTCTTCACTGGCTAGGGCTCCATCTTCATTGCTTGCCTCAATCCCCTAGAAATGAATTCACTTCTCTAGCCCTCTGCCTGAACACACTAACCTGAATTAATGTTACATACTTTGAGTATTGTTAAATTACCTGGCGCATTTTCTTTTGATTCAATGTAACCACCATTTATTTAGGACCTCAAATATTCCTGGAACTATATTAGGTATGGAGGATAAAAGAAAAAAAAAATATGCACCCCTCACCCTCTCTCATCCCATCTCCCCACCAAAAAAAAAGCCAGAACAATTTTTGCCTTCAAAGAGTTAACAAGTACATAAGATTGAGAGGCAGAGACGAATAGGAAGTATATTCCCAGCACAAGGGTGAGCCTATGTAAAGGTACAGAAACCTAAGATAGGATAGTAAGTTTGAGGAACAACTAATTAGTGCAGAGACTGGTTTAACTCACATCAATTTCCTAGGTATACTAAAATCCTCCAAATCAGTTTTGAAGCTAATATATGGACCATGATTCTAAGCAAATACGACCAATAAAAGGGACTAAAAGAAACATAAATGACTCAGTTGACAAATATTGTTTACTATTCATGAAGATGTAAAGAA